>JAUKNM010000029.1:87500-160000 GCA_030765045.1 Tenodera sinensis | reverse complement strand
GTTATTCACAGAGGGCATAGCTCAGTGGTAGAGCATTCGACTGCAGATCGAGAGGTCCCTGGTTCAAACCCGAGTGCCCCCTTCATAATTTTATTGACATGATACATAGTAAATATACATAACACTCTGAGTTTCACTTAATGTTATTCACAGGGGGCATAGCTCAGTGGTAGAGCATTCGACTGCAGATCGAGAGGTCCCTGGTTCAAACCCGGGTGCTCCCTTCATAATTTTATTAACATGATACATAGTAAATATACATAACACTCTGAGTTTCACTTACTGTTATTCACAGGGGGTATAGCTCAGTGGTAGAGCATTCGACTGCAGATCGAGAGGTCCCTGGTTCAAACCCGGGTGCCCCCTTCATTATTTTATTGACATGATACATAGTAAATAGACATGACACTCTGAGTTTCACTTGCTGTTATTCACAGGGGGTATAGCTCAGTGGGAGAGCATTTGTCTGCAGATCCAGAGGACCCTGTTTCAAACCCGGGTGCGCCCTTCATAGTTTTATTGACATGATACATAGTAAATAGACATGACACTGTGAGTTTCACTTACTGTTATACACAGGGGGTATAGCTCAGTGGTAGAGCATTCGACTGCAGATCGAGAGGTCCCTGGTAATTTAACTTAGACACAGTGAGGAGGTATGTGCGATTAGATGCTGTATTATCTGTCAGAATAAAGCCTACACTGAATATAATTTAACATGGTTATTTCAGGTGGCTTTCTGTTGCCTCTATCTTTACAATTTGAATTGTTTCAGAGGGCTTACCAAAATACTGCCTCAGCAAAAGAATCTTGCATATTTTCTGGTACTTCCTATTTCTGAGAAGAAAGAGGGAAAAATAACACCATAAAACATATCAAAGCCTGTGGCTAGATGCCAGATGAAATTGTAAACAACTTTTGATCAGATAGCATTATTATGTCACTGACTGGACCAGATTCCGTTATGAAGAACTGTTTTCGTCGAATTCCTTTTCGCTTGTTGGATTCACAACATTCTCTCAATCTGTAACACAACCATAAGCGGAATAATGTGGGAGTACGGGTCACGCAACAATGTTATTTACATAACAACAATAACATGGGAAAGTGCGTAAGACCGGAGAAAGTAACACGTTTATGAATGAAGGTTTAATTAAAGCACACGTATGTCACTTATTCCACGGCCTTCTGATATCTGAGAAGAACCAAACTGGTCATTACTTTCACTTTCCTTTGGCTTCTGGACAAGTGGATGGACGCAAATAGAACCTGCACTTTTATGTTTTCTTCCTACTGGTTGTTTTATTTATCTTCCATCTTCGTTACTTGCGATCCTCCTTTTACTACGCTACGTGCTTTGTTATACCTCAATTTTATTTTAATTCTTTTCTTTCTACTTCTCCAATCTTTATCAGCTTTGGTTTACTCTTGTTTTATAGCCGCTGTTTCTTTTTTTCTTTTCGTGTCTACCTGCTTCCTTTTCATTTCATTTTCAATCTTTTAAGAGCGGGTCCCTTTGTGCTTTAAAATTCCGTTCTCTTTGCATAGCTAAGATACATAAGATAAATAAGATGTATAATTATACGTAGTAAGATTTTGTCTGCCACTTACGACTTACCAGTTATACACAACTCATTCAGAATGAAGAGAACTTCAAAGAATATTTCCAGAATATTAAAGATATTGTTATGTAAACGTGGTAAAAATGTGATATTTTCATGAAATCGTTAGAAATATTTTTGAAAAAAATCAAACATAACATTTTTAATATTTTCCACATAAAAGGTGGTTTTGTGATACATATTTTCTTGAAAATCCTTGCATAGCATCCTTTAAAGATATTTAACTTAAATAACGTGTTTGGTGTTCGTCAAACTTTTAGTTTATGAGTTATAGTGTTCACAGACACACACAGACACGTTCAGGCAGACCTACAGATAGACAAACATACTCAAGCGCAGACATTTTTCTAAAACTTCTTTTGGCTGGGCGATTCGGAGAGCTCAAAGCACGTATTTGTTGTGAAATCTCGACATCAAATTTTTGGGTAGAAGATAATTAAACATGTACCTCTCCACTTACCTCAAGTACCTACACAGTAAAGAAAGTCAAAATAATAATCTGACGTGAGTGCACTCACATGACTTTCTCCACTCACTACTGTATACACCATACTAAAACGCTTATTCTTCCAAATAATATCTAACGTTGCACAGCATCAGATCTTTCCGGGCCAAGGACTACCGCCCGGCCGCGGGGTCCCCCCACATCTACCCACAACAGACGCCGTGAGTGGGTATTCTTCCATCTACTTCATGCTATTTTTTGTTGTTTTTTTATTCCCCCCCACCCCTTGTCGGTCGGGTGGATCAATTTCTTGTTACCCAGCGTTGATGCTTGACTGCGCTGGTATATTACACTCAGCGGGTACATTCCTAGTTCCCATCAATGATATTTGATCTACTTGTCAAATCTAGGTATACTGTCTCTAATCCAACTGCCGATTGGGTCCCAACTGGTATCACGAGGCTGAGTGTACCCCGGACCAGACCTCACAGCTGGGAAAAACCCCCATCCAATATGGGGATCGAACCCTGCACCATTGCGCTCGTGTTAATCGAGATAGATGTTTGTAAAAATAGTCTTATTGATTATTTCTCTATCACTATAATCAGAATAGGAGAGAAGAAATCCATAGTTGGATATGTGTCCCAGATTGTTATAAACACAATTTGCTAATAGACCTATAGAAAAAAAAAACAATTTTAAATATTAATTACAAATATGAAAAGTTTTGTGGATGGAGAAAGGAAAAATGCGTTAGTTGGACTAGTGAAACCAAATTACTGGCATTTTCAGATTTTCTTACAGGCACATTGTAGAATATTATGCTATGGCGGTGATGAAGTCATTGCTGTCTTGTTGCTGTGGTAATTACGACATTCACTTTCTGAGTAGTAGAAGTGTGGCTTTAGGGCACTCAACAGCTGTGGTCATTAGCGCCCAATTCATTTTCTGACACTGGTGCCTGAAAGAGGAAAATTTCACACGCCTTATACCGTCATAATAAGCCATTTAATGCTGGAATTGCATAACAGATATTAATATACGCCTCTTCAATTTTATTTTTGCTTTCTTCGCCAATTTTTACTTTGTTTTCTTTCGTTAATCTCTCCCTATTATTCAGTTTTTGTTCTAGATTTATTGCTCCGTTTATCATTTGTTCCTTTCATTCTGACAGTTGACAGCTCCATTTCCGGAAGGTGGGGGAAGTGAGGTAATGATCATAAGATAGCTTCAGGAGGCAATACATTCACCTTCTCTACAAGCACAACACAAAGGAAGAAAATAAAAGAACTAGGAGCTCGTCTTGTAGCCGATCGGAAATCGAACCCCGATACCTTCACCTTTAACATTTCCGGATGGTGGTCCAGGAAGATGGCCCGGGGCAGCAACTCAAGTATAGGAACAGTATGATGTGCCTTTCACCACAGCTGGCGCAAGAATGCTAATGGCTCATAGGTAATTAGTACTGTGTTTGCATAAAGTGAAACAAACGACAACCGCGCGTGCTCCTTAGCTACATCGGACGAGTCAAATGAACTGCGCGTACAGCTTTATTTTCTCTGTCGTTTAGATACTTAAGGTAGAAATATTCCATTCCACCGTCCCCACCACAAAAATAAAGTAGGTATTGAAATACACGCTTTGAGAATTCTTGAACCGCAAAGAAATGACTTCTAAATAATCTGATGTGTTGCACTCACATGACTTTCTCTACTCTTGCACGAACAGTTCCTAAAAACACTTACTCCTATATCTACTTCATGTTAACCGAGATAAGCATTTGTAGAAATTATCAGTTTATGTTCTTGTAGGTACAAGAGGAATACAGTAGGCTTTAAATGTTTTAAGAGTAGTCGCTATAAGATGAATTGGAAATTCCATTGTTTTTGCATGACCAAGGGATAAAAAAATTAATGACCTCCCATTTGAGAACGGTCTGTAAGTATTGAAACATTCTGACTAATAACAAGCAATATCTCCGAAATGGTTCACTTTACAAAAAAGACACAAGTTGTGTGTTTTAACGAGATCCACATTATTGTACAGCAAGTTTTGGTCTATCACGGTTTCGCAGTTATGCGAAAGTCATCAAGAGTAAATAGGACTACATGGGCTATAGCAAAAAATTTCAAAATATATATTTCATGTGTCATAAAAATATCTTGAACATGTGATTTTAATCAAAATCTTTAGAGCTATTTTTTAGAAAATCAAAGATTTCGAAAATGTTTTCATGTGAAGGATAGTTTGGTGTAGGTAAATTTTCTTCAACATCTTCGTGTCGCATCCTTAAAAGATACTAAACTTAAATACCAACTTTGATTTTTAACCGACTTCACTGACACAAACATGGACCTTTTTTCAACAATTTTTGAATCAAGGGGCCTGAGGACATAAATATTTCCGGCAAACTCTCGACATCGAATTTTTGGTTCGAATGCAATACTTCCCTGTTTGCTATAGACCTGACCACCTCGGTAGCGCAGTTGGTAGCGCGCTTGCCTCTGGCGTAGAGGACCAGGGTTCAATCTCCGGTACGTGCATGGGGATTTTCCCCTACTGGAAGGTATGGAGCGGGGTGCACTCAGCCTCGTTAGGTCCAATTGAGGAGCTACATACTTGATGGAGAAGTAGCGGTCCCAGATTGAGAAGGCCGCATAACTGGTCAGAAGGGCTCGGGGCACTGACCACGTCCTACCTTCTAGTACTGCATCCCACCAATGACGTGTGTAATGGGCAGAGGTGGGGGACGCAGCGGCTAGGTGGCAAGCCTGGCCCTTCATGGGCTGTTGCGCTGGGGTTTACTTGGTTGTTTTAGTTGAAAAAATTTAAACCTAGCACACAATGCGCAGGGATATCCCTGTTCTTTTTTCCTTTCTTTCTTAATTGTGAAAACTTAAAACGCCGATCAAATTTTCGATGGAACACTAAATTTCCCCTACTTGCTACGTGTAGCAGAGAAAGTAAAATGCACTGACATCACGAACACAGAATATTTCTCTCTCTGTCCGCCCCCCCCCCGCTCTCTCTCCCTCTCTCTCTCTCTCTTCCTTTTTGACTGAGGAAGTCTTAAACTTCGGTATCGTATTTTGGATGAAATGCTAAATTTCCTCTACATACTATACGTAGCAGAAAAAGTAAAAACGCACGCACACCATTCAGAGAGATACCTCTTTCTCTCTCACTCTCTCTCTTTTTTTTTCTTTTATTCTTTTTTTTTTTTTTTTTTTTTTTTTTTTAACCTTAAACGTTACTGGACTTGTCATTTGTTACAATATGGTATTTTAATAAAAATGGTTAGAATTGTTTGAGAAAATAGAATTTGCCCATTGAAAGGAAATTTTGGATTGGAGGTTCTTCTTGAAAATCGTGGTGTCATATTCTTGGGATGTATGGTTGGAAGTGTGGTACTTATCCAATACTTCATTTTTGAGTTAGACACAAACTCACACACGGATCTCAAAACATTTAGTAATGGGTCTTCCAGGTGTTGCGGTTCCTCGTTGTTCTAGTCAGGTTTTGCCAGTATTCCTCTTCATTTCGTCCTCGGTCTTTCTCTCATCTTCTCTTGGTTCTCACGTCGTTACTGTGTTAGTCCAGCGGTTGTTGTTGAGCCTTCTCCATTTCACTATTTGTGTTGCTGTCGCGGCGTCCCTTATTTGCTCCTTATTTCTATGTTTCTTATCCGGTTTCTTCTTGATGTTTATGGTCTTTTCCATCTTCTTGTGAGTAATCTGCAACGATGCCGTTGTTGCTGGGTGGTTGTCCATGTTTATGTTGGGAGAATACCGTTGTCTAGGATTTCTTGTTTTATTTTTTTCTGTTACGACTTGTCCATTAAGATCAACTTATAAGGATTAACTAAAAGTATCACACAATTCATTGGTTGTTCACAGTGATTTGGGTTAACTGAGATGATAACCAGACGAGATTTCTCTCTGTTGTCTTGTACACCTGCTGGCAGGCGACGCAAGAGGAGGATGACATCAGCAGTTACCAGCTAGATCAACGTGGATGATGAGGATATGGGTGTATATAATGTCCTGCTTTCTGAATCACTGAGTTGTTTCGCAAGTAATACCTACGCACCGTATCCACTGCCAGTTCAGTATTAATAAAATGTATGTTATTTTATTTATTTGCATATGTCTTAATTCGAATTGAAGAATTAAGTTCTTGTAACCCGTTCCGACATCAAAGCATTTGTAGTACGTATATTTTCTTCTGCTGTTCCAAATCTCGTCTTCTCGTAGAAGAAATAATCCTTAGTACATGATGCTGTAATTACTAAAAGTAAGTTGAATAATTTTATAAAGAAATTACAGATAAATAATTTCAATAGATAATTTTCATATGCTAAAAATCAGTGCATAAGATAGAAGTGTGGGCTAAGATTTTGACCTAAAAGAAAAGTGATTTACGATTTCGGGAGCAGGCAATTAGTTACACCTATGCAGCTAAGATAATTAATTAGAGTACTGGAGAATTCAGTCTAATAATTAAAGATAAAACAATAGAACAAGTACAATATTTTAATCACCTGGGATCTGATATTTCATTTTATGATGATAGAGATGTAAAACAGAAATTATATACATCTTAGAATATGTGTGGAACGCTTAAACGAACTCTGAAAAATAAAGTTCGAAATGAAACTATGATAAAGTTTTATAAAGTGATGGCCGTACCAATATAGGCACACGGCTCCGAAAATTGGGCAATAAACAGAAGGGATAGAAGAATGGTGGAAACAGCAGAAATGAAAATTTCAAGAAGCAACAATGAAAATAGTTGCAGGATATAAACCTAAAGGTAACCGCAGTGCAGGAAGATCTAAGCGGCGCTGGAAAGATGGTCTCTGAGCCGAAACAGGCCAGCCTAGCCTATCTTGGTATACATGATGATGAAAATTCAGTCCAAGAAGAATAGCATTAGTATAAAGCTCAAATATCTGGAAATCAGTTACGTTTAAAAGTCCGTACATGGAGAAACTTAGATTAAGTTCTGAAAATTATAACGGGAATTTAAATTCTCAGGATTGAGCAGTTCACAGAGTAAAATTTGATTCAGATACGAATTAACATGTGGCAATATTATATAAGAATGTTAGTCGGGGTAGCCTTGTAGGCGGGAAGCAAGTTGATGAAAGAGCCAATGCCATTGCCAGCAGCCGAACCACGGATATTCGCTCTCCGTGACGATTCAATAGATTATAGCTTGAACCACCATGACGATATGCTCCGACACGCTCAACTGATTCAAATATGCAGGTAAACCATCAAATGATGTCAGATATCCTATATACCATGTCTCAAAGGTCAGGTACAATGGTCTGAATAATTTAATTAATTTTTTGGAAATTCTTTCAAATTAGTAGTGTAGTGGTTCATCTCAAAGCTGAACATTTTTAGGAGAAACTCTACCCAAACTACAATTTTGTTGTGATTCCAAGTTTTGCAAATTGTCATGTTTATACCTCATCTCTGACTTGCAGTGATTGGAGAGTTATTTCATACGTATAGATAGAGGACGAAGTGATAGGTAATAGATGTTCCGGAGTGGGGGGGGGGAGTAGTATATAGGTAGGTACCTAAAAGCTGAATACAATATTGTAATAAAGATGACAATTTGATAAATCCCAGTTCTGACACCGTTGTGACAAAGTGACATCAATCCCATCCAGTTATTTTTATTTCTTCATTTTTCTCCAAAAAGTTTGCACAAATACACTGTCGTTAACTTAGCCTTCAGTTCTTCATAATATTACCACTCACAAGTGTTTTCTTCTCGTAATATATAATATTTATTATTATTATTATTATTATTATTATTATTATTATTATTATTATTATTATTATTATTATTATTATTATTATTATTATTATTATTATTATTATTATTATTATTATTATTATTATTATTATTATTATTATTATTATTATTATTATTATTCGAGTAGTAGTAATATTAGTAGTAAAGTTATACGAAAGAGATACTAGCAGAAACGAAACATCTGTTAGTAAACTGGAAAGCATATCCTTATTTTCATAAATGACTCATGTGCATGATAAAATAGGTGTTAAAATCCATTAAAAGTCCACGATAAAACAAAACAAAGGCTGAGAGAAGTTTATTAAGATAAAGCATATATATTTGCATAATATTGCATCACGTTTTAGCCATGTTCCCTTTCTCCTAGACACCCGTGGACGTTAGAAGGCAACAATTTCTGTTGGTCATGGAATACATTATAAAGTCTAATTATCCAAGGTCCCGCTCATGTTTGAGAGAACACATTGTTGCGTCTTTCCGGCATGCACAATTACTCTGCGCACTGGACCTGAGGATTATTAAAGATGAAATGTTTTAATCCTTTTCCATTGTTTATCGCTGAGAAAGACGATCTCGTGATGGTTTGTTGCAGCAGAAAATTAGACCTTTCGTCAGGAAACGTACAACAGTTCTAGAAATGCAGGGGTTATGAAAGGTTGTTATTTTAAATTTGTTGGTAAAATATAGGTCTACTGTGGATTTTAGACATTAAATGAGTACCAATTTTGTATGTACAAGACACATTGCTGTGCTTCTACGAGGGATATTTTCTTACTCTTCTCTCCATTACCAATAGCACAGTATCAGTTATTATTTTACTTTTCAGGTCGCTTATGTAGTCAAAGGAAGTGTTGAACTCGATCCAGCAATTTCGATATCGAGAGTTCACCACAAGCTCCGGCTCCCCTGCAAAAAGAATACGTTTATGGAATGCAAGGTGATATTCGAGTTCTTAATAAAGTGTTTGAATGTTCTGTAAGGCTCCTTTGAAATTTCTCAGATTTGCATTGGGCTGCAAAACCTTAAAAGGCATGCATACCCTAAATTGATTCGTGGTATCTCACAACATTCAAAGAGAGCTTTGTTGCATCTTCTGCTCTTAAGAGGAATGGATCGTTTACTTCTAACAAAACCGTTCCTTTCCGTTTTCACTACAATTCACCATAGCACGGTGAGTTGGCAGGAAATTGCTTGACCATTTCCACCCGATCCAGCTTTAGGATAGACCCAGATGTTAACATAATGCCGGATTGCCATTATGTAATAATATAGCTTTGTAACTTAATTTTGAAGTTTCTATAAACAACCGTCACTGATCAGAGATGTGATTAATGTTCAGATCACTCAATAAACATCACTGCAGAACACTAAATCACTTTTCTCAAAAAATATTTCTCAGGATGTTTCTGATGACGGTCACGAAATAATGCCACTTTCACGTTTTCGGTAAAATAGTTCTATTGTTGCAATCTGGAGGCTAACAGTTCTGTCTTGGCTTTAAAAAGTTCCAGGTCTCTGACTAAATCATTTAATTCACTCTGGTTAATTTTGCACTGTTCAGATTTAACATCAGGTGCAAAATCAGGTCGACATGCTTATCTAGTTAAAATTTACTTTCATCATTAATGTGCCGCACTATAAAAATAAGAAGTAACTGATAACATTCCGTAACATTTTAAATATGAGAGGAGCTCAATAAATTAGAAATTGTATGTACCACTCATGTCGTAATTTTTCTGTTGACCAGTATAATGCGTGTGTGCACGTGCATCATTATGGTGGCATAAGTATAAAAACAGCAAGCCACTAAAAAGTGGTGAAATTGTGTTAAACATGTTTTACTTTTTCTTTCAAAGTTATGAAGCCCTAAACTAAATTGACGTCAGAAGCAACTAGCATTTCTGTTTCCAACACTGACGACTTAAGTAAAATGAACAAGAACAGTAAAAACAAAAAACAAAAAAACAAAAAAGTAAATAATATTGTGTGTTTAAGGGCAAATGGACGACTTTGTTAAAAGTGCCTGTTGCTTTAAAGTGCACAGATTTTTTTAAACAGAGAACCCTTACATAAGTGCTCTATATGACGACTCATATTAATGTAGGTTTTTACTTATAAAATCATATTTCATAAATTTTCTTCAATCATTTCCTGAATTTGTTAATTTAGTTTATTTAGTATGAACTGGGCGCAATTTTTAATTCCTCCACTGCTGCAGTGAAAGATTAAGCTGAGAGAACAAGACGTGGTAGTTGGCGAAGTGACATGACCAGCAATGTTTATGTGAAAACTCATTCTAAAAACGGAGGTGTATTGTTGTAGCTCTGTTGCAGCCTAGAGATCGTAGGGTCTCTTTCAATGCCTTAATTCATCCTCACTCCTGGGTGGTTCTATGTAATTAGATTCATTTTATGATTGACATACTCCTGTTCTTGCACTGTTTCTAATTCTAGTCATTCTTTCAACTTCTTACAATTTTGCCTTTATCTTAAGTCTCCTCTTCTCTCCTCCTCCACCCCTCCACCGCCACCCCCTCCCCCACCATGTCGCCGTCACCATTATCTTTCACTTTCTTCTTTTATTTCGTCATTTTCCAGTTCATCTTGCATTTGCTTGCCCTTCAAACAGCTCCCTGTGATGTTCGTCCCTCGTCTAATGGACAACAAGAAAGTTTCGCAGATTACCTCATGAATAACATTTCTTATGGATCTCGTGCAAGTGAGCGCGGAACCTAACTACAGAACCTAACTAACCGTCACGCCGAGATAAGAGGTGAATCGTGAGCGGGCCAGTTACACAAACACTGATTTATTACCGACATGACCATCACGTCTTTCCGCTTTTCATATCCCTCAAGCGGTAGCTTCCTTTGCGTTTTACTTCCGTTTGTTACATGAACATATTGCGATTTAAACACGTCCCTTTTTGTTTTGTTTACTTTTAATAATTTTAATCATATAGTGAATGTTTTAATCTAATACAGAAATAAGGAGGAAAGTTCAAAGCACGAGTCATGACTATATTAAGAATTGCTGCTTCTGAAGTTACTGTCTTATGCAGGCATTCATATCACTGACGGAGATTACATATTCTATGGACAATTTTTACCTCTTAGGGAAGTAGGTGCCGTTTTCAGCACTTAAAATTTGACTTCAATAAACAACGTTGCATGTCAGCAAATTTCTTACATGTAAAAGAACTCCTCCGGGACGAAATTCCGTCATACCGGCGACGCTGATGTGATCCCGGCAAACAACAAAATAATTTAAAATGTATAAATATGTCTCATTACGGGTGTTTTTACCTGTCCCATTATTATAATCATAATCATCATAATCATCCAGGAACAATCTAGTTTTATTTATTTATTCTGGGTTTATCCACTAATACGCCAAGTTGATCTTCTAAACCTCATTACAAGTTACCAGTTTCTTCGGATATGTGAAATACTGATAGAAGGCAGTCCGGCTGTTACTAAGATGCTTCCACTTTTTCGCGCATGCGTGATCCGTGAGAGCTCGGAGTTAATTTAAAACATACACTTTTGTGCTTTATCGACATGGAAAATGAATATGAAAGTGAGCGATATGTAACTAAATTAATTTTATGTGAAAAAGAAGGTATATAATGAGATATGCATCAATTTATCTGAATGTAATATGGCACGATAAGACAATTTAATGTATATATTATGTATTGTTTCTACAAGTAAAAAACAGTAACTCCAGATTACATTTCTGTTTATAAATAACAACTGTATATTTGTGAAACGTTGCGCTTAGATCTACCGCGATCAATTGTTTTGAAAAGGGATCATCATGTAGGTATCACAGCAGCATCTTTGTTGTTGGACACCCTGTGACATGGGCAGCACGAGGATGAGCCATCTGCTACAGCGGGAGGCTGCAATTAATTTCCGTTACGCCTTACCACGCTAGGAGGCGAAAGTTGTTCTGTCTGTCGCATCAAGAGGGTCTTTACTGGGAATTGGTGCTGTAATCTGCTGCCTATAGATGCTTTATGGTTTGTTGTTAGGCAAGGCCATGGAAGAACAACATTCGCGCTGTGTGATTCCTGCGGTCACAGACATCCTGTGCTGCCACACTCAAAGTTGTAGAAACATCACATTAATAAATAACATGTCTGTAACGGAAAGTTACGTAGCATCAGCTAAACCCTGTCTTAAAGTGCAACTTTAACATACGAGTTCATGCTGCTATTATACGGCATTTCTCAAGATAGATTCTTTTGTTCACGTTCATTAAATAAATGCTTCGAGGAATCGAAACCATCAGCTTTGTATACACATTTTATACAGACACTTGTTCCTTCAGTGGAATGACGCTACTCAGAGCTAAATAAATATTATAAGACAGCCTAAAACCCAGAGGTCCCGAGTTCGGGCTGGAGGTCGGGAATATTTTCTTTGGCGAGGATTATTCTCAATTCCCCTTGAGTCTGGAAGAATGAATGAGAGAAGAAATGTGTTTGTGAATTTAACATGGTAATAAAAGCTAATGCAAACCCAAAGATTAAGACTACTGTGAGCCATAAACACCATAGCTGACGAGGAATGTTTCAAAGGTAAAAGGTCATATGAGATGTTAAATGCGAGTCGGTTGAGTCGGTGGTGTTTAAGCGCCCGTCGACAACTAGCCCATTAGTACCCGAAAATCCAAGCACACTCAACTGATAAAACACACCCTTAAAAGCTATTAAATGAAAGATAAAAGAGATAAAAATTAAAGTTAAAATAGCTAAAAATTTAAATTAACATAGGTAAAATTTAAACAAGTAAGATTCAACTTAGTACAAAGGTGAGCTATTAACAGGGTTTAAACTGTAAAATAAGTAAAACACCCTAAGATGCTAATAGTCTAAAACATTCAAACTCTAAAGCGGATTAAATATGCTTCGCAAGGCCAATGTCTGCAACGGGGTTGTCGCCTAAAATGAAACGCAGCGTAAGACCCAGCCCAAGGGACTGCCGCTCACGGACAATCCAGGAAAACGTGTGACACAGAGTTGGACGTCGCACGTTGGACATACAGGAGCCAGGTGGCCACGAAACAGATGTCCTTGAGTGGCGCGGGTGTGACCTGTTAAAGGCGGCGTATAAAAGAAACACATGATATATGCATCAATCACAAGAATTTCTATATCCATTGTCAATTCGCAGACATTCCATGGGCGTATATAATAATAAAAGTCAATTCTTTTCACTCAACTTTAATATTATTTCACGTTAGGCAACAAGGATTTTTGTTTATAAGAAGGTCCATTAATATATTGAAGAATCACTTTCAAATGTGTGTGCGACATTATTCCTCCGAATTCTTTCTCCTGAAAATTCTCATCTTCTCTTCTCATCTAAGAAGGATGCCTGAACCTGAATATGAAGCCTGGTGTTGGTGGTCTGTCGATGAACCTGTGGTTTCCCTTAAGGAACTTCTGGCGGGGAAACAGCTTGAACGGCAACGGATTCGTTCGATCTGAAATCATTATGGACATTGGCCTACACCTATTGCGATGCTTTGCTCCGAAGCCCCTCCGTAATGTCAACCCTGATCTTTATCCTCTCAATCTCTCACTCCATGAGTGACGTCTATTTGAGATATTTTCAACATGGCGTACCCTTCTTAGGGGGTGCCTAAAATTTAACATAGGAATACAGTAGTATATGTTTTCTGAATGATCACAAATAATGAAAAATATTTCAAGAGATTTAAATTGTTCTGTGTCCGAAAATCCATTTTGCTTTCTCTACTGATCTATCCAACAATGATACCTTACAGCTGCGCTCCCGAATCATTTGTATTCTTTGCTTCAAATGCCGATAACACCAATGTATGTTATGATTTATACTCTTTCAACACTCAGTATATTTTCGAAACTGTTGTGTGCAGGTTCGTTTTCTTCACCCAAGGTCTCTCCCGTTGTTTATATTTGTGAACTGATTTTAAGATTATCTTCTAATTAATATGGTAGTGAACTACATGTTTTAACTTTTGTTATGAAATGTATAATTTCGCTATAACAGGAAAACGTAAAATCAATTAAAGAAGTGATGGTGTTGAAACACCGCCACTCAAAACTGCAAGCAGGAAAACCAGGTGCAATTCACATATTGCAGTGAATCTGATTTAAATATGGATTTGTACCCAATACGTGTAATCCACTTATATCTCTCTGCAATATTTGCAACAGACTCATATAATTTTGTGTGTATATGCTATTTGTAATCCAGATCTTGTATTCACTTTCTAAGTTCATGGCATAATCGTCCTTTTTGTAGTATTTAGTAAATTTCAAATGTTATGACCTGTTTTATATACAGTAATGTATAATTTGAATAAGGACAATTCTAGGGCCTAGGCCTAGGGGTACAGGTTGGAATGGAAAATTGTCTTTGGGGGTACGCGGAGAAAAGGACCATTGGTCTACTTCATGAAACTACACTGCTTCTTATGGGTATCAGTTTATTTACAGCTGTAATGGTAACGGCATTCTGTATCAGCCATATAGAAGATAGACAAAGCATTGCATACCACCAGAAACTCGACATCTGTCATCGGAAACACTCGTTTTGAGTTGTTTTAATAAAAATGTGTTTTTAGAAAAGGGTTCGCGCACGTGTGTGTGTGTGTGTGTGTGTGTGTGTGTGTGTGTGTGTGTGTGTGTGTGTGTGTGTGTGCGTGTGTGTGTGTGAACAGCATAAGTAAAAATCAAATAATTAGTTGGTTAAACACCAAAGTTTAAGATTTTAAAGAAAATCTCCCTTCTTCACACCGTTTTACATAAACAAGTTTTCTAAATTTTTTATCCACTTTTTAAACATCTGACCCTTAGATTTCCTCTATCCGTTGTACTTACAACTATATGCACTGAAACTGTTTCAGTGAAGGTTTATGTCAATTAACATAAAGTAGAAAATAAACATGAAGTGTGATTTCATATGAATTTCTCTACTCAGTATTTTTCAAAATTTTACAAACTATTGTTAAAATCATATCTCTTTCATCTATTTCATATTAATTGAGATATTGGACAATCTGTAGAAATGGTTATATGTATACTTGTAAGTACAATAAGAAAAGTAGAATACAGTGGGATTTAAACAATAGTCAAATCCTTTAAGACCTAGTTACTTTGAGATTCAATTGTCTTTGCATCTCAAGGACATAAAAAGCGAATAGATCCCTATTTGAGAAAATTATAAATATTAAAAAAAATCAAACAAACAACAAGAAATATGTCGAAAATGATTCACTCTACAAAAATGTATTTAAAATAAACTTAATGTTTTAACATGTACATTTTTTGTTTAACATCTTTGAAGAGTACCGAATTTCATTATCATCAAAGGTAAGTTATTATTTTTGCACAGGCATTTTTCTATTGACCGGCTTCAAATATGTACATTTGGCGAAGCATCGATTACGCATTTTTGGATGGAATGCGAGACTTCGTCTATTTACCGTAGGTAACTAATACCAAACGTGAAAGTAATAAAAGGAAACCCCGATTAAACCGTGCGCCTCTTGACCAGCGTGCTATCCAGCTAAATGTACCGAACGCAGTTGATCTTCTGTTATATCTCTTATTGCCTTGAAGAAAAACTGCTCTGGAGATAATATTACACGGTAATACAGTGATTCAAATTAAATAAAATGCTGAACAAACCCATAATGTTAGAAGCAACTGAAACTCACAGTGCCATGTCTATTTACTATATGTTATCTATTACTAACGTTATAAAGAGGGAATCCAGGTCTTGAACCAAGGACCTCTCGATTTGAAAACGAATTCTTTACCACTGAGCTATCTTCCACGTGACAAACACGAACTGAAACACAGAGAGTCATTTCTATTTACTATGTATCATGTCAATAAAATTATTAAGGGGGCACCCGGGTTTGAACCAGGGACCTCTCGATCTGCAGTCGAATGCTCTACCACTGAGCTATACCTCCTGTGAATAACAGTAAGTGAAACTCACAGTGTCATGTATATTTACTATGTATCATGTCAATAAAATTATGAAGGGGCACCCTGGTTTGAACTAGGGACCTCTCGATCTGCAGTCGAATGCTCTACCACTGAGCTATACCCCCTGTGAATAACAGCAAGTGAAACTCAGAGTGTCATGTATATTTACTACGAATCATGTCAATAAAACTACGAAGGGAGCACCGGGATTTGAACCAGGGACCTCTCGATCTGCAGTCGAATGCTCTATCACTGAGCTATACCCCCTGTGAATAACAGTAAGTGAAACTCAGAGTGTCATGTATATTTACTATGTATCATGTCAAAAAAATTATGAAGGGGGCACCTGGGTTTGAACCAGGGACCTCTCGATCTGCAGTCGAATGCTCTACCACTGAGCTATACCCCCTGCGAATAACAGTAAGTGAAACTCACAGTGTCATGTATATTTACTATGTATCATGTCAATAAAATTATGAAGGGGGCACCCGGGTTTGAACCAGGGACCTCTCCATCTGCAGTCGAATGCTCTACCACTGAGCTCTACCCCCTGCGAATAACAGTAAGTGAAACTCACAGTGTCATGTATATTTACTATGTATCATGCCAATAAAATTATGAAGGGGGCACCTGGGTTTGAACCAGGGACCTCTCGATCTGCAGTCGAATGCTCTACCACTGAGCTATACCCCATGTGAATAACAGTAAGGGAAATTCAGAGTGTCATGTATATTTACTATGTATCATGTCAATAAAATTATGAAGGGGGCACCAGGGTTTGAACCGTGGACCTCTCGATCTGCAGTCGAATGCTCTACCACTGAGCTACACGCCCTGTGAATAACAGTAAGTGAAACTCACAGTGTCATGTATATTTACTATGTATCATGTCAATAAAATTATGAATGGGGCACCCGGTTTTGAACCAGGGACCTCTCGATCTGCAGTCGAATGCTCTACCACTGAGCTATACCCCCTGCGAATAACAGTAAGTGAAACTCACAGTGTCATGTATATTTACTATGTATCATGTCAATAAAATTATGAAGGGGGCACCCGTGTTTGAACCAGGGACCTCTCGATCTGCAGTCGAATGCTCTACCACTGAGCTATACCCCCTGCGAATAACAGTAAGTGAAACTCACAGTGTCATGTATATTTACTATGTATCATGTCAATAAAATTATGAAGGGGGCACCCGGGTTTGAACCAGGGACCTCTCGATCTGCAGTCGAATGCTCTACCACTGAGCTATACCCCCTGCGAATAACAGTAAGTGAAACTCACAGTGTCATGTATATTTACTATGTATCATGTCAATAAAATTATGAAGGGGGCACCCGGGTTTGAACCAGGGACCTCTCGATCTGCAGTCGAATGCTCTACCACTGAGCTATACCCCCTGCGAATAACAGTAAGTGAAACTCACAGTGTCATGTATATTTACTATGTATCATGTCAATAAAATTATGAAGGGGGCACCCGGGTTTGAACCAGGGACCTCTCGATCTGCAGTCGAATGCTCTACCACTGAGCTATACCCCCTGTGAATAACAGTAAGTGAAACTCAGAGTGTCATGTATATTTACTATGTATCATGTCAATAAAATTATGAAGGGGGCACCCGGGTTTGAACCAGGGACCTCTCGATCTGCAGTCGAATGCTCTACCACTGAGCTATACCCCCTGTAGTTGTCTCTTCTGTCTGACATCTTTACCAACATCAATCAATACAAATGTGAGAAATCGGACGTGCCATTTTCTCAGGGGTTTCCCTAAGCATTCAACGAGCTACTCTCCTAAGTAGTTTATTTTAATTGAGATAATCATGTTTAGAAATGAAATGCTTTAATTACTTTTGCTTGTAGATACAATGGCAATAGGAAAATACAGTTTGAGAAAAGAGTAAGTTTTCGGGCACTGAAACCAAAAACAACTAATAGCTCAGAAACGGACTCCAGAAAGATGTATTTGACAATAATTGTATGTTTTAACGAGGTGTCTTTTTGTGTTTCTTGTACGGTTTTCCAAGTATGCAGGTCAACGAAAACAGAAAATTCAAGAACTATATATCTCTTTGTCATACCAATATCTTAAACATATGGTATGTTAATTGAAATCGTTAAACCACGTTTTACAAAATCAAAGTTATCAAAAAATGCTTGATATCAGGGGTAGCAGGGATGATAATCCTTTATCTTAGTGTTGCATCCTTGCAAGGCTTTCTCTCTCTCTCTCTCTCTCTCTCTCTCTCTCTCTCTCTCTCTCTCTCTCTTTATTTTTTATTTATTTTTTTTTTTTTTTTTTTTGAGTTCACCATTTCCGAGGTGTTCCTTGTTACTGGCTTGAATTTTCCAATACTCGTTTTTTTCGAGCTCATCACATACAGAGACTGTCAAAGTCATCACATATCGAACTGCTCTTAAAAGGTTTAACTATCGCTTATGCCAATTCTGTTCTGCTATTGCCATTTCATCTACAATTAAATACTTAATAAAATAATTTCTTCACATGCCTATCTAATTAAAATTAACTAGATTAAAGAATAGTCTATCGTCTGGGTAGGAAAAGTCCTGTGATGGTAACACGTGAGAGGTCTTACATTTACATTGATTGCGCTTGGCAAAGTGTGCAGACAATAGAAACAGTTTTCAGCGACAGGGCGTGTAGCTCAGTGGTAGAGCATTCGACTGCAGATCGAGAGGTCCCTGGTTCAAACCCGGGTATCCCCTTCATAATTTTATTGACATGATACATAGTAAATATACATGACACTCTGAGTTTCACTTACTGTTAGTCACAGGGGGTATAGCTCAGTGGTAGAGCATTCGACTGCAGATCGAGAGGTCCCTGGTTCAAACCCGGGTATCCCCTTCATAATTTTATTGACATGATACATAGTAAATATACATGACACTCTGAGTTTCACTTACTGTTAGTCACAGGGGGTATAGCTCAGTGGTAGAGCATTCGACTGCAGATCGAGAGGTCCCTGGTTCAAACCCGGGTATCCCCTTCATTATTTTATTGACATGATACATAGTAAATATACATGACACTCTGAGTTTCACTTACTGTTATACACAGGGGGTATAGCTCAGTGGTAGAGCATTCGACTGCAGATCGAGAGGTCCCTGGTTCAAACCCGGGTGCCCCCTTCATAACTTTATTGACATGATACATAGTAAATATACATGACACTCTGAGTTTCACTTACTGTTATTCACAGGGGGTGTAGCTCAGTGGTAGAGCATTCGACTGCAGATCGAGAGGTCCCTGGTTCAAACCCGAGTGCCGCTTCATGATTCTACTCACATAATACATAGTAAATAGACAAAGCACTGTGAGTTTCAATTGTTTCTAGCATTAATCGTTTTTCACAGCGTATAACTTCATTAATATAACTGCATTACGGTGTAATACAAATTATCTCCTTAGTGACATTTGACTATGATCTTAAAGCCTATTGCATTGTCATATTCCCCTTGTACCTACAAGGAAGTTATCAGTAAGATAATTTCTACAAATGGCTAATTCAATTAACATGAAGAAGATGGAGGAATAAGAGTTTGTAAAAATAGTTTGTACAAGAATAGAGAAAGTCATGTGAGTGTAAACAGATCCGATTTTTTACTTTCTCAACTACGTATAATAAGTAGGAGCAGTATTTACTCGACCCAAAAATTTGTTATGAGGCTCCATGAATCAAAAGATCACATTTTTAGAAAAAGGTCCGTGTGTGGGTCAGTGAAAAACGGAAAGTCGGTTAGAAATGAAAGTTGGTATTTCAGTTTAACATCTTTCAAGGATACGACATGAAGACTTTAAAGAAAATTCCTTCATCCTAAAGGAACCTTTGCAAGGAAATTTTTTCGTAAGCTTTTTTCTCAAAAAGGGATATAATAATTTTGATTAAAATGCCATATGCTTAAAATATTTTTATGACAAATGAAATGCTTATTTTGAATTTTCTGTCTATAGCCTATGTAGTCGTGTTTACTCTGGATGACTTTTTCATAACTGGTAAACCATAAGAGATATACCAAATATCACTGTACAAAACATGTATATCTCTTTAAAACACACAGGTTATGTGCAAATGCATTTATGGTGTAGTGAACCATTTACGGAGGTATACGTTGTTATTTATGTGTTTTTTGCAATGCTTATACTTTTCTCAAATACCCACCAAAGGGCCCGGAATTTCAAAGCCTTCATATAGTGACCAGCTTTAAAAAAATATCTATCACTCAAAGCGTACTGTATTCTCATATTCCCTTTGCAGGTATAAGAAAATTAGCAATAAGATAATTTCTACGACTAACATGAAGAAGATAGAGGAAGAAGAGTTTGTAAGAGTAGTTAGTACAAGTCATGTGTACAAGTCACATACGATTTTTTATTCTTCTTAATGAAGTTAAAATGCAGTTGAGCGCCAATAGATGTTTACACATTCTCTCCAATGAACTCCGATTGCATAACACCGAGAAGAGCATCTGTAGCATAGGTTTAAAATGATGTCCATAATGTTGGTTATTATGAAAAGAGAGTAACTACATTTCTTAATAAGGTGAAAGGTATGAGACCTCGCGTAACCCACACCAACGTTTGCGATGTTATAAAAAATGAAAGAAAGTGTTTAGTATAGGAAATATATACTAGAACCCGGCCACATTCCGCAATGATACAGAGAAGTGTGTACAAAGAAAGTTGGCAGGCATTCTCCCTTCCCCCTCTCAGTAAAAGGTAGCGCACCGCAGTGGCGTGGAGGGGGTACTGATGCAAGGCCCCCTGTGTGTAACACAAAGTTTGGGGCACGTGTATATAATGGGCACTGGATCAGCTGGTGGAGGCAGTACATCTTAGTGCGTCGGCAAGTGTTGTAAGGGACGTCTTCACCATGCTGAAGACGTGGATGCTACTGGTTAGTGTGTGTCTGTGTTTATCTTGTGATAGTGTTCAGTGTGTGGCGATTTTCGGACCCTCAGAAGTGCTCCGTCTCAAAATACTTCGAGCTTTTGCCTTTTACCATTACATCATTTATCTTTTGTGAAATGTTACAGTATTTTAATTGAATTGCTATTCCCAAATGAAAATATTGGAAAATGAACTTATGAACTTATTACGAAAATTAAACTTCTTCGCTGGTGTTATACGTATATCTAACAGCATCAATGTATCATGTTGTTCATCCTAACTGTCAAGTTAATTTGGAGATCGCGGACAGATGTTAGATACGTAACAATCTCTTTATGCGTGGCCTTCAGGCCCAGGCCCAGGTTAAGGTTTTCAGTGTTGTAGACCACCGAAGGTCCCAGCGGCAGTTGTGATGAGATACTCTAGTTACCATGGCAATTACAAATGGATTTCTGAGGGTCTGGAAATGTGAAATCCTTTTTAGTGTCAATAAAAATTTCAATTATCTAAAAATTATGTTGAGATGCACTGTAATTGTATACTATGTTGGTTTGCTTCAGGTACTCCTGGGAGTGCTGCTAGCAGCTCCTGTACGCAGCAATCCAGTCCGGGAGAAAAAGGAGTAAGTATTCTATTCTAATATACAATAACACTGTTTGCAATCAGAAACAAATTTGTAAAAGTAATAATAAATCGTGTGGACTTCCTTAAGATTATGGACAAGAAATATTACGAAACATTTTATAAAGAAAAACTAAATTAGCAACCATTTACAAATATGATTTGCACTTACATGATTCTCTCTGCCTGTTGTTTATTTTATATAGATTCTACAAACTAAGCTGTATCACTTTATGTTAACCGAGGTTAACATTTGCAGAAATGGTTCCATTATATCCGTTGCTGGTGATATACGATAGTCAGATCTTCAAAAAGGGGGTTGCAATATGCTGGAATATTCTTACTATGACATTGCGAGGAACCATTAAATGGTGATCTTTTCATAAACTGACAATAACTATTTTCATTATAAACAGTCGTTTGGGGTGGTTCGATTTTCTTGTAAAAGTTCGTTCGTGACCTTGCAAAATACTGAATTTTAATTCCCAGTGTGATATTTATCCACTTCTTCAGTTTTGTCGCCCTCCGTGGTTGAGGGGTAACATGCTAGTCTCTAGTTCCGTAGGTTATGGGTTCAAACCGGTGGAGGGTGATGAATTCTTTAGGACGTGAAAATCTGTTGCAAAACTTCCTTCGTAAGGGAAGTTCTCTTAAAGAGCTTAAAGAGTCCCTCAACTAGATATTTTACTCTGGAGACTGAGCTCCTTGAAATAATGTATCGTCGATATGAGGTGCAGGACGTTTTCATTTGGCTGTTAGCAAGGCACGTGTGATCTGAACGAGGGGCCCTCGTAGTCCTACTTGCTGGAGCGTGTCTTTGACGCTCCGCCGCGCAAAGGATCACGGGTTCGGTACAATGTGTGTATGTGACAGGATAAAAGGAGTTAACAATACCAAAGCCAACGGGAAGTCTCAGGATAGATAATAATTTTTTGTTTTATTACAAAATCTAAAACAAAAATATCGGATTCTTACCTACGAATTTTGAATTTTATTCTTACATAATATACTGCGACCTAGAGCATGTAAAAATGTTAGTGGACGGAAGACAAGTTGGGCTCAACAATGTTAAAGAATGGGACCGGAATAGGCCTTATGAGACTTTATCCTGAAGCGGATGATAATAACTAGAGCCCTGATTCTTAGTAATTTCCTTACATATATAAACTCACGGAAACACAAAAGCTCCTGGAATTCAAGCATAGAAATTGCTATACTCGTGCTTCATTTTACATATTTTAGCGTGTATTACATATTTTGCACTATTTTATATACAGATAAATATTTGCCAATGCCTTTCCTCAATTAATTATTACATTTATTCTTTCTATGCTTATCTTTCCCATTTAGAATTAATTAATTACAAATTAAAGTTAAGATAAATAATATTAACATACAGTTGCGACGGTTTAAATTATGTTCTAAATATCAACAATGAACAAAAATCCATATACACGTTTTCGTACCCAGTGTCTTAATTTATTTACTTAGCGCGCTTGCCTCTGACGCGCAGGATGCTGGTTCAATCCCGGTACCAACATGGGGATTTTTCCCCGCTGGAAGGTCTGGCATGGAGTGCACTCAGCCTCGTTAGGTCCCGGAGGGGGCAATTAAGGAGCTACTTGATGAAGAAGTAGCGGCCCCAGGTCGAGAAGGCTGCACGACTGGCCGGGAGGGCTCGGGGCACTGACCACGTATCACCCTCCAGTACTGCACCCCACCAATGACGCGTGTAGTGGGCCAAGGTGGGGGACGCAGCGGCTGGGCTGCAAGCCTTGGCCCTTTATGGGCTGTTGCGCTGGGGTTTAGTTTTGTGTTTTTATATCTATTGGAGACGCAGGTTTCATATAAGTAAGTCTACATGCTTTACAAATACTGAACTGGTTACAGAATGCAACTACAAGTGAAAGTGAAATTTGTGAAATGTGACTACCTAATTAACAAATTAATAATATTATAAATTTGTGATTATGGCAGTAAAATAATTTAATGGCACAAATATCCAGTGAGTGAAATAAATTACTTTTATTTTAAACGCATACTTAAGTGCAATTTTAATTATTTATTATGCATTTCTAATAACCTATTTATTTGATATGGCATATTTCATTACGTGTTTCATTGTATTTTACTTTATACGTATGTACATATTTCTCGATTAGATAAAAAATACGGGTTTTATGGTGATGAGCTTTATTTTAAATGTATTATTACATTAAAACAAATTATTCCAAAAGCAATATATAGTAAAATGTATAGTAAAACAATTTTAATGTTGAACAAGTTCGAACAATCGAACGGTCGCGTTTCATTTTTCTTTAATAAGCATATTAATAAATTCAGTATGTTTATGGACACTATTTAACTGCTGAAGTTTTCAGCGTGCCATTCTATACTGTGCGTGAAAGAGCGTTTAATTTGCTCAGAAGCTTCTTTGTCACGTTTGAGGTTGTTTTAGCTGCAGTAGTTCTGTAACACGGGATCGCTGCCCGTACTTTCCTTTCGAAGGAAGCCATGCTGAGGATTTTTAGGCTGGAAAAAACCCCATCGCCCACCGTCCGTTTTGAACTCGGGTACCAAATGCTTGTAAGAATGCATTTTTATTTAAAGAAAAACGCCTGATGTATAATAACTTATTAGCTGTGACTTTTCACAGTGTATTCCTTGAATTCTTTACTATTTGGTTTCCTCATATTGATACTCCAGGCTTTTAGCATCTTGACCAGATGATACTCCAGAGTATTAAAAGAGGAGGAGGTATTTTTATCGTCCAAAGGAGGGAGAGATAAAGAGATTTCGATAAACACTGAAGAGAACCATGGCCGTGATGGTTAAAACCAAGATTCCTTTAAAGTGATTGGTGATTGTCTCCCATCTGGGGTATAAGTGAAATAGTCTCGATTAAAGAATTAACTAACCCCTAGCGCAACAGCCCTAAGGGCCAAGTGTTACCGCCCAACCGCTGCGTCTCCCACCTCTGCCCACTACAGGCGTCATGAGTAGGCAGTACTGGAGGGTGGGACGTCGTCAGCGCAGAAAGTAATGTGAATGAACGTAACACTCAGAAAGCCATCCCATGTTTAGCATACCTCGTTCTCTCGTTCTTCTAGAGAACCTAACACTTCAATAAAGCTACAGAAGAGAGAACATTTCCGTACACGATGTGCCATTATCAACTTCTTCCGCTTTCACCGTTGCAAACAAAACACAGAGCATCACTCGTTTCCGCTCTGGAAATGCGGGCGTTCAGTTTTGGGGCACGGAGTTCTTCAACCTACTTTTCTCTTATCTTTTCTTTTAACAAGCTTATCTGCTTGGCTCATGTAAATGCCGACAATTGCAAGATCAATATACGCAATTACATTGCCTACCAAAATAGGGTTTGGTACTTTATAAAATATTTGATACAGAAAAAAAATATAGGTTCATTAATAACACTATGAGTTGTTCAAGTCAAAGGCAATTATATTACCACGTAAATTAAATATCACAATACAAATGAAAGAATTTAGCGATAAAAGGGCAAAGAGAAACACCATAAGGCATTGGAATTTCGTAGGCAGAAAGAAAAATGGTGAGTTTTCAAGATGCTGATTCTGTATCCAAATTTCCAGGCTTCGTTTATTGGAACTTGAAAAATTTAAATGCTACTATAAATGTGAGCGTTTAACCAGTAACAGCAACTGCCTGGGATGATCTAAAATTTGGAAGGTATATACTTGTATATTACATAAGTAGTGAAACTGTTTCCATAGCATTTTTACTATCTTCCACATACAAGTTATTTAAGGCAGAGGAAGCATTGTATTTGACTCACAACTTCTGTTACATTTATAGATCCTTAAATTCAAAGCCAGCTTTAAAAATGCACTTGTATTTTTGTGTGTCTGTGTGTATTCGTGTGTCTATGAACATTGCTCAAAAAAGCGAAAGTCGCTATTTAAGTCCAACTTCTTCCATGGTTGGGACATTAAGGTTTTCGAAAACATCTCTTCATCCCATATTATCCTTGAGACCCATTTTTGAAACGCTTGATTTTCTAAACAATGACCAACCACTTTGATTAAAATGTAACATGTTCAATATATTTTAACAACAAATAAAATAACATTTTCTGGGAATAGCCTATGAAATCCTATTCATTCTCAATGAATTTTTATAGCTGGTAAGCTATAAAAAAGGCGAGAAGTACATCGCGTTAAAAACAAAAAGAAATACAAGAAAAGGAAAACTTTACATCAAACACAAATAAAGTGTTTCCAAAATATTTCATATTATTAGTTTGAATTTTCCAGTGCTTAGACTTCTCTCAAATATAAAGTCGTTACTCACTGTTTTTTTCACCAGGTCATACGAAGAGCTCTAAACAATTTTAAACATCGCTTAAGTGTACTGTATTCCCCTATTTCTGTTATACGTAATACAGATATGTATGTAGTAAAATCATTTCTACAAGTTTTTGACTCGATTAACATGATAGAAGAATAAGCTTTTACAAGAATAGTTGAACAATGCCATGTAAATGTAACAGATCAGATTTTTTAAACGTTCTATGGGGCTTTTTCTTATAACACATACATCAAGATTTTTGTACGTTAACCACTACTTTTAGGTCCTAAATAAATTAATGTACGTTAAATTTTATGCACACATATGATACTTTCTTGGTTTATCACATGAAGGGAAAAATATTGATATGAATCTTATATTTACATAAACCGCACGAGGTGTGAGAAGGCTGTAAGGGGGGGATTAATATTTCAACCTATGGAAGGACTTTTGTACCTATGCCTCTGACGGTCAACACGGCTCCCCTCCCCCATGCAGGCTTACATATCCTAGGATTCGGAAACCGCTCCCTATGCGGGAAACGAAGGTTTACAGAAAGGGTATTCACTGCCATGCAGCGCTAAGACTCCAGCTGGCACTTACAGCCCTGAAACAATCAAGCAGATGAAGTGAGGTGAAATGGAAGGACACGAAATTCGGGGAATGCAATTCTCCTTACCGGCATCCGCCTAGCGACCAGGGGAAACCGTTCGGTAGTGTGAGCTAGAGGTTCTTCGTTCCGGCTCTAGGGTTGGCGATGCAGGCGCCAGGCCACACGAGGTTGGACACCAGCCCTCCTCGGAAGGGTAGCCAACCACAGCGCCACCCATAATCCGAGAATACAGTTACAGTGCACAAAGCCCTCACAAGCCAGGGCCACCACCGCCAATTGTTAACACTGCAACTCTGAAAAGACCAGATGGAATGAAGATGAATGGAATTGGAGGGACGGGAAATTCTGACATGTGATTCTCCTCCAGCATTTGCATAGTAACCTGGGAAACCCCCGATAAAACTTATGGGTCAGGAAGGTCGGCCACGGGAGCTGAACCATGACCTCCCGAATGCAAGTCGCACACATTACCACGGCGTCACTTCATGGGATTCAAAAACAAACCTCTCATGTTGGTTACCTGAGCGGGTGGTGGGGAAATGCTTCATGCACTAAACGAAGGGTGACATGGTGAACACGGGCGCCACTGGTTAGCCATATTCTTTCATCTGTTATTTTGTCAATGACCATTTGTTGCGATAAATTGGGAATGGGTTCAGATGTCCCCGGATTCCACCTAAAACATAATGCAATGCCACCTTAAAAGTAAAAAATATTAGGGTATCTCTCTAATTTACTAAGCATCCTACTACACAATAGAGCCGAACAAACCCACACGAGTTGGCACACTTGCTAAATGTAAAATACCGATAACTACATAGGTTCGCTAAAACCTTATTTGGATTAGACCCGCAATGAATAACGATGTATTTTCCAGTTAGATGGTTAATGAGGTTATTCGAATTATTCGCGAGAACTGTTATCTGAATACAAGGATTATGTATATATAAAACCAAGAGGAAAAGACAGGGCAGAAAGGTCGTCAGAGTAGTAATGAAAGAAAAATGCAGACGTTGCATGTTTTCATTATTCGTACTTTTATCCGGAAGTTGTCTCTAGTACTAATGTCTTCTTTTCCATGATTTGGAAACGCTAGCCCGGGAAATAATTTGAATTACTCAGCGTATTTTTTAGGAAAAGTGCTGAGTAATAAACCGGAAGAACGTGAAAGTAGATAGATGAATAGCACTTAAGATGACCACAGCGTGGTTGTTGGCACTGAGGTATATTTATAATCTTCACATCATTTATAATGATAATATTTATCTTGATAATACTGGTCATCTTCCGTGGTCTAGGAGTAACATGCTAGTCCCTGGTTCCCGAGGTCGTGGCTTCAAACCGCCGTTTAGGTTACAGTCGCTTTTGTCGCTTTTTGGTACTAGAGGTCGAAGAATGTCACGAACTTTAAAACAGCATTCGCAAAAATGTGGAAATCTGTCACAGAAAAAAATGGTAGAGGTTATAAACGTTACCTTTCAACACGTGTGAATAAGAAACTGTCACCGAAGATATGCCACTTCCCTCCTAGCTAGCGGAGTTCATTTCTGATCTGGTCTGCGTGGTTCACTCATTCTTGGCAAATGTACCGTGTGTGTCTTTTAAGAAGTGGTGGATAAACTTGTTTCAAGGAAGTGGTGGAAGTACTATAGTGCAAATATGATACGGAATATGTTTATCTATATGTGTAATAGTTGATACAAAATATTTCATTTAGCAAATTACTGTTCGCAGACATTTCAGTTTTAAAACCCTCATAACAGTATAATTTTAAAAAAAATGTTCTAGGAAAATTTTGCACAAATGTATAAAAATAATATGAGCAATACAAATATATAGCTTAATCGGTAGAGCTGTGCAAGGGACCCTGGGTTCGATTCCCGGGTGGGTGAGTGGGAATTTTTCGTCCACGAGGATTATCCTTCATCCTCCCTAGAGTCTGAATATGAATGGGAGTGTAAATACGTGTGTGACTTTAATGTAATAAATTCCCAAAGGTCAAGTCACTGTTAAGCCAGTGAACAGCACTGCTCTTGAGCAATTGCTCCAAGAGGATGAAAGTCGCCGATATGACCTTCGATGTTAAAGGCGGCATATAAATTGAACATAGAAAAATATAAACCGTATTTTACACTAATGTTAATTCCGATTTGTGCATTTTTTGCGACACTTAAACCTAGCTTACATGCTGGTTCAAATCCGGTGGGGAACAATAGATCTTTATCGGTTCTCGCCGGTCTTCCTTCGAAACGGAAGTGATTTCGGCGTTTCATATCGTATATTTACGACAGGTAAAAGTAACACAAGCCTAATAAAGATACCTCAGTGCAGAATTAAGCGATCTCTCACGCCCAATATAGAATGGGATGCTGAGAAACACAACAGTTAAAGAGCGTACATAACCAGACACTCAAACTTATTATTTTGAAGACACTCCCTTTGTTACTAAATCCATTTTCATACTCCATCAATTTCACTTCATGTATAGTTTCTGTAGGTTTGAAACGCTATAGCAAAACACTCAATGATGTACAAGATATGAATCTGCAAATGTTACATAATGTGAAAAGATCTGATTCCAGCTTTGTACATACAAAAATATAAATTGTTTGACAATATTTCGCTTTTTACTTCAGCAATGCAAATATACCAAGGAAACCCAAAAGTGCAAAATTGATTATCCAATACCTGTTATTTCCTGAAAATAGTGCTTATAAGAAATTTCAAAAGAAACGTATTTATTTGTCATGTTGAAATAAAATTTAAGAGAGTTATTTTAGATTATTTCATGTAATACTTAACAAGTCTAGTAAATTTGACACCTGCATGCTTTTCAGAAATAACTCTAAGATACTTTCAAGAAAAATAAGGTTTTTATTTACATATTCAATGAATAAACTAATAACTAAATAGTTGAAGTCAATTAATGTATGGAATGATTTCATTGCAGAATTTCTTCAAGCTATGGCGCTCCTTCAGACAGCTATGGACCGCCAGCAGACAGTTATCAGGCTCCTGCACCATCTTCCGGGTATGGAGCGCCATCTGCAGGTTATGGCGCCCCGGCAATATCTGATAGTTATGGAGCCCCAGCACCATCATCGGGCTACGGTGCTCCGGCACCTTCAACTGGATATGGTGCCCCTTCGGACAGTTATGGAGCTCCTGCACCATCCACGGGCTACGGGGGTGGTGGTGGAGGTGGAGGTGGATTCGGAGTCTCTGGACCATCAGGAGGCTTCGGAGGTCCATCTGACAGCTATGGACCTCCAGCAGACCACCATCATCAGCCAGAAGGTGTGTGGAAGAAAAAGCTTGTTTGGAAAGAAGAGTGGAAGAAAGTCTGGAAAACGCACTCCAAACTAGTTTGGAAAACGGAATGGAAGAAAATCCAGGTACCTGTATGGAAGGAAATCCAAGTTCCAGCCTGGAAAGAAGTGAAGGTGCCTGCATGGAAGAAGATTCAGAAGCCAATCTGGAAGGAGCATCAAGTTCCTGCTTGGAAGGAAATCCAAGTTCCAGACTGGAAGAAGGTGTGGAAGCCAGTGTGGAAGGAAATACAGGTTCCAGCTTGGAAGGAAATCCAGGTACCAGATTGGAAAAAGATCTGGGTGCCTGAATGGGTAAAAGTGTGGGTGTCCGAGCACGACGAATGGGGGCACTCTCATGGTGTATGGAAGAAGAAACTGATCTGGAAACCAGTGTGGAAGAAGGTATGGAGAACTGAGAAGAAACAAATCTGGGTAACGGATAAGAAACTTATATGGAAGGAAGAATGGAAACAAATCTGGAGAACAGAAAAGAAGCAAATCTGGGTGACTGAGAAGAAACTGGTCTGGAAGGAGGAATGGATACAGGTATGGAGGACGGAGAAGAAGCAGATCTGGGTGACTGATAAGAAGCAAGTGTGGAAGGACGAGTGGAAACAGATCCAAGTACCTGTCTGGAAGAAAATCCAGGTTCCAGAGTGGAAGAAAGTTTGGAAGCCAGTGTGGGAGAAGGTTTGGGTACCAATCGAGAAACCTCATCACCATCACGGTTGGGACTGATCATTTACCATCTTGTAACATCTCTCTACTACTCTCCTAACGGGTAACAAAAACCTTCGCTTTCTGCAAGTAGTATCTCAACACGTCGTGCGAAGATACCAATAACTCCTTGATCCAACAAACTCAGCTGATATCGAACAGCCAGGTGCAGAAACGGGACGGCTCTTCATAAGAAGCTCAAGCATTAGTAGATGTATTCAAACGGCTGCAGTCAGTCTAATCAGACCCACTTGATTGGCGTTCATCTTTATTTTCTCTAATTAGAAATGGAATCTCAGATTCCAGACCGCAATTATAAACCAAAAACACTCTATTGGCTTGCCTTTCAGCATGTGTGGCTGTCATTTAGTGGATGTGGGCTTCGATTCCCGAACCAGCTTGGGAACCATGGTCTAATTAGACCTTTAAGATCTCACTTGGCGCCACATCCCCATTTATATCCTTATGATTTCCACCAGGCTGAAGACTGGAGAGCCTCCAAATTAAATACTGACCTAAAAAGGCCAAGTTACTGAGGAGGATAACCTTCAGATTCGTAAAGTGTATGGTTGATATTAAAAGGAAATATTAGTAAATTCCGAGGGAATACACCAATTAGTTTCTTGGCCTAGTTTTCGCCATCAACAGAAATACGAAAGTTCAGGGGTTCTAGTCTAAGAATGGAATAGCTCCATCACAAAAGTATCTGTTTATCTGTTTTGTGTGAGACAGTAGAAGATCGGTAAAGCTCTAATGAAGAGGCAAGCCAACTTACCAGTTTGTTTATGAACTGCCATAAGAGACAGAAACTCAGCTTGACAACACATTCTCATGATGAATATGAGTGGGCAGAATCCCGACGTGGCCGATTTGTTCCGCTGTTCTGCGGCACGTTGAACCAAGTGAGAAAGTGTTTCTTTAACTTATGTTGAGAATCGTCAAAACAAAAGAAAACAAAACTGTGAATCTTTGCTCTTTGGATCATTATATCTCCTGGAAAAGCGTACAAAGAACAGTATACACCAAAAAGCACTGTAACAGAGTTTATTGAGTACTTCTGCAGGAAGAGATGTGTTTTTCTCTCTTATGTTACAAATGTAATGTAAATAGTACATATCCGATGAACCTGTTATATATTGTTTTGTATACGAAAAAAAACATCGTTATTGTTTATACTGACCGTTTTTATTGTAACATAATATTTTTATAAAAACTTAAAAACTTGAGTCTTTGTTGTTATTTTGCATGTCTTTGCATTACCACGTCCAGATGATGGGTCTTCCGTTTCATTTTGGCCTGTCACTTGAATAAAAATACCACACTGCAGGTTAACAAATTACATAAGAATTTAAGGAAGATGTATTGAGTGTCCCATATGCTGAACCATTAATTTACCAATATATTTAATTACGAAGAACATGAAAAATCATGGCAACAAGAATATTGTTTGTTGAAGAAGTACAAATATCCTCAATACCATTTCCCTTCGCCCTGATGCTCTGTATTACTTCAAACAATGTGTCCTTTGTTAGTTCTAATATTGACTATACCGAATGTATGTTTTCATTCCAGTTTTCGCACAGCAGCTATCTTCATTTATTGATGCTAAAGCGCTTAGTACAACTTTTTCACAGAACCTCGTGATTTCTGTAATGTTCTGTGGAATTCGTAGTAACTTTCTTTGCAGATTGTCTGTTATTTTATTAGTGGAACGACACAAAACTCTACAATCCGATACAAACGCTTCACTAGCAACCCTGGAGAACACTTGTGAAGCCATATATACTATTAATGTAAACTTTTATGGAAAATACATCCGTCTGAACTTATGTTTACAAATAATAGTATAGCTTAAGCTATCAAACCCAGCACAGATCCCTCCTCCAGAGACACTGATAACCTTGGAAAACGTGATATATTGCAGAAAAACTCACACACAATAGTTTAAACTTTTGACGCTAAATAAATAAATAAATGTGTTGCTTGTTAACAACTTTATCAATTACCAGGATCAATTACATAAGCGCAGCCGATGTGCCGGAATGTCCTGTACGAGTTCTTTTACATGCCAGTAAATCTACTAACTGAATTTTAAGCACACTTAAAACTCATCGGTGTGGGCCGGATTTGAACACGTGACCCTGAGGTCAAACGTGAGCACCTAATCAACTGAGCCGCCCAGATCGACACTTCAAACCCGATTAGCTAAATAGCGTTCCTGGAATTTACGTTCTAGGTATTGTATTAAGTCCATACGTTAGCTACTTAAAGGAAGCATGGTTAGTTCCATATTCGTAGCAAAAGACAACTATATTGAGTCGAATATCGTCAAACTAAGTAGATAAAAGGCTGATAATTACCGGACGAAATCAAGGATTACATGCTAAGGGACGTCTACCTATAATATTAATATGTAAGAAAAGCGGAAGTTAAGGTGGTAAAGATAACATAAACGTTCATCCACAATGAAACTTAGAATGCGTAAAATGTCTAGTGCAGTAAATGTACAAAAATTACACGTAAAATAAACGGGAATGTCGTTTTATAAGAATCCTTAAAGACCAAACAACAGTGATTCTTTCTGTCACACATGCTGAAATTCGTTCTACTACCACAGAAAAAACAAATATTAAAGCAAATAACATCACTTCCTAGGTTATGCACAGATTTATACGTTTCATAACACAAACTATAAATAAAACTTGTCAGAAAACAAACAGAAACTTACATCTCGTAACCACAGATCGTGAAAGAGATTATTTATCTCAGTTAATTATACAATTCACGTCCATTACTGAATGTTCGCATCCATTTACTTCTGGTTACTAGACGTCTTGGTGCAAGAAATAAACAAATAAAGACAGATGAAAACTGAAACTGTAATATTTTAATTCAAGTACGACTATATCCCATGTCTACTAGGCTGAATTGGAAATTAGCGCACAATTGTTGCTTTTTAAGTTTAATAGGTTAAAAAAGTGCACAAATGAACTCACATTTTAGCTACACCAACCTTGTCAACACATCTCTCCTAATATTATACCTTGTTCATAGAAGTCTGGTTGGATTATAGCTATTTGCGGACTGTTGATTTCACTTCTACATATGTTCCGCATTTGACCGACCAAGAATTTCTTCATGGGACTAAACAGATGAAAGTGCGACGGTGTAAGTTTTGGACTATATGGTGTGCGCGCCTGTAATTTACTTTCAAAATTACCGTCTCAATGGCTGTGACATTCTGCGGGGTTGTAGCTGTTATAGGCTGTCCGGAACGTAACGAATCAGAAAGGTTCCACGGCGGTCTTTGAAGTATGCACACCACCTGGAGACATTGCTACGTTCTATACAGTCGTCCCCATACACCGTGCATGTCCCTATGAATTTCACTGGGGTTATGCCAGTAGGGTACTTTTGCCGGTTTGAACACACTTTGCATATCAAAGGGTTGCCGCTAATTGATTACACGTGTTTAACACGTGTTTTTCACACCCCCTTCCCTTTGTCGGTGAAAAGCCGACAAAGGGGCAACCCTCATTATCTGTCAGATTACCATCGACAAGGGTTGACAAGGGTTGACGAGGGTTGACAAGTTAATTACCCATGTTAACATGTGTTTAACATGTGTTCAATTATCGGGCGGCATTGACTTCAAAGGGTGAAAGCCGGTGAGAAAGGAAATTCGCCGCCATCAAAGTAATTTCGCCGCTTTATAGGTAGGGGCGCATGCATTCATCCTGACACCACACCCCGCCCCCTCTGGTAAGGTACTTTGGTGCGTGCCATAATTCTGTGTTAACCAGTTAGATAATCAACAGACATATGTTGAATTATTAGGTGGTCTTGACTTCAAAGGGTGAAAGCCGGCGACAAAGTAATTCCACTGCTTAGACCGGGGTATGGTACCGCCTCTAATGACGTAGGCTATTTTGCATGTCGTGGGCTGTCCTTTATGATTGCGGTAATAAAAGAACACGTGTCAAAGACCGATTAAAATTTACATCGCCCAAACAATATGTACCCTACACATTAATTAAATCTAGCGCGTGAGTTTGATATCATTTACGTACTTAGTAATGAAATAACACTATGCGATTCAAATTTAATTTGTATACCTTTAAACGGTAGTTATGATTTGCATAATACATTTGCGTATAGTGAATATCATATGCTTACGGCTATGCTTGTTTATAAGTAGTTTACCGATCAACGCTATTTCATTTAAAGAAGTATTTCCTTTAATATTATCCTTGCAACAAATGTATAAGGGAAAAATATAATTTTTAACAAGCAACTCACTCCAAGTTGATGGGCTGAACAGGTTGGAACGAGTCTAGTGCCGGGCGCCACTCTGTCGCACAAATATTATTTGAAATACTACCTTTAAAAGAAAGAGGGTCCACGCTAAATAGAAAGGCGTGTTATGGTCCCTCAGTTTGGAACATCGAAGCCCTTTTAAAAATCTATTACCTGAGTATAACATAACACGATATAGTGGCGCCGGCCTGTCGCCTACCCGAAGGCTTCCAGCGTATAGTGGATGGGGTGAGTTGATGGTCCCCAGTTTGGAACATCGAAGCCCTTTTAAAAATCTATTACCTGAGTATAACATAACACGATATAGTGGCGCCGGCCTGTCACCTACCCGAAGGCTTCCAGCGTATAGTGGATGGGGTGAGTTGATGGTCCCCAGTTTGGAACATCGAAGCCCTTTTAAAAATCTATTACCTGAGTATAACATAACACGATATAGTGGCGCCGGCCTGTCGCCTACCCGAAGGCTTCCAGCGTATAGTGGATGGGGTGAGTTGATGGTCCCCAGTTTGGAACATCGAAGCCCTTTTAAAAATCTATTACCTGAGTATAACATAACACGATATAGTGGCGCCGGCCTGTCGCCTACCCGAAGGCTTCCAGTGTATAGTGGATGGGGTGAGTTGATGGTCCCCAGTTCGGAACATCGAAGCCCTTTTAAAAATCTATTACCTGAGTATAACAAAACACGACATAGTGGTGCCAGCCTGTCGCCTACCCGAAGGCTTCCAGTGTATAGTGGACGGGGTGAGTTGATGGTACCTGAGTGTGGAAGATCGAAACCCTGTTAAAATCTATTACCTGACTATAACAAAACACGACATACTGGCGCCGGCCTGTCGTGAAACCGAAGGCTTCCAGTGTATAGTGGACGGGGTGAGTTGATGGTACCTGAGTGTGGAAGATCGAAACCCTGTTAAAATCTATTACCTGACTATAACAAAACACGACATACTGGCGCCGGCCTGTCGTGAAACCGAAGGTTTTCAGTGTATATTGGTTGGGGTGAGTTGACGGTCCCTCAATTTGGAACATCGAAACCATGTTAAAAATCTATTACCTGACTTTATGACCCAGCACCATTCTGTCGGCAGAAATATGTTTACCTTTTAGTAAAATGGATAGGGTGTATACTAAATGGAGAGACGTGTACCTTTTGAAAATCACTTACATGCTTAGAATTAACTACACCTGCCGATAATATCCTAAGAAAAAATACAAGTTCCTACAGGTTTTTCCACCTCCTAGAGGTATCTCCGCCCACTCAACGTCTTTAGGTGGGAAGTATTTCTTCTAAGCCAATGAAAAAACGGTATCTTACTAGCCAATTATAAAGATTCTGAAAAAACGAAATAACCAATCGTATTAATACATTGCTAACATACTACGCATGCGCTGCTTTTGCGTTCAGACATGCATAAAATAATTTCTATATACGCCTACAACTCAGTATAAAAGGCCTGAAGCAAACCTTAAAATTTTACTGTCTCGCAAGAAATTGAATTGTGCTTTTGTGTGTGTGTGCTCGCAAGTGATTTGGTGCAATTTATCTTCGCTGGAAGTGTAACTCTCATCTCATCGAAAAATGGATGGTAAGTTTGAATAATATATATATATATATATATATATATATATATATATATATATATATATATATATATATATATATATATATATTTTAATCAAAGATCTTTTCTGTGTTTCACAATTATTTTGGAAGATAGTGACGATTTACTTGTTCATAATATGAATATATAGTATGCTTCTATTCTGCTTACAACTCCTGCAAATCACTTTATTTAATTGTTTTATATGCTCAATAGTAGTTTGATGCTAGATATTCTATAAAATGTGTTTAATATATTCATTACTTAGAATCCCATTTGAATGATGGTCGATACATTACTCTCTTTCATAATGTGGATTATATTACAGTCTAAATTACAAGGCACTAGATCATTTTTCGCCAGGAAAAAGTAGTGTACGGGAATGACGATTAGCATAAGTTCATATTTTTGTATGCTTTTGAAGTAGATTCCGTCGTTTTATTCGGGACCCAAGCTTTTCAGACTGCGCAGATGCATATCTGTACAGAGCTATACAGGCATGAACATGTATAGAAGAGTGATGATATTTGAGTTTGCTCACCTTCTTCCAACATATATTTACATTGTTCTAGAAGCTTTATATTTTTACAACAGAACATAAATATTTCGGTGGTAATAGACCTCTTTATCGTATAAAAATCAGTCTTTAAGGAATTCATGGACTACTAAAACTTAGTTTCAAGGAGTTCATCTATTTAATTCTCTTGCATAATTTAAAGAATAGGATGATAAACCATAAATGGTAAATAAATCATTGTATTATAATATAACGAATTTGTTTAGGAGTCCTTGAATCTAATAATTATAAAATATCCTTCATATCGTTTTAAATAGGAAATATAATGTAATCTTTATTGTTTTAGCATACTGGTGTCAGCAAGTGAAGGAGGCGTATAAGCAGCTGCAGGAGTTAACGTATGCTGCGAGTCTTAGGGCTTTGCGTGAGGATTCGAGCCAGCCGATAAGTCAGCTGGTTCGAGATATCCCTCAAGTATTTCGACCCTTAACCAGAGTCTGGACTCGTAACATGCAGGAAGCAGTTCGTCTCTCCCCTATTTTTACAACTCCTGAGGCAAATGGTAAGGATGTTTTCAACAATAAGGATATGCTTTATTATGTAAAAAAATAACTTCGCATTCTAATTATTATAATGTATTTATTTCAGTACCACTCCCGCAGCTTGAGGACATTCCAACCGAGCAAGATCTCACTGGAAATGTGGCGGAGGAAACTGTCAGGGTTGACGGTCCAACGAGTCCCTTAACATTTGATCCCACTCCGTCTTGGTGTGGTAAGCATTTTGTTTGTACTTTGTTTTTCAATAGTAGTCTCTTATACAAAAGCTGCATGTATATTTCATTGCAACTTCTGCTCATCATCCTCATTATTATTATTATTATTATTATTATTATTATTATTATTATTATTATTATTATTATTATTATTATTATTATTATTATTATTATTATTATTATTATTATTATTATTATTATTATTATTATTATTATTATTATTATTATTATTATTATTTCAGGATTACCGAGTCCGATTCCACGGATCCCTACTGACGGCTGGGAAGTACCAATGCTGAGGTATCGCTCTATCGCTGCGCTGGGAGCTAGACCAGCCTCATCCTCTACTCCTATGATAGTTCAATCCAAGAGGGATTCCGCAACAGTGGATTTAGGTAAGCACTTCTGCAAATTATTTGATTGATGTTACTCTTCATACAATAACTTCTTATTATAACACATATACAACAAAGGTTCTATCATCATCAATATCATCATCATCATCATCACTTTACGCTTACATTCTACAATTAATATGATTTCTTCTTCTTAAGCATTAACATTAATATTCATATTCCAGCACCATCATCAACCCAGGCTGATCATCATTCAGTGGCGCACTTCGGTGGAGGTGTGAGAGAGGAGGCGTGCAGCACGAGCACTGCACCAGTACCTTCAACTACTTTCGCTGATGGCGAGACAACCCAGAAGAGGAAGGTGCACTCGGAGGGGAAGGAACCCCTGGCCATTAAAAAACAAAAGGTTAGTGCTAATAATTGCCAAGCGTTAGAATGCAAGGTTATTGAATCTGCATTCAAGGGACGTATTTTTAATAGTAGGATTCTGAACACATTAGAAATACTTGATCCCAGTGTGTTTTTGAACGAGTGCAGGGGTCTTGTAATTAAAGAAATGGAAGACATCTTACGTAGAAACAGGGGTGGATTAAAAATGAATTGTTCTTTGGAACTATCATATTTGATTCATAAACCTAATGAGGAGGAGCAAACTTCTTCATTCTTTAATTCTAAAACCAAGCTGATCCTTACATCAAGCAATCTTGATCAAATGTTCTCTTCAATAGCCGGGGACATTTTGGAAAACGTTTCTAAATTCGAGGCGGGAGCATCATCGAAGTCTTTGTTTGCTGTACATGCCCTAGTGATTAGCTCTTCTTTTTACGATCCGCTGCATGCAGCGTCATACATAGAACTACCTGAAAAAATCCAGAAGAAGTTCGCTGTAACTAACATTAAGAATTCCGATGAATGCTGCTTCGCATGGTGCCTGCTAGCAGCAAAATATCCCGTTAAGAGAAACCCAGGGAGGACAGGTTCATATCCTTTTGAACTGCTTTTCAAAGCGTTCAACTATGAAGGTATTGATTTTCCGGTCGCTTTACATGAAATTGAACGCTTTGAAAGACAGAACAATGGAGTATCCATTTCTGTGTTCGGTATAGAGGAAAATGAAAACGTTATACCTCTGTACCAAACATCAGAAACAAAAGAGCTTCATATTAACCTACTATATCTTGAAAATGAAGAGAAGGCACACTACTGCCTCATTAAGAACATATCGAGGTTAATAAGTGGGCAGACTACGAGACATGAACACAGAACGTGGGTGTGCGAGGCATGCATGAGGAGATGTAGCAGTGAGAAGCTTCTTGAGACACATAAACGCAGATGCAATAAGTGCCAAGTACTTAAAATGCCGCGACAGAATCAGTTCATTGAGTTTAAGGCATTTTCTAAAAGCGTTCCTGTACCTTTTGTTATTTATGCAGACATTGAATCTGTTCTGGCAAAGGTCCACTCATGCGAGCCATCAGCCAGTTCGAGTTGGACCCGAGCTATTCAAGAGCATGAGGCAATGTCTATAGCCTTAAAGGTGGTATGTAGGCACGATAAGTCATTGTCAAAATTCTTCCTCTTCAGAGGTCCTAATGCTATTGATGACTTCATCAAGCAATTGAAATCAGTCGCTGATGAAGTCATTGATGTGTATTCGACAATGGTTCCTATGCGGATGACCCCTGAAGACGAGCAGAGTTTTAATAATGCTTCTGAGTGTCACATATGCCTTAGAGGTTTTGCGATGGGTGAAAAGAAGACTCGTGACCATGACCATGTGACAGGGGCTTTTATTGGGGCTAGTCATAACAAGTGTAATCTAAATCGAAAGGTCCCTGACTTCATACCTATCTTTTTTCATTGCCTATCAAATTATGACAGCCATTTCCTTATAAGATCCCTGGCATATGATGATAAACCTATTTCATGCATTGCACAATCGGGGGAAAGGTATTTGTCATTCACCAAAGGGTATAGGAGCATTAAGTTCAGGTTTCTGGATAGCTTTAAATTCCTAGATGATAAGCTATCCAGCCTGGCTGACATGCTGGAGGAAGGTGACTTTAAAATCACGAGAGCAGAGTACCCTGTTGTGGAGCATTTTAAGCTTGTCACCAGCAAGGGAGTGTTCCCATACGAATACGTGACGTCACTCAGTGTGTTAAATGAGACGAGACTGCCGTCAAAGGATGCATTCTTCAGCACGGTGCAGAATGAGGGGGTTAGCGATAGTGATTACAGGCACGCTGAAAAAGTCTGGGAAACCTTTAATATCCAGAATCTAGGAGAATATAGTGACTTGTATCTAAAGACGGATACACTGCTCTTGGCAGACATTTTTGAGAAGTTCCGAGATCTCTTGCTGGAAATGTATAACCTCGACCCAGCGTGGTTTTATACATTACCAGGACTTGGTTTCGACGCCATGTTGAAGTCAACAAAGGCGAGACTCTCTTTAATCCATGACAAGACCATGCTGGAATTCTTCGAATCTGGGATAAGAGGAGGGCTGTGCACTGTGGTGAAAGGCTATTCCAAGGCCAACCATAGGTACATGCCGAGCTTCAATCAGTGTGCCCCTGTCAATTACTTATCATATTTCGATTTAAACAATTTATATGGTTGGGCAATGGGAAGAAAAATACCTTATGGTAATCTTAAGTGGTTGAACCAAGCTGAAATTGACGCCATCGACTTCAGCAAAATCGCTGAAGATTCTGAAACAGGGTATGTGATTGAAGCAGACATTGAATATCCCTCTCATATCCATGACGCCCATAACGAGCTTCCCTTCTGCCCTCAAAGTGCGATACCACCTAACGGCCAATACAAGAAACTGCTAGCAACACTAGAAGATAAGCGCAAATATGTCTTGCACTACAGAGTTCTGCAGCAGTGCATAGAACACGGTCTAACTGTGAGACATATTCACAGAGTGGTATCGTACGATCAGTCTAACTGGTTAAAGACCTACATTGACCTAAATACGGAGAAGAGAACTCAAGAGAAATCAAAATTTGGGCAAAATTTATGGAAAAAGATGAACAACGCTGTATATGGGAAATTTATTGAAAATGTTCGGAAATATTCAGACTTTAAAATTGTGTCAAAGTGGGAGCATGCAAGGAAATTGATATCCCGAAGCACGTATCTCAGGTCCATAATCTTCGATGAGAACATAATAGGTATTGAGTTGGCTAAAGAGGAAGTACACATGAACAAACCAATCTATATCGGACATGCAATTTTAGATCTTTCCAAATTCATCATGTATGATTTTTTTTATAATGTCATGAAGCCTAATTTGAAGGACCTTGCATTGAATTATATGGATACAGACTCGTTCATTTTTGAAACGAGTACTGACATCTATAGATTCGTTAGAGACAACCCAAAATATTTTGATACTTCCAATTATCCAAAAGATAATGTATACGGCATTCAGCAAGCTAACAAAAAAAAGATTGGGTTGTTCAAGGACGAATTGGGCGGCATGGTTATGGAGGAATTTGTTGGGCTGAGGGCGAAATTATATGCATACAGATATACTGGACAGGTAGTAAAAAAAGCAAAGGGCATCACCAGGGGAGGTGTGCAACCATTGACTTTCGAGAAATATTTTGAATGTCTAAAAGACGCTAGTTTGAAATACTATACAAAGCAGAAAACTTTTCAGAGTAAAAACCACAAAATTAGAACAATAGAGGTTAATAAATTGGCATTGAAGGGAGGAGATGATAAGAGGAAACTGGTGGAGGGATCGTACAAAACATTAGCATGGGGTCACTATTCCCTTGGCAATTGTTAGTACTAGCCTTGTGAATATTGTATATATGTGTATATCGTGTATATATTGCGATATTCTTATTGAAATATGTTCTTATTTTAATTTTTCCTTCATTCTCTATATATGAGGGTTTTTTTTATAAATGTGTTGCTTATTGTAATTTTTCCCTCAATGTTTGTATATGAGTGTTTTTTATAAATGTGTTGTTTATTTTAATTTTTCCCTCAATGTTTGTATATACGAGGTTTTTTATAAATGTGTTGTTTATTTTCATTTTTCCCTCAATATTTGTATATATGAGGGTTTTTTATAAATATACTATTTATTGTGGTTTTATACTTTACAAATGAAGGAGATTATATCAATAAAATTCATTTGATTTACATACAAAAAATATTTTTATTAAACATTTTGGCCTACATTACACTAAATCCTCTTTATTGATCCACTCGCTATCAGCAAAACCATACCACTTTACAAGAACTCTGTTTCCTCGTCTACGTAACACTTTTTCTATTAAATAAGTATTAGGATAGTTTGTCTTTTGAAGCTCATGTCCATAAAAGGCTCCCTTTATCTCCTCGCCATCCTTGTCCTTTAATATGTATGTAGCAGGCCTGGACCGTTTCACTCGAGCAACTTGAAAGATTTCAACACCCCAGTTAGACTCAAATCCCTTTTCAAAATGTCCTTTATATTTAGATACTCTGACATAATCGCCAACACTAAACTTCTTTGCACCTCTCTTTTCTCTTCGGTCTTGATTGTAGTTGTATACCGTCAAAAGAAGATCATTATTGTTTACTTCACTAGGTTTCATCTTGATAGTAGAATGAAAAGTGTTATTGTATTTTGTAATGATCCTGGGTAAAAGATCTAGCCACCTGTATGAACCTTGAACTAAAAACTCGCGATACATCATATTCTTTAACGTTCGAATTAAGCGTTCAACTGCTGCAGCCTTTATATTACTGTAGGTACTGTAGTGGTTAATATTATACTTCAACATTAACCTTTTAAAGAACTTATTATAAAATTCTTTCCCGTTATCGCTTTGAATGTTCCTAGGCGGCACCTCCAATTCTTTTAGTATATTCTCCATAGCCCTTGCAACACTTGCCCCCTTCTTGTCCTTCAAAGGTCTGGCATAAGCCTTTTTAGAGTAGAAGTTGATTGCGATCAGGATGTATTTGAAATTTTTGTTGATTCTTGCATACGGTATCATTTCAACCAAGTCAATTTGTAGCAAATCATTGAGTCCTTTGCTTATAATTTTACGACGTAAGAAGTTTCTTCTGGCTGGTCCATGAAGTTCTTTAGCGATATCCTGCTTGGCTGTCATGCTATAATTTTAGATGTTTTCAGCTCTTGAATAATTTCTTCAATTTCTTGGGTATGGTTGCTATTGCCAGCGTCTCTGGATGCAATGAGAAGTCGCAAGCGATTTACTAGATCATTAGGATCGTTCCAGTAGATGTAGTCATGCTTCAACTCAGGACGATGTTCTTTCCACTGCAAGCCTAAGCCCTTATGGTTCTTCACTAAAGGGCGTATAATGTTTTTATACTTATAGGAATTACCGTGTCTCAGTTGTCCCTGTCTGCTGTAGTTTCGGCGATGAACCCTTGATGCTTTCAGTATTTTGCTATATGTATGAAGATCGTCTTCTGAATAGGAGTGCATTTCAGGTATCTTCTTGAAAATGAGATCAATCAATCCAGGTGTAACATCATATATTTCATCTCCTATTCTAACTTTATCGTTAATAAAGTCAATGCTCTTGTTTCCTAGCATATAGATTCCATCTTCGTATCTTACTCCATATGTCGTATCTATTTCTCCCTTGTCATTCTTTTGAACTTTCTGTAGGTAGCTCAAAATTTTTTCATCTTTCTGATCGTTAGGGGCAGAATTCTTCTTTTTCTGTCTTTCCTCCTTATCTGAAGTAGTCATAGTATCCTTTTTCTTGTGTATTTCCAGTATATCATGTAGCGGTTCTGTTACTGGTTGAAGAGCTTCACTCATTACCCTCTGAGTTTCAAACTGTTGACCTTTTAGGGCGCGTAGCTTTTCTCTTATAGCCCTAGCATGCTTGGCTACAGATTCTTTAAGTCTTATACTCTCGCTGTCCATCTTAAAATGACACTAAAACACGTTTTCATGTCAATATATATATGGTTGTTTTTATTCTGAATGGGTCAAATTATATGAAAATTTCAACTCAATATTTAAAATATGACCGTCTTTTGCTCGATTGGCTGGAGCAGTGAAGGATAGTATATCACCTATGTGAACGGTCGCAGGGTAACTTTCAACTAATCGACCGTTTATTGCAAACATTGTACCTGATCTTGTATTCGGTTGCGGCGATGATATCATAGAGCAAGAAATCACATTCCCGTTTATACTCGATTTGTAGTATTCGAGTCCTGATGTTAACATATACCTTAGCGAAGGACCTCTGTAAGGTTTCGTCTGTAATGTAATAATGAGCTGACCTTTCATTTGCTCTAGAATAGCATTTATGACGGTAACCTGTGCTTTAAGGGTATTAACATTATTCATGGTTGCTGTCAGGTGTTTATCCATGGAACTCTGTCTATTTGCTATATTTTCTGTGTGTTTTCCCATTACTTCAGAAATGTCATTTCCAATAGTTTGTATTCTCCTGTTGAACTCTTCCTGTGCTTCATTTTGTTTCCTTCCAATGGCATGTTTAACAAACCTTTTGGTTGCTGCATCACTGTCATCGATAGGATCTGCTATTTCTCTTAATCTTCTTTGTTGAAAGGAAATGTTCCCATTTGAATCGAGTGGAGGCGTTCTCGAATTTATGAAGTCTATTACATACTTCTTGTTCGGTACATCGTGATCATCCTGCGGCGGCAGTAATGACTTCATTCTTATTGTATCCAGTATGATATTGTTTCCATTATCTCGTTTAAGTGTATTTTTGTCTAAGTAGCTCATAAGATTATCATGTTGTTTGTCTAGTGATTTCTGGATGTGGCTCCTAAGCGTAGTTTGAAGTTCCTCCATGCGTTGATATGCCACCTTTTCGGTGAATTCTTGCAGACGATTTTCAGTAGAAGCCGTAAGCGAATCAACGTAGCGTTTAGTGGCCCCATCATTATCTTCCTCAGGGTCCTGAACAATGCACAATCTTTTGTTCCTGAATTGGTAGTTTCCTTTTCCATCTCTGGCTATAATGAACTGATGAAGTGATCTTTTAAGTGGCGCAGTCCTGCGGGACCCGAACCGGTCAATACTCATCTTGAACTACAAATGATCATTTTCTTTCTTTTGCACTTTAATATATACATCAAATCCATTCCTATATCGACCCTCATTCATGGGGAATTCGGGGACTATCACTACAAATGGTCTTCCTTCTAAGATACTCTCCCAGACATTTTTGCACAATTCTTTGAATTCAATGTAAGACATGTCAGTGTTCACATAATCTTCATATATATGCTTCAGGTTTAAATTATCTTGCCTGAAAAGGATAATCATGTTTGTATTATCTCGAATGAGATGTTTCGGTACTTTTGCATAAGACTGGGCTAAATATATAGAGTCGACATTGCGATGTCTCCCCATACTGTAAAAGGAGGCTATCTTGTCCTGCTTTTCAGTTATGACATCGTCGAATACAAAGATTGAGTTTTCTTTAACTTCTGAAGGATGCAATACATTTTTGCCATCTTCATAGGTATTCACTTCTATTCCCTCAATGCTTTTAAGTAGGCTTATTAGATATTGATACTTTGGCTGATATAATGACTTTGAATAAATGTACAAGTTCTCAAAACGTAAACCGTTCTCATGAAGCAGCATATTCAGTAATACATTTGTTTTCCCTGCACTGGAGCTCCCTAGGATCAAAGCTCTGACATTGCTAGGAAATAGCCTTCCGTGACGATCACTTCTAAAATCACTTTCAAAGTCAAGCACCTGAATAGGGAGAGAACATTCCTGCTTAACGAGCTCCATATCATCGACTAAGTTTATAAATTCAGGTCTAATGTTTATATATAGTAAATATCCTGGGGGACTCTGACTACCCTTTACGCACTTAAAGGAAAGTATGATGCATTGATTGGTTAATTAGGTTGGAAAACAAGGTATAAAAGCCCCCTGCAAAAATGAATATCAATTAGTATACAATGAGAGCTAAGCGGATAAGGGTCTCGAGTGGCTCGGGTTTACTTAATTCCCTCATCAATAGGCTACCGTTTGAAGCACATCTACCTGGTTACAGATATTGCGGACCAGGGACGAAGCTAGAAAAGCGGCTAAAAAGAGGAGACCCAGGAATCAATCCATTAGATGAAGCCTGCAAATCTCACGACGTTGCCTACGCCGAGCACAAGGACACTGCATCGAGAAATATTGCTGATAAGATATTAGCAGAGAAGGCGTGGAAAAGGGTTCAGTCATCGGATGCTACCTTAGGTGAAAGGTTGGCTGCAAGACTGGTAACAACAATTATGAAGGGCAAGGTTGCTGTTGGTGCTGGCTCGAGGAAGAAGAAACGTGGCGGATTTCTGCCGATCATACCCATTATCGCAGCCTTAGGTGCTGCAGCTGGAGGTGCAGCACAAATTGCCACCGCGGTGAATAAGAAAAAAGCTGCTGATAAAAAGCTTGCAGAAATGATGCGACATAACAGAGAGATGGAGACAAGAGGAAAAGGCCTTCGGCAGGCAAAGAGGAAGAGGAATAAAAGGAGAAGCGGAGGTTTTCTACCAATGCTACCGCTGGCTGCATCTTTAGCACTTGCCTCCAAAATTGCTTCAAGTGTAAAGGGAAATAAGCCTGCTAAAGGAAATGGACTGAAGAGGAGGAAGAATCGACAGATCAAAAACAAGATATCAAAAAACTCGGGCGGAGGACTATACTTATCCCGGAAAAAGCCCTAAGTAACATCGAGCTCAACTTATATGCGCGACGTTTAAACATTCCTTATTTTAGAGGTGTATATATGATTGATAAGCTGCCTTCAAAACCAAATTTCCGAGAGAGAATTATAGTCAATCTAGATTCATCACAGAATGAAGGCACACATTGGGTGGCTGTAAAGAAGGATGGAAACACTGCATTTTATTTCGATAGCTTTGGAAACTTGAAACCTCCGAAAGAGATAGAAAGGTACCTCAATGGTGTTAAGTTGATGTATAATACTCGAAGATTTCAGAGTTTTAGCTCAGTCATCTGCGGACACTTGTGCTTGCAATTTCTAGCGCAATGAGCTACACTATTGCTGTTAGCGGTAATGAATCTGTTCTTACCACATATCTAAATCCTCCGCTCAGGATTGATCCTAAATATTATTATGAGATTGCGCTACTGAATTTCGAAACCTTCTATTCAATCCCCAACGTTGATCAAACTAATAATCAGTTTCATTACATTTACAATGAAGAGTTTAAGGTCATTCATATACCACATGGAACATATGAAATTTCAGACATTAACAATTATATAAAGGACAAGCTCGAAGTGGAGGAAAATACCTTCTTTATTCGACCAAACAATAATACCATGAAGGCTGAAGTTAAATGCCCATTCCCTGTAGATTTTTCCAAGGAGCACACTATAGGATCTCTTTTAGGATTCGATGAAAAGAGAGTTGTCCCTGCTAATCAGCTGACTGAATCTGATTTTCTAGTAAACATATTTAAGGTGAGCATCATACGAATCGAGTGCAGTATTGCAACAGGCTCTTTCATTGACGGTAAAAGCGGACACTCTATCTACGAGTTTTTCCCTTCCGTCCCGCCTGGATATCACATTTCGCAAGAACCTTCAAATCCTATTTACCTGCCTATCATAGACACCAACATTATTGACCAAATCACTCTTCGAATAGTCGACCAGAACGGACATAGAATAAACTTTCGAAACGAAGATATAAGCATAAGACTCCACATTCGTCGGAATGGGAATCGATTTTAGCAGAAGGAGAAGAGGCTGGACAGGATATAAGAAGTCTAGGATTCATCATGTTCCTCATACTCTGCATTTGACATTCAAGGCGTTAACATCAAGCAGTCGCAAGTTCCTCGAAGCGTTAGGATTCAGAATTCTGTAATGGATATCTTCAATGTGACCGAAACGCCTACATTTGAGGACAAGATTGCTAAAGAAGAGGAGCATGTGTTTCTACCCTATAATACATCAGCTCTGGACGCTAATGATGAGATTAGAATACCCTGTCAAGCTGAAGATTTGTATACTCTACCTAGCCGGAGTTATCTCTACATTGAGGGATCTATTACGAAACCTAATGCATCAGCTACTACAGCAAAGCTCTCTAATAATGCTATGGCATTTATGTTTGATGAGATTCGCTTGGACATGAATGGAACAACTTTAGATAGAACAAGAAATCCAGGGATTTCATCAACTATTCGCAACTATGCTGCCCTCAACCCCATGGAATCAAACCGGTTGCTAAATGCTGGATGGTGCTACCCTGGCAAAGATGTGGATATTGTACATTCTGAGAATGGAGCATTCAACGCCGTAGTACCGCTGTCAATGCTTCTGGGGTTTGCAGATGACCACAAGGACCTGATTCTCAATAGCAAGTTTGAACTGGTGCTCATTCGTTCCAAGGACTCTAAGAACTGTATTGTGGCATCTGCCGGAGAAGTGGATGCGTCTGTTAATCTTATTCGCATTGAGTGGAGGATGCCTGTAATACGCATTTCAGATGCTGAAAAGGTTGAGATCCTTAAGATTGTCAAGTCGGATAGACCGCTACATATTGCCTTTCGAACTATGGATCTTCATACCCAGCCTGCTGTACCGCAAACTAGATCCTTTACATGGAACGTTGCAACAACATCGAAACTAGAGAAACCAAGATTTGTCATTGTCGGAGCACAGACTTCAAGACTGAATAATGCAACTAAGGACTGCTCCATGTTTGATCATTGCAACATAACAAATTTGAGACTTTACCTCAACAGTGAATGTTATCCCTACCACGACATGAACTTGGACTTTGGAAACTCAAGATTTGCAACATTATATGAAATGTATTCCAAGTTCCAAAACTCTTATTATGCTAAAGACAATTACCCCTTATTAAAGAGAAAGGATTTTCTTAAATATGCACCGATATTTATCATTGACTGTTCACATCAGCCTGAGGAGATTGTAAATGGAGCTGTCAACATTAGACTTGAAATTCAAACAAGTGCAAATATTCCTGCACAGACCTCACTGTATTGTCTAATAATACATGACAAAGTGTTCACTTATAAACCTCTTTCCCATGTGATGCAAACAATTATATAAGTATCTATGTAAAAAGTCTGGAATACCATCATTTGTTGTTTTTGGAAATGTGAAGGAATGTAATAGGGTAATTTGTTAAAGTAATAAATTAAGTATATAGGTCCTATAACACTCTTTTATTGATCTTATTATACATTTCAAGCATTTTATTTCTCCCTTTCCTACTCCCTGAAAAATTAGTTGTCCCCGACTTGAAGAAATCATTTAAATTGTTGAGGTGCCTTTCGATATATGGCTCTAGACGTTTTAGATTTCCTAGAGCCTTAATGCTTAAAGATATTACATGATTATTTAAACAAGTATTTATCAAGCGGATAGGATTGTCAATATATACAATAATATTATATGCATAAATAACATCATTACAATATTCAACATTCGTATACCTTTTTTCTTGCTGTAGGTAGCTTTCAATAGCGGATATGTTTTTAGATAATATATTCCAGTCTGATTTTGTTATATAAACAAATGAATGATCACTTTCACACTTTATGTAGAGGGAGGGAGTGTCATAGTATAGCCCGATGTTCACACTCTGCGATGATGATATGCTGACATCATCGAGCATGAGTATCTGATTCTCCATTTTCCGCTGCTGAATGTTGGGAATCTTCAATGGATAAAAGGAGAATGTGATGGTCGTCAAGAATTCTCCTCTTGCAGCTGCACTTCTGATTTTTCTGCAGAGGCTCGTTCTTCTTCTTCCTCTGCGTTCTCCGTGTAGCCCTATAACATACAAATCAAAATAACCTTAGAAGCATTCTAAATTGGGTGGATTCATACGGTTGAAAAACAAATGCATGCATTAGTGAATCCTTTCCTTGTGATAAGCTACTATATGAAAATAATTAGTAGCATCCATACTCACTTCAAGGTCTTGCGAGTTTCTGGCTCCCTCTGTGGTGAGTCAGCTGGAAGCGCCTGGTTTAGCCAGTCCTCAACCCTCGAAGTACTGGCCTCAGGAACATTATTATTAGAGCGTACTGAAGCTATATAATCATCCAGAGACTGCGTATCACGCTCTGCGATTGGATATTCCACTATATCGACATCACGTTTCTCAGGATCTACTTCCTCTGCAGGCACCGGTACTCTTGGTTCGGTCATTCGCAATCTGTAAGAAAGATTTTTAGGTCAGCCACCGATGAATAGCTTTAGAGTCAATATAGGAACATATAACTGTTTTAAGAATTTTGACTTACTCAAGCTTTCTCTTCCTGCGTTGGTAGGTTTCACAGCGCTCATTGCAGAAGAAGAATGAAGCCATGCGATCATGCTGCGACGGGTTGGTGCACAATACTGTATGCATGTAACCGTTGCATGTCTCTGTATCACACTCCGATAGATGCTTCGATACATACACATCCACTTCATCAACGTCACTGAGAACTTCATTAGTATGATTTTCCCTGAAGTAATAAAATATATTGAATTAGTTATTATTTAACATACGCATACACATAATTACGTTATAGAAGTGAGATATTACTTACAGATTTTCTCTTCGATAGAGGCCGCAGTTCTCTGTACATACATCAAATGTCGACATCTGATCATGGTACGATGGTTGTTTACACAATATTGAATGCATTAAACCATTGCATTTTTCGATATGAAAGTATGTGTAATGAAGCGAATCCTCCGCACACTCACTCCAGTAGTCATTCACGTCTGATGCACGAGCAGCGTTATCACTAGCCATTTCGAATATCACTGAATATAAACTCAACAATAAATGCTTGCAACGCAGAGATCACTGCTTATATACACAGCAAGCTGTTTACACGCTCCAGCAAGTTAATGACGTCATGCAAGGGTGGAGAGGGGTGATTGCAGGTCGCTACTTGTTGATGTCGTCATGGACAGGTAGGTGTGTTGTGTGAGGAGACTCTCGACCCAACGGAGAAGGGGATAGCGGACCCGTTGTAACATGTTTTGACGTAGCCGACAGAGTGGCGCCCGGCACTAGACTCGTTCCAACCTGTTCAGCCCATCAACTTGGAGTGAGTTGCTTGTTAAAAATTATATTTTTCCCTTATACATTTGTTGCAAGGATAATATTGAAGGAAATACTTCTTTAAATGAAATAGCGTTGATCGGTAAACTACTTATAAACAAGCATAGCCGTAAGCATAGGATATTCACTATACGCAAATGTATTATGCAAATCATAACTACCGTTTAAAGGTATACAAATTAAATTTGAATCGCATAGTGTTATTTCATTACTAAGTACGTAAATGATATCAAACTCACGCGCTAGATTTAATTAATGTGTAGGGTACATATTGTTTGGGCGATGTAAATTTTAATCGGTCTTTGACACGTGTTCTTTTATTACCGCAATCATAAAGGACAGCCCACGACATGCAAAATAGCCTACGTCATTAGAGGCGGTACCATACCCCGGTCTAAGCAGTGGAATTACTTTGTCGCCGGCTTTCACCCTTTGAAGTCAAGACCACCTAATAATTCAACATATGTCTGTTGATTATCTAACTGGTTAACACAGAATTATGGCACGCACCAAAGTACCTTACCAGAGGGGGCGGGGTGTGGTGTCAGGATGAATGCATGCGCCCCTACCTATAAAGCGGCGAAATTACTTTGATGGCGGCGAATTTCCTTTCTCACCGGCTTTCACCCTTTGAAGTCAATGCCGCCCGATAATTGAACACATGTTAAACACATGTTAACATGGGTAATTAACCTGTCAACCCTCGTCAACCCTTGTCAACCCTTGTCGATGGTAATCTGACAGATAATGAGGGTTGCCCCTTTGTCGGCTTTTCACCGACAAAGGGAAGGGGGTGTGAAAAACACGTGTTAAACACATGTAATCAATTAGCGGCAACCCTTTGATATGCAAAGTGTGTTCAAACCGGCAAAAGTACCCTACTTATGCCCTTTACCCTACAAACATCGCTGTACACTTTGCTGCTCTTTACAAGTTGAGAGTAACGTGCCCGCATAGTTCCCGCTTTTCTTGCAAGAGCTGCACATGAAAAGGAAACATTATCTGTAGTGAATATTTTAAACTATATCCTGGTGAAATTTCAACATCCCAGCCGCAATACCAAGGTAGAAAAAAACTGTAGGTTTCTTTCCGATCCACCCTCGTGTCATTTAACTTTAAACGAGCAATTCTTCTTTTTCCTGACTACCCTCCCCTTGTGTAAGACTGGCACCCCCTAGGACTTACAAGCCAGCGCCTAGGGTCAGAAGTCTGTCGGCGAACAGACGAACCTATGGACCGGACAGAGTGAAGACTTGTAAGCGGGTGGTCAGCCAAGCACCAGGTATGATAGTGAGGAAAAGGATAATACGAAATGCAGGTGAAATCTATGTTTGGAAAGATTATGATAGAGTAACTGATGGAATAGTAGTAGGGGAAACCAGAGAAAACCCGGAGAAAACCCGCCCTGACGCCTCTTCGTCCACAACATGCGGGTCCCTGGTATCGAGCCCGGACCACTTACGTGTAGGCGAATGGTCCAAACAAACGAGCAATTCTTGTATATTATGTAAATGAATAACACCGCACGAATTTTACTGGTAATAGAGGGTTCATAGACAATCAATCTGGGATAGGAAATCAATGGTCTACGACGTCAAGTTAATAAGTTATGCGTATTCAAAGTAATTGTGACCATTAAATCATAAACAGAAAGAGATATGTCAGTATTATCCACTGGAATCAAAATAGTGCTTAGAAGGGAATGTCAATGTTATCAACAGAATACCACGGAAATAAAAGGAATGCCATTTTTAACAAATAACATTATAACAACTCTTAATTAATGGTGAGGAAGTGTATCAACGAAGGATCTTCCCTCTAATCTACAAAATGACCTAGGGACTTGCAGGTCAATAAATTTTGCTTCAGAAATTGGATGTAAACTTGAAATAGAAATTTAAACTCTCAATATTTCTAGCCATTTTCTGTTGTCCTCAGAAATGTTTGTAGAACACTGTAATCTACTGCAATGACAGTTTTTCCCCTTGTCCATGATATTGTAGTTTAAGTTTCTTTGTTAGCTCAATCATTCGACCTTGTCTCTATGTCTCATCTTGGTTGATGCCATACTTACATTACCGTTCTCTTCCTCAGACATTGTAATTATATGCAAAATAAGCTATAAATCTCAGCCATGAACTAAAACACGGAAAGAAGAAACAACTGACTATCAATGCAGCGTCGTGTCAAACAGTGCTGGCACATACTAAGCTGACATTCCCCTTTCTTTGATTATTCTGTGGCGACATTTCCCTATCATCATTTGTACATGATCTCTGAAATGTGTTATATTTCTGTGACGTTTCCCTTTATTTGGTTGTACATTGTCTTAAACTATCCTCCCGCCCATAAAGTACGTATATCATGGCAGTGTTACTCATTTAGTGTTACTCATTTTTACTTTCTCTACTACGCATAGTAAAGTAGAGGAAGAATTGTATTCCACCCAAAAATTCGATGTCAGAAATATATGTTTTGAGGCCACCTGAATCCAAAAAAGCAGATTTAGAAAAAGGTCCGCGTGGTGTTTCTGTCAGTCTGTGGACAGATAACTCAAAAACGGAAAGTCGGTTAAAAACCAAAGTTGCTATTTAAGGTTAATGTCTTTCAAGGATGCGACACGAAGATTTTGAACAAAATTGCTCCATGGAAAATTTCTCAAAAATTTTAATTTTCTTGAAAATGACTAACGATTTTGATTTACATTTTATATTATGAGATATTTTTATGAGAGATGAAATGTATCTTGAATTTTCTGGCTATAGTCCACGAAGTCCTATTTACTCTGGATGGTTTTTGCATAACTGGTAACCCGTAAGAGAAAGAACAAATTTTACTATACAAAAATGTAGATCTTGCTGAAATACAAAATTTATGTCTATATATATTTTTTATTATTATTTTTTTATTTTGTTTTTATTTTTTTAATTTTTTTTTTATTTTTTTTTTATTTATTTATTTATTTTTTTTTTGTGGAATGCACCATCTCGGAGATATTCATTGTTATTTATGTGAGTTTTGTCAAATGGAACATCCTTATTCATTTTCCATATGTTAACCGACCAAACAGAACGGAAGTTGAAAGCTTTAAAATATTTGACTATCGCTCAAAACCTACTGTATTCCCATGTTCCCCTTGCACCTGTAAGAAAATAAGCAATAACATAATTTGTACAAATGTTTATCTCAACTAACACGAAGAAGATAAAGGATTAAGAGTTTGTAAGACTGCTAGTACAACAGTAGAGAAAGTCATGAGTGCAACACGTCAGATTTTTTGTTTTACATTGACATTCCCCCCTTTTCCCATGTACCGTTCATTTGCTATTGTGCTTTTGCATCACACATCACCGCCTGCGGTGCCGTATGTGGTAAAAGCGGGCGTTAAACACTACAAAAATGTGCTTTTGCATAGTGTCAATCGGGTGTACATAAGGGAAAAAGAAAACAATTCCGCAATGCAGCAGATGAAAGCAAAGATGGAAGCCGAATTGAAAAATGTAAACTCCGGAATGAAAAAGATAAAAACGGGAATGTCCGATATGAAGATAGACCTATCGGAGAAGATTGACGAGCAACTAGCCGGGATGAAGAAAGACATGTGAGAACTTGGCGGAAAGATGAAGGAACAAGTTAACGCCTTGGAAGTTAGAGTCGACGGTGGCACCAAAGAACTGAAGTCCATAGTGGAAAAAGTCAAATTATGTTGAAGTCTATAGGTAAGGCCCATGTTCAGCAGTGGACATCTTACGGTTGAAATAATGATTATGAAACATTTATATGTATCTCGGGAACGGCTCTACCTATTACGGTGAAAATTTATATTTAGCTAAAGTTTTAAGTCCTAGGGGAGAGTAATCTAAGTAAGTTACACGTTTTGCTTTTCAAGCTTATCTGAATATCTTCTCCGATAAAAAAACACCATTTTACAAGCAAATCAAATGGAAGAAAAACGCCCAGCGAAGCTCAATCTACCGGCTAGTAAGAATAAAAATATTAAAAGCTTGTAGCAGTGATATGAAAGTACCTGTAGGCTTAATACACAACAAAAGATGTGGATGGTAGATGAAGTTGGCTGCAACGAATGCGGGAAAACCGACTCCCTAGGCATGTCATGATGGATGATAGATTCACGAAAAAACCACGATCACCCAGAAAGTTATCCCACCGTTATAGGCAGAGTGCGTGACAAATAAATTGTCCACGCTCTTTAACGAAGGCCTTCTACCGCACAACCAATTGTTTGTACTGTGAAAACAAAGGCACTACGTTCTCTGCACCCTGGGAGCTGGAAGAAGTGACGATACAGAGGCAGAAGAAGAAGTTGAGGAAGAAGAAACGAATTTAGATAAGAGACTAGAACGAATATGAGGATTATGAATTCTTTTTCTGTGTCAACCATCTTATTGAACAAGTAGATCACATACAAGAAATAAACAATAACACAGGCACATCTTCCCAAAATGTGCAGCTTTTAAAAATGTTGACAAACTATGTAACATACTGATTAAGAATATCAAAACCAGATAAAATTGATTCGTTGTATTGGACAGTAGTTGCAGATAAATGTGGCTTTCGTCGCCTTCAAGGGAAAGACTAATTACTGCGCATACACCGCATGACGTCACGGAGAGTGTGTGCTACAGAGAAACCTGCGTGTGATGCCTGTCGTATTACTCAACATATCGTGTGATATCCTATACACACAAACAAATTTCTCTCTCGTAATATTAGTAAAGATTTATTATGAGAATGTTGTGTGTACATACCCTCCAGAACTCATTTGTGGCCCCAGTTAGGTGCTTTTGCATTAATTTCAGTGTCTTTTGTTTCAGTGCCTCTAATCTGCTAAGAGGCAAATATGAAGCCATGACCGTCAAACAACAGCTAGTCCTGGTGCTTACATCAATAGAAGTATACATAGTAAAATTCGACATTCGTTTGACATAATTCACCTCATGTACTTTATAAAATTCCTAATAATGCTAAAACTCTCCATTTTGTATCCTTTAAGAGGGCATCATGGTGCGGTTTTCTGTTAGATATTTTATATTGTATAAATTAATATATGCTAATGCAAGTTTTCTTTTCTTTTTATGTTTGTTGTATTTGACGTGTGTTATACAATCTACTTGTTTGGAAAATAAACTATGTATCTAAATGTGACCGTATAAATATTTCTGCGGTGGTGAAGTTTTGTGTTCTTTGTCTGCTAGCAAACAAGGAAATTACAAAGATGCCCATTCTCATGAATTTTCATGTGACTTGAAGGAAACAGTTAAATCTTTATGAGTAATTTTCAGCACGTTTGGGAATGAAAGTCTCGATACTCAACTGCTACATTAGACTGCATGAACACACCCGCACCCCTGTGTATGTTGCGAAGTAAGTTATCCTCTCCGTACGGAAGACTTCCGAGTCAGCGCCTGTCGAGGACCATACAGACTGGATCAGATCAGAATTGGCTTATCAGCCCAAATTCAGGTATCAGAGTAAATAAGGAGATTATTTGAAAGATTGTGAAATAGGTGAAACGAAAGATGATTAAATAGCAGTTGGTGGAACCCGGAGAAGCCTACCACCTACTCGCCCCTTTGTCCACCACAAATACCAAATACAGTTCCTGGAATCGAAAGATAAGCGGTCTAACCACTCACAGAAATTCTTTTGCTTCTGAATGCCTTCTCATGAAATTTCCCTCCTGCGACTATGTAATCGAGGCCAAAACAATCACTTTCTCAGGCAACGAAAAGATGTCTTGACGATATAAATAATGTTAACAAAGTCTTTTTAAGTTTAAAGCTGCGTTAGTTAGCATAAATTAACATGTGTTTGAGCAAGTTTGGTGCAACTTGTTTGGTCTTAGGAAACATGCCACTATAGTCACAGTAATTATCAAAGTATGTGGGTTTCACACAGGTCCAAGATAAGAATACAGAGATGCTGATGCTGCAGCGTGAGGTACCTTCTTGATGAAGATACCATAACGTCGTTCCCAGTTAGAGAAGAAAGTGCGAGGGTGAAAGCCTTTATCTCCATCTCTGTCTTCACATGGACCATAACCAGCTGTGCACCTTACACACTGGATATTAATCATGTTCACTATCTGCAACTCGGCTACCAGCTTTCTTTTTTAATTCCAATGTTGTCAGAAGAACTAAAGAAGAAGGTTGCCTTTAAACACTAGAGTAAATACACTGGGGCCTATTGGTTACGCAGTACAGCTTTGAAAAAACATAGTTTAAAGATGCCAAAACCAAGACTAGAGTTTGTTTAAATAAGAGTATCTGCAGCCGATCAGGTGTAGCAAAGTGCTTGTTTTTAAACTCAGAGGTCCCGGATTTAATTCCCGGCACAAAGTAATGGGTTCTCTACATTGATGATTATATCGTATCCTTCCTAGTTGAAGTCTACAAAGTATATGAAGTGTTGCAATGAGAAAACAAAATATGAATATGTCATCCGTCACACTCACATGGCTTTCTCTGTCCGCTTAAGTCTTATATAACCATTAAGTATCAAAATATTCATAAAAATGTATGCATTACACTCACATGACTTCATCTATCCATTCTTCTATAACCTCTTATCAGACATTGTTCTTTTGACTGTTTCATGTTAAACGCCTGCAAAAAAGCTTTTATTGCACATTTCGTTGTAGGTACAATGGAAATAAGTAGACTTAAGTGATAGTCAAATGTTTTAAAATGTCTTTCTTCACTTTCTCTGTCTCTCATACACTAACCACGATGATACAATCACTCAACGCTCGTTAAAACTTATCCACGGCCTGAAGACACACACACACACACACACACACACACACACACACACGCAGCTGTCCAGCATTCACTGACAAACTGGCCGACTCATGTCTGTAACTGTAACTCTCTTTCTCTCTCTCTGCTTTTTCCTCACTTCCTTATATATTGGGAATGACGTCATACGGACCTTTCTCGACTTCTCCAAACACGCCGGGAACACACACTCAGATTTTTCTCGAAGGCTCTTGAAACCTTTTCTGTTGCCCCTTGATAATTGTTAGCCATGTGTTCGCTCACATGAGTGGTGCGGGGAAGCTTGACCTTGCACCTTTGTTTACTCGCCGGCCTGCTATGTGGTGTGAAGTAGTTTGGTTCCAACTGTCCATTGTTATGCGCCGTGCCCGGCGTCACAATTATCTCCATAAATTGTGTCCTTTAACGACATCTACATTTTTGTGTAGTAAGATTTTGTCTATCTCTAACGGTTTAACATTTATGATAAACTGGACTTCAGAGACTATTACCAGAAAATTCAAGACACACATTTCATATGTCATGAAAATATTTTAAACATATGCTATTTTATTCAAAATCGTAAGAGGCAGTTTTTTAAAATAAAAGTTTCCCAAATTCGTTCCTCTATTTTCTTGAAAATTTTCGTCTTACACCTTGGAGATTGCTATTTAACCGTCTTTTCACTTTTGAAATACACTGTTCTCTCTCTCTCTCTCTCTCTCTCTCTCTCTCTCTCTCTCTCTCTCTCTCTCTCACACACACACACACACACACACACACACACACACAGACCTTACTATGCCTTTCAAATGGGAAAGAGTTTTTTCCTTGAGCGTAACCTATCGGAGTCCTGCTGTGTTGCCATATTGCTTTCCCCTTAAATGGGGCTTGACGCGCGCAAAGAAATTGAAGAGTGGGTGTAATGAGTTCGCAACGCTGTGCATGTAAACGTATGTCATTGGCTTCAGATCAGAACTCTTCCCATTTGAAAAGCACAATAGACTAGAAATGCTTTTTAAGACTCAGGGAACCTCGAATCATGTATTTCCTGTGAAATCTCGATATCAAACTTTTGAGTGGAACACAATACTTCTCCTTAGTGTACGCAGTACAGAAGGTAAGAAGAAGAATAGCGCTTATATTGCTGACGATGTTACTATGATACCCTGTGTGAACGGAGATATAGAATATTGATCAAGAAAACTAGGGGAAAATATCAGTAAGTATTTTTAAAGATCCAAATTATCGAACATTAATTTCTATCCCACCAGAAGTATTTTAAAACGAAGTATAGGTGCAGGAGGCAAATACACTGGCCTGTGCCGAAAGCAAAGTGCATATTAAATATTTTCTCTTCCTTTCTTTCGGGGCGTCTCCTGAGTAGCAGAAGAGGTTACAGGTTTACCATGAGATGCGTCACGATGCGACACCCAACATTTCCTGTACAATTTCTCTGTTCACGAATTGGTGGTGGGATTAAGTACCGTGAGAACTGCCTTACCCCTGTTCCTACATCTGCAGTTTCACCCAGTCTAATGTGAGCCCTTGATATATACAGGGTGTCCCAAAAACATCCACATCCTTTTGGGACACCTATGTATATGTAATTTTGTTTTCCTTGATCTCCAAGGACCATTTAGCCATGCGGATGATGTATATTTCTATTACACTCACTCACACACACACGCCCACTTATTCGTTCAATCATACTTCCAGACGTACAAACACCAATGCCCGAGGTGGTTTAGGAACCCGCGATCCTCTGCGTGACAGAGTACAAAGACATACGCTACAGTGACGACGACGAGGGCCCTTATGTTGTCTTAATCGAAGTCTATTGCTTTTAAGCAAGAGCTACAAAAGTGTATATAGAGGAATAGAAAATATAGTGTTACCCAATTTTCTTCATATTGTGACAAAATGACAAAATCAGTCCAATTGCTTTTGCGTCACTTTATGTTTCTTCTAAACTTTTACACAAAATGCACCTCTCTTCTACTGAGGTTAAAACAGTCTACAGTTTTCCGTAATATTACAACTCACAACTGTTTTCTTCTCGTAACCTTGACTCAGTCCTTTCAATGTATTTCTTCACTTTCTCTGTCCCTCATACTCTAACTTCGACGATACAATCACTCGACCTTCGTTAAATCTTCTTACTTCAACGCGGCGTACCTTTCATGACGACCGTACCACACGCATACCCCCCCCCCACACACACACAGCTATCTCACACTCACTGACACACTGACCGACTCATGTCTGCAACCCTCCCCTCTGCTGTCCCTCGCCTCCTTATATGCCTGGGATGACGTCACACGCACTTTTCGCGAACTTCAAACAAACCGGCCGCCATACACCTCGAATTATTCGTAGAAAATCCTTTTTTATTCTGCCGCCCTGATTGTTGCCACGTGCTTGAACGCGTGAATGTGTGTGCAAACTTGACCGTGAGCGCCTTTGTTGCTCGCCGGCCTGGTATGTGGTGTGAAGTGGCTTGGTCCCGACCGTCCTTTGTTGTGTGCTGTGCCTGACATTACAATATATGGAACTATAACACAGTGAAGCACAGAATTAATTTAATTTGAATCGCACTAATATTTCATGCTCCATTTATTAGTAGTATTTACTTAGAACACGTTGCATTATGTCCTTCCTAACATCGTCAGCTTATGTCAACCGTTGGATTTGGATTTGGATTTAGGGAACTCTCTGGTAACGGTTGAAGACCCCTTTCGGTGACAAAATGAACTTGAAGTTCGGGTTCTCGTTAATATGGTGTCGAAATTGCCCAGTTTTCCTTCATACTTCTTTATGAAGATCTTTTCCCAAGTTGATAATGTTGCTGGACCACGTACACATTTAAATAAATGTATTTCCTGTTCTATAGCGTGGTTCTCCTTTCAGACCGCTGTAGTTTTGTCTATTTCTTTGTTTCCTAAAATGTACCTCAAATCTAATGTTCAAATTCCTTTTAGTTTTTCCAATATAGAAGTTGTCACTGTCTTTGTTATTTATGCGGTAAACACTAGACTTACTGTCTGTGGGTTTGGGTCTACTCTATGTGATTTCAGAAGGTTTTGTACACTGAATTTGTTCTGCGGTGCCAAAGTGATGCTATTGCATTGGTGTATTGATGGATTCTTGTACTAATATTATTGTATTATATGCTATTGTTGTAATTGTATTGTATTGTATTACATTGTTGATATATGAAAATATTGTGGAGGTGCATCGGGAAAGAATTGTGGGTGTGTGAGAAGCCAATTTGCCATTTTAAGACATAACTAAAAGTTGTATACTCACATGCGAGTAATCTAGATTTGAGCATGTAAAACAGAACGTCACTGCATACGCGAAAAGATAAACAATAACTATAAAATCATTTATGAGCATATAGACAAGTTTAAAGAAGAAAAATTAATTAAAAATAACTACCATAATGTGCTGGCTCTTTTGTTAATTACTATGACAGCACAGCAGGAGACAAGTTAGCTTTGAAAACAGAAAGTTTGTCCTTAAATGTTATTTGAAAACCAAAAAAACGGAGCAAGATGGAGCACCTCCCCACTACCATCGCGATGTAAGAGCTCACTTCGGTGCAACTAATACAAACACATGGATTGGACGAAGGGGTAGCTTTGGATATCCTGCAGACCTCCAGAGAGGCTCCAGAGGCAGTTCGAGTCGAGCGGGGATGATGATTCCCCCGCTTGAGTGTCTTTACCTCAGTACCTAGCCGTCATACGGCTTAACCTGCGCGATGGTTTCGATGGTGTTACTACAGGGATATTTGGTACACTAGGAAAAAATTTTGTGGGAACAAGGGTTTTTATAAGGGCGGGAGGGATGGTAGGCAGGGATTGGTCCGCGAGCGGGCTGTGCGAGACTTCTGACTGGCCGTTTCTAGCCAGTCAGGTGACGCGCTAATCCCCACCAGGGTTCTGGTCGTCAGTCACTCACTGAGAGGTGAACTGAAACAGGTGATTCTCTCTGTTTTGAATACAGATTGTATTTTCGCCTTTCCCATCTTCAAGATTAGACCGCCGGACTTAAGATGTCCTTTGGCAATCTTTTGGATGGTAGTCGGCGCGGCTGACTCTGGTCGTACTGTCCCAGAGTATTCACCAGAGGGTTAGGGTGGTTCTGGAGTTTGTTGTACATTGTTCGAGCGCGAGTTTTAATCACGTCGACAATGTACCGGTTACCGGAATGTTCATGTAGGATATGGGCAGGAAATCTCCAGCCAGTATCATAGATCATCCTTAATGCCCGGTTCTGCAGCGTCTGGAGTCTGATGAAGATGGACTTTGCCACCACTCCCCAGATCTCACATCCGTACAGGACCAGAGGCGGGATGATCGCTCGATACAGCTGGAGCTTCAGGCGTAAGGGCATGGTTTGGGAACTGAATATTGGATATAGCTGCCGGAGAGCAGCGTGGCCTTGCAATACTTTGCCCCTGACGTGATGTCTATACGTCAGCCGCCGGTCCAGCGTGACTCCGAGATACTTCGCCGTAGTGACCCAGGGGATCCGACGGCGCCGAAGCACGAGGTCCCGCGGGAGCCGGTTTGCCAACGTGTTAGCCAGGAGAATCGCAGAGCTTTTCTCCGGGTTAATAGACATACGCCAGTTCTCGCACCATTTACTGATGGCACAGTGGTGGGCTTGTACTTGTTGGTAACTGTAGCGCGAGTTCTTATTAGTAGCGAAGACCAGTAGATCGTCCGCATACTGGCAGATGTGTGTGTTTGGGTGCGTGGGGAGATCGGCCATGTAAGCTGCAAAGAGTGCCGGTGACAGTATACTGCCCTCAGGGACTCCTGCGCCAATGGGCCTTTCTCTGGAGAATGATCCCTCCACCTTCACCCGGAAGCTACGTTCCTGTAGGAAACTAGCCACCAAGTAAATGTATGGAGGGGGGATTTCGTGCTGTATGAGCTTGCAGACAAGCCCCTCATGCCAAGTGGTAGAAAATGCCTTTTCCACGTCAAGCAACACTGCCACCGTTTTAGCCCTCTCCTGGTAAGCCAGGGAAGCTTTCTCGGCTACACGCAGTAGTTGCTCAGTCGTGGAGTGGCCAGAACGAAAACCAAACTGGTGTTCCGGTAGGAGACCTTTTTCCTCCAATAGAGGTCCGAGGCGGGACAGGAACAGTTTCTCGAACACTTTCGAGACAACTGGTAGGAGACTGATGGAACGGTAACTAGATGGAAAAACCGGATTTTTGCCCTGCTTCAGAACGCACACCACACGCGCCTGTTTCCAGACAACTGGAAAATGACGCATGCTGAGGCATGCGTTGTAAACGCGGGTCAAGTGCATCACGGCTCTATGGGGAAGGTGCTGGAGCATTTCCGCTGTTACACGGTCCTGTCCAGGGATTTACGGGCTTTTAAGGATTTGATGGTGTTAGTTGCCTCGCGAGGGGTAACTATCGGGATGTGGAACTCCTCGTGACCCGCGGGTCCGACTTCTAGGAAGTCTTCTACCGCCTGTTCCACGAGGTCAGTGTGGTCATCGTTCTGTGGATCTACCCTAGGCTGGAATTGAGTTTTCAGATAGTCTGCTAGTGCCTCTGCTTTTTCCCTCGGTTCAAAGACAAGTCTTCCCTGAGGGCTGTGCACAGGATGCTGGTGTACAGATTTATCTTTCCGCAAGCCTCGGACGATGCGCCACGGTTTCCTCTCCTGGAGGTTTACGTGACGCAGCGTGTTTTCCCAAGCTGCTTGCCTATGTTTTCTTAGGAGTCGTCTCACCAGGGATTTGAACCTCTTGTGTATTACTCCTATCCTAGGATGACGGAATCTCTGCCATAACCTTCTGACAGCATTCTTAGCTTGAATGAGGCGTTTCAGTGGGACAGGGATAGATGTCGGGTTTGGTGCATCGGTAGGAACGCGGTGTGTGTGAGCACGCACCGCATTTAGGACAGAGGTAGAAAACCACGTGGCTGCCTCCTCGAGAGCCTCTATCGAGTCTATTCACAGAGTTTTGAAGGGCTAGGACGGCTGCATCCCAGTCGACTTCTTCCACCCAGTCCGGTACTCCCAGAGCAGTGAGATTAACGTATGCGTCGACCACAACAGGGTTGTGATCAGAGTCCAGAGCCTTAATCACAGAGAGGTCCAAGTGAAATGGTATGTTTTTGGTGATCATGAAGTCAATGATATCCGAGGCGCCACGTGCCGGGTAGTAAGTTGGACCTCTCGGCCCGTGTGCGTGAAGGACGGGGTTCCCGCTAATGAGACGGTACAGTCACCGGCCCTTTACGTTCTGGGTGCGGGGACAACTTATCGCAAAAACCAAGAACAGTGATGAACTGCAATTGGAAATTGACAATATCGTGAAATTCCAAATGAACTGTTTCCTGACGTTTGGAAATCTATTTGATCGCTTTATCAGTTTTCTCTGGACAATGATGGTCACTAATTTGAAAATTTGCAAACATGATTCTTTAATTACATTTTCTTCTGTAATTGAAGCCTTAAACATGTCTGTATTCATAAATAGATGTTATAGCCATTCAAAGTGTTAGTACACTTTTTGAGACACCCTGTATATACACCTGCCCGTAGCTATTCGTACTCTATCTGTGAAGGTCAGTAGAATGCTTCCCGAAACAGCACGCACGACATAAATCGAAATGAGTGTACAAAGAATAAAGCTCTTGATTTAGTCATTCAATGAACTATGATCATTATTATTATTTTTATTATTATTATTATTATTATTATTATTATTATTATTATTATTATTATTATTATTATTATTATTATTATTATTATTATTATTATTATTATTATTATTATTATTATTATTATTATTATTATTATTATTATTATTATTATTATTATTATTATTATTATTATTATTATTAATCAGCAGCATCAGCGGTAGGTACTATTTATTACAGAGCTAACAAACACAGAGAAAGCGTGAGCTATTAATCTCACCGGCGTACTTTTGTGTCTAGTGTGACCTGCAGGTACCCAGAGCTAAGCTAATAGGTTGTAAAACAGGCGTCACTTGAAAGCTGTAAACCGCGAGGTGTTTACATTCCCATTTACTTGCTGTTTGCACATAGTATTTCCCTTTATTGCTACTAGCAAGTACTTGCGGCAGTAACTGTCACGACTGCGGTGTCACTCGGCACGCGCCTCGGTTCATATCCAGCTTCACTCTATGAATGCGAAAGCAGTTGCTTTTTCACAAGAAGGGAACGGTCCACATGTCGTCTTTAATAGGTACAGGTATTCTTGAACCCATCCGTGAAGCGGCTTCTGCATCTCCCCTACTCAGCCCCTGTTTGCAACACACAAGCAGTCTTATAACCTAGTGTTGGAGCACTTATGAGTTATGTTCCACGATAGTTGGTCGGACATTTAGGGAAGAATGGGCTCTTCAATATTTTGTAGCATGCAAAGATGCTGCAATGCACTTTAAGTATATAAAACGCCAAGTGTTGAGTATTTTTGTTCATTTTTTCTTCCACGTTTATATGCGATATTGTATTTACTTGTTCAATATGACAAGTATGAGGTGCTTTTAATTTCAAACCATTATTGTAAAAATAATGAATGCCGAATTTGATTTTGTTTTGACATTTAATTCTTACCATGTTTTTTAATAAGCAGAACTTTTCAAAACTAAAAATCTGCATTATACCAGTGCCCCAATAGAGCGCTAGTTATGTCACAGTAACCTTCCGTCGCCCATAACTGGTCTACACTATCTACAGAGAACGCCAGTGGGTTTAAATAAGTATATTCTCATTGTAATTCGCAGATCAGGGAGCGGGGTTTTAGTAAGAAATCCATCAAATTAACCGTGCACCTACAATGGGAAGTGAAAGTGCCGGCGACCTTGCAGTGCTCTTGTAAACAAGTAGAGTGGAAGGCAGTAGGTACAAACCTCACGCTACCTGCCGGCTCTATACTCCGTGCTGTTAATATCATTCCTACGTTTACTTACTAAAACCCCGTTCCCTGGCCATGATTAGCGATGGTGGCTAAATATAAACAAACAGGAAGTCGGCTTACCGTAGAAGTACAGATTTCAGAGACAGTTGAAACGACAGGAATGATTCATTTAAAACAATACACAATAAATGACAAATATGTGTCATTTAATAATTTTTGTAAGATTAGCATCTTCTACCTTATATACCTTGTGTAAAACTAACGTTCTCGCCTCAACTATTAAATATTAACTACCCAACAGTCATGAGTGGATCTTCTATTATTATGTCAGATACAAAACTTAATGGCAGCTGATTGCTGATCACTACTATTCTCTTTCCTGTTGTGCAAATGCATTTAATGGATGCAAATTATATTCATACCACCAGTTTTACAGCGTGATTTCACAGCGTTGTTAACTGTACAACACCGCAAGACGCGATAAACCTCTGCCACCCGCCATTAAATTTTGTGTCTGCTACATGTAAATGCATTATATACATGTAAATGTTACTTAGGAGAGACTAAATGGGAAATGTGACTAGTTGGATTCCCAGGACTTTCCTGTTCATAGGCCTCGTTACCTTCGTTATCTATTTCAGAATGGAATAACCAGGCGACGGTTTTAGGCGCGTTTCGGCTGGGCGGTGATGATGCGCTTTCTGAAGGTTTCTCCTTGCTCCAGTCGGACTGCTGGCTGGCGGGCCTGCCCTCTGGACAGATGAGTTTCTGGCTTGTGTGCAGGTCATCGGATGCATTTAATCTGGAATCGCCAGGGGCCGGCCTCTTGTGTTCTGAATTTGGTCATCCTTCGGGTTTCTCCCTAATCGCTCCATTCTAGGGATCCCGTTCCAAGTACAAAAGGCAATATTGGCATACCTATGGTGCTCTGTCCCCTCTGTGAATATGCACCTTATTCATGTTATTACATTTCAATCGCAGCTAACTCGTCCGTTGTTTATGCGGTCTCTATATGCCAAGAAATGTGCAGTTATGGCGAGAACAACTTTTGCTAATCAGAGTAAAGGACATGCGGAAATACCAGTGTGATTTGTTTACATGCAGAGTAAGACTCCATGTGCACCTTGTTCGTCCATCACATTATTATCTGGTACAAAAACTAGAGAACTCTGCATAACTCACGACTCTGATCGCCCTTGAGATAACGGCTCTATGAGAAGATCAAGTGTTTCAGGATGCTGGAAGTTAAAGGCCGTTAAGATGCAACTGCTTTCACTCAACATTACTTGCTGTACAGCGCATTTCGTGTGTCGCCCGGGGCCTCAAACAAATGCATACCACTTTCTAAAATACTGCCACCTGCCTGTTCCTTCCATTCGGCGATGAATGGATTCTTCCATCCACTTACGTTACTGGTACTAGATGTTTGCCAGGAAGTAGTAGTTTAAAATTACATGTGACATAAAGGAACAACATTCAGCTGTTTGTATCACAAGACCGTTTTGGTATAAACATAGCTACTCCTGCAAGAGAGTAAAAATAATGACATTTTTATTTTCTTTGCCACTTACCTATAGTAAATAGAGGGAGTATTATAGTCCATTCAAAAAATTGGATCGATATATCTCAAAAAAAAAAAAAAAAAAAAAACGTTTTGAAACTCCGAAAAAAAAAATAAAAAACAAAGTGTGAGACAAATCTTGGTACTGAAGTTCAGCAACCTCCAAGGATATGACATGACATTAAAAAAAAAGATAAAAATAAACCAAACAAATCCCCAAATCACACTATTCTTTAGATGGAAAATGTTTTGTCATTTATGATTTTTTTTTTTAAATAGTGTGTGGACATTTTACGTAGTCTTAAAAACTAGCCAGCTGATTTTGATTATTCTTTCACCATTGAAAAGTCCTTTTCTTTCAGATAGTCAAAGCTACATAATGTTTCCAAAATTTTGAAGACTGGAGTGGGATTAGGGATATTTATTTTTTCATATTCACGTCACCAAATTTCAGTTCCGTTTCGTTGAATATGTATATCAGAGACCGTTGGCACTTTACTGCAAATGTGCCAGTTTTGGTACTTCGAGCCAAAATGATTAAATGGGGCGGCTTAAAATAATGTAACAAAATAACAAAATCCAATCCGGTTGTTTTACTATTACTTTATTATCTTCTGAAGTTTTATCACAAATAAACAGTTTTGTTTTAGTCTTTAATACAACCTACAGTCTTTCGGGCTATCGCAAGTCACAATTCGTACTTCTCAAAACCTTCCTCAGTCCTTTTAGTGTCTTTCTTCGCTTGCTCTGTCTCTCATGCACTAAACACACAGTTGTCGTACACTCACACACTGACCGATTCCTGTCTATAACATAAACCTAAAAACTCACTCTGTGACTTCCATATATATTGGGGATGACGTCTTAAGGACCTTTCTCGAGTTCCACGCACGCACTGGAAATGGCGCAGGTAGAAGTTTCGAACAATATAAAAAATAATCTTCGTTTCTGCCCCCTCGATTGTTGGCAGTCACGTACACACAGCAGTAGCGCTTGGTAACCGGGCGTCTTTTCCCTCTCATCAACACAGCAAGTGGTATAAAGTAGCTTGGCCCTGTCCATCTTCTGTTGTGCGCCAAGCCCAACGCCACAATACTTAAAAATTAAGTTATTTTAGGAGCGGTTTTGGGGGTTCTCCGTATACCGTTTATATAACATTTCCCTCATATTTTATTCAAGTTTTATCAAGTAATATTTTTGTATAATTTTGACAAAACGGGTACATTTGAATTCTAGAAACTCACAAAAATGATAAGCCAACCTAATCTTCAATCCCGATTTTCGAACCCTAGCATATATATTGACATTTTATGGCCTATCAAAATGAATCTTCGCACGCTTAAGATCCGACGAAAATAATAAGGTACCTTACGACTTCAGAAGAAGTAACCCTAACATACTTTCAACATCTTATGTAGAAATCTGCAACTATGCAATAGCAGCTGGCAAAACTATGTTAAAACATCCAAAACCACCGAACCCTTATTTTGAATTATCCCTGCTCGAAATGTTTAACACCGACCCTTACTTTATTTTAAACTCTTTATTGATAACACATACTACTTGGTCAATCTGAGCACTAATGTATTTTTGGTTTAAAGTGCCAGCACTTAGTTATGAAGGGCTTCTTAAACATTTAGTGACTGTATCTAGATTCCACAATCCTATACCTTTGTATCACATATGCACGAAGTTTTCATGTTGTCACCGCGAGATATGGGTGCTCTTATTGGCTGTTTGGCATATTACTGATAGTAGGATCATGTCATTTCAGAAACACAAGGCACAATACACATATATCTTGTGCTATAAGTATATGTTTAATCTATAACCTCCTCACCCATCTGTATGCTATCATCTGATTCCCGAGGTGGTGGGTTCAAACCCGTCGATGTATATTTTTCGAATGTAACAAGCCCTAGCATGGCTTCCTTCGGAGGGGAAGTAAAGACGGTGGTCCCTATCGTACGATTGACGCACATAAGAGAATTTCAAGTCTGATTAAGAGGCCTGTGAGCAAAATAAGCGGTATTTCACTACCAGTATGGAATGGGACGCTGAGGACCATAGCAGTTAAAGGGCATCCATAAATAAAAACTCAATTTATCCCCAAAGCTTATTCAAATATTTACACTTATATCGATCACTTCAATTTAAGGACTCCGGGATGCTTAAAAAACTCAATTTCTCATTTTCTATACAATAAAAAATAGAAATCTTAAGCTTTAAATATTTAATGTTTATCATTGGGTTTATTTACCAAAGGGATAGTTAAAAATTCCACATCACCTGAATAATTCATGGGGCTGATTAACACGAAATTCGTTGCACGGAGATAGTCATGTACAGGAAACTCAAAAATTATATCAGCCATATTTGACTACTTTCGTTTAATCGAAGGTGTGTGCAACTTTCTTATTTTAAATGCATAGGATAGGACAGGCCAGGTTCGAATGGGGGACTTAGCACCTTGTGCCTATGCTCCTGACGGGGCATCCTCGTTTGTAGAGAGGGGTGAGGTGAAAGGATACTCGGGTGGCACTATTCTGCAATGTCTCTCCTCTCCCCTTCAGTCCCCCAAGACCCTGAGCTGGTGATCAGACAGTAGGCCTCCCTGCCTCTTGTGGGCTCACAGAATCTTGGATGGCCCGGGAGTCGGGGATCTCCCCCAATACAGGGAGATTTACAGAGTGCAAGCATTGCCACGCACGCCAAAACTCTCGCCGACATTTTGAACCCGAAACAACAGCAGATGAAAGGTGAAGTGGAATGAGAAGTGAGGTAAAATGGAGGAAATTCGGGGATGTAATTATTCTTCCCCCCATTCGTCTAGTAACCAGAGCAAACTCCGAAAAAATCTTATAGTCAGAATGAGCAAAACATCCTAGTTAGGTACACAGGACTAAAAAATTATAGAAATATTTTGCTACTTCCAGTTTAGCGGGAAGTAGCAACTTCCTTATTTTAAACGAAACATCCTATATTTGTTTTACAGAATTGGATAGCAGTCTTCAATAGCTTTGCAACAAGTACGCATAAAAGTAATTCTGTGCAATTCTTTACTGTTAATAAAAATACCAGGGTTTAGGCCTAACGGGTTAAAACCATTAAATATCTCTTTTTTTTTTTTTTTTTTTCTCTCTGAGTTGACTGCTCTTTGTTTATATCACGAAAGCACGTTTATTTAACTGTTGTTTGTTCATATTTATGGAAATTTGTTTATTTAGCTGTAATTTGATAAATCCTTGGAAATATGTTTATTGATAGCGATTTATGGGACTGAGTCTGACATCTAGTGTATTAAATAACATTCTATCCGAACGTTGGGTCAGAAGGAAATTTTAATGATGAAATAATGAGTTTTGTAACAATAATTCATATGTGAATATTTTACCATCAACGAAGTTGCAAGTAAAATTCTGGAACTATTGACACATTTTACAACAATCGTGCTTTAAAACCCGCAGGCAAAAGAATAACAAAACAAAATGTAAACAACCCAGCAATGAAACATTATGCAAGAAAACTTGCACAGCCTGGTCATACTGACCTGTTGGGTGAGCGCTGACCTGCAGGCCACATTTTAGTACCTTTAAAAGAACATCAGATGTCTTATCTCCGCAAGAAATTCACTTTCTACTCCATAACGTTCCTTTATGGCCATTTTTTGAGCTATAAGTGTCCCTATTTGGTACATAGACCCCATCAAGAGGTCAAAATTGGCATTAAGAAATTTACAGCGGCGTGACTGGAGTGTAACGGCAGAATATTTACATAATTTTACCACCTGCTGTAAGAGTTTTACTGTGTTTTATCGTTTATACGTACACTGCTCCTTTCACTGATGGCCTGTTAAAACCTATGCCAACGCCCAAAATTCTTCTTCCTTTCCAAAGCTTATTTTAAGAGTCCAAAGTTGCTCCTGGAAAGTTCGCATGCGCCGTAAGTAATATACCCGTAGAAAGTAACATTACTCCGTAATAAAGCAATGCAGTTTTAAGACTTCTAGCATTTACTACGTATAATAAAGTCGTAATATATTTTTACCCTCTCTATTGCTGCTAAGGGTTACTAACAAGGGAGTTAGCACAAGTTGCGATCACAATTGCCAACACGGTTTGGTTTGTATGAATGTATTTGAGGTGCTGATTACAGACCGTATAACCTAAGTGTCCTCGCCTATAAACCACTGTAAGCTACGAAGATTCGATATTCCGCTCACATTGGACCATCCCTATCATGATATGACTGCAGTAACTTTAGTCATCGTAAATAGTTTCTCTCTAGGTAATGTAGTTATTTGCTATGCTCGAAATGAGAGTAAGAGCAACGCCCTCGTGAATTATCTCCCCAAAAATAATTACTTCCAAATTTTGCCATCAGATAAAAATATATTATTTACTCATATCGATGTTATCCGACCTCAAAACATAGTGCATAAGTGAAGACTATCTCTCCTGGGTGCACATCTTTCATTCAGCTACTTAATGTGCTATTCTTCCGACAGTTGAACGCTGTGCTGAAGATCACAGCATCTTTAATGACTATCAGTTCCCACCATCTTTGAGGGATTCAATTTCATTGCTGATGTTCATTCTACACTATCATTTCTATTCTCCAGTCTTCGCAGACTTTGTTCGGTACTCCTGGACTGTACTTGGATATGATGACTTCAGACCAGAGAGGTTTCCTACATCTTACGAACGTATTTTTGATGTTCAAAAGCAGTATGACTCGGAAGATTGCTTAATGCAAGCATTCGTGAAGTACTCCGAAACCTGTATTTCCGAAACGAGGCCGCATGCCTAGCAGTTGAGGAAACCTGCGAATAAAATAAAATCCCTTTAGCCCATGCATCATACACTATTTTTTAGACAATGCTGAATATTTATAGGTATATTATATGTAAATATACATCATTGTTTTACCTTTTTCATGGTCATGTTAGTCATTGGGCTGCGCTGTTCAGTTGTTTCCTTTCTTAGCATCAGTGTTAACAACATGATGAGTTTTACAAAACCACAACATTCTACAGAAAGAAAGCAGTGGAAAAAATGTTTTTTACCTTGCACTAGTTCAGAATGTTTTATATGCAATGTAGTAGTTTCTTGATTGTTTTGATAACAATTCTTATTTCAGTCTCTCCGCTGCTTGT
>JAUKNM010000029.1:0-82500 GCA_030765045.1 Tenodera sinensis | reverse complement strand
ATAGCCTATGTAGTCCTGTTTACTCTGGCTAACTTTTGAATAACTCCTAAACTGTAAGAGATTGACAAAGTCTTACTATACAAAAAAATGTAGATCTCACTAAAGTACATAATTTATGTCCGGATAAATTTTTTGTAGAGTGAAGCAATCCGGAGATATTCCTTGTTATTTGTGTCAGTTTCGGAAAACTTAAAAAGCTTCCGTGGAATGGAACATTGTTGTTCATTCTTTTATATGTTACGTGTGCAAAGAGAATGGAATCTCAAAGCTTTAAAAGATTTGACTATCACTCAAAGCCTACTGTATTCTAATATTCCGCTTGCACCTACAAGGAAATAAATAATAAGATAATTTGTACAAATGTTTATCTCAACTAATACGAAGAAGATATAGGAATAAGAGTTTGTACGAATGGTTAGTACAAGAGTAGAGAAAGTCATGTGAGTACAACAGATCAGATTTTTTATTAAGCAATGAAACCTTAGTGACTTTTTGCCTTCCAATTCTTCTGCAAATTTCTTCTCTTTTTATATCTTCTGTTCTCTAGAGTCATCCATATATCCTGTTTCCGCAGCTGAGCTAGGGTCCCACTCGGGCAATAAGCTATCGCATCCCACCTACCGGTTAATACGAGCGCCCGTTGTTCAGCAAAGTAAATTGACAGCCTAATAAATTCACATGCACTTTAAAAGTCATGTACTCTTCCGTTTCACTAAAGGAGATGCTGGAACTGCTTCCCTTGATTTTGAACACATTTCTGGTATTTTATGAAATATCCCATTACTTTTCTAAGTTGTCCTTGAAAAACTGAATTGATCACTTTCGAACATTAACATTCAACTAAAGCGTGTGAATTCGATTCATACGTTGTTTTAATGATCCCAGAGATAATAGTTACACTTTCAAATGATCTCAAAATAATCCCATGACAGCACGAGCGAATCTGTTTCGACATACACGTTTTAAAGGAGTGCTCGATGTGGAATAGGATAATTAGGCACATTATTTTCCATTGTTCTTACTTCACATGTTACTCCAACTGAAACTCGAAGTAAACTGTGATACCTTGAACAAACCAGTTATCGCGGCAGGCACAAACTTCATTCCTGTTGGAGAGCGTAAACCCGTCTCAACTGCGGAGACAGGATATATGGATGCCCCGGAACTTCTTATCGCCCTCCAAAGACCATTGATTTAACTTCCCCTATCCTCCACATATCTCCCATTTCTGTCTTCTCCACACCTGCGCGCTAGGTATTACTGGCTGTCATACTCCTATATTGATTCATGCAGTTCGTTAAGATTTCAGCTTAAATTTTGAATAGAGTGCTCCGATATATTTAAAATTATATTAAAATCTACTCAAAATTAAGCTTGTTTATTATGAGTCACCTTTAAATATATCCTCTTTTAAAACTTTCTTAAACATTCAAATAATAAATGTTATTAATATTGCCGTATAATTTCGGCCACAAAGCAAACACAAAAACACAAGGCTTTTCAGAATTTAGTTTTTGGTTAAAATTTTGACGATTTTGTAGCATAATCTTCCAGATTATAGGAATTCTTCTTCCTATTGTTATTATTTATTGTTTATTATTATGATGATGATTATTATTATTATTATTATTATTATTATTATTATTATTATTATTATTATTATTATTATTATTATTATTATTATTATTATTATTATTATTATTATTATTATTATTATTATTATTATTATTATTATTATTATTATTATTATTATTATTATTATTATTATTATTATTATTATTATTATTATTATTATTATTATTATTATTATTATTATTATTATTATTATTATTATTATTATTATTATTATTATTATTATTATTATTATTATTATTATTATTATTATTATTATTATTATTATTATTATTATTATTATTATTATTATTATTATTATTATTATTATTATTATTATTATTATTATTATTATTATTATTATTATTATTATTATTATTATTATTATTATAAAATTGATTAACGTTTCTGTGTTACTTCGGCGAATGTGAAAGCTTGTCTTCGGTGGATCCGGGTTCAGTCTGGTCCAGACAGGTATAGAGCAAGGTTTCTACGACTTTTTCCCCTCAGTACAGGGTTTAAATCTGTCCATAAAGGCTAGAACTTCTGTTATGCTGAGCGTTTACAAAAATGTAACGTGTTTTAGAACTTCCCATCCTATTTTAGCTTTTGATTAACTATAGATATAATTGTGGTATTACTTCACTAAACATCACGACATTCCTAAATTTTAGACAGTTTGATTTTAAGTTATAATTTTTTAATATTGAAGAAGTCAAAGAAAGAATAAGAACTAAAATACCCTTAATGCTGCAGTATCGTTGAGCAAACAGGTCTGCATTCTACGCCTTCTTGAGTGGGATGCTCCGGTATTGTAGACCAAATAAGTGCAATTTGTAGCTTTCAGTGCTGTTTAACAAAAACATGAATTAAGGGGAATTCAAAATATTAACCATTTTTCCTTTCGATTAGAACCCATGAAGGACAACGAGAAGCAAAATATGGGACATGAACAATACTCCAAGTATTAGGGTAAAGGTATAAGTTAAAGGTAATAGACGTAGGGGGAACTGCAAACAGATCTATTGCGGCTAACACCAAAGAGGAGGAAGGGATGTAGTAAAGGAACCATCGGATGCCACAGGGCAGCAGTAAGACAGGCCAGAGACGCGCGGAAGTCCCGGCAAGTGCTGAGACCCCTTCATCGCGACACCAGACCAGCTGAGCAGTCACCATCACTCCGGGTCCAATACCGTACAACAGTCACCCTCAAGACAGAAACAGCGCAACGCCATGAAGCGACGAAAAAAGCAGTCACAATGCGCAAGCATCCGCTCCATCTGTCGGCACTACCATGCACTACGCGCCTGAAAGCACGCCTGAAAGGTAAGGGAAATAATGGACAGGAAATTGTGGTATGAAATCAAGCACACCGGCATTCCCTTAAGCGATGACCACGGAAATACCCAAGTCAGAATGCGCAGACACTGGGGATCGAACCAGAAACCTCCGCACACGAGTTGCTGCCGCGGCGCCACCTCCTTCAAGTATTAGGGTGCCTCCGAGTATCCAGTGACGGACGCAAACAAGTGATTCCATGGAAGTTTCTAAATCATACCTTGAATTATCTAAGAATGTCCTTAGAGGACCTCTTCGTTGAATGACTTTTGCATGAATGGTAAACAGTAGGGGACACACAAAATCTTACAAATTAAAAATGTGGGTCACGTTAAAACACACAACTTAAGTGAAAAACTTAATTTTCCTTTTGAGTGATCAGTGATATTATTTATTACTTATTTAAATATGACAATACTTATACTTTTTCCAAATAGGAATATGTTATTCGTTCTTTTTTATATCTTTGCCTTGTAGAAAGAACGGAATTTCAAAGACATCCCATAGCAACAAGCTCTTAAAACACTTCACTATCACTTAAAGCCTAGTATATTCCCTTATTCCCCTTGTACATATAAGAAAATTAGCAATTAGATAATTTCTGAAAATGCTTGTTGATTAAAATGTACTATATAGAGAAATAAACATTTGCAAGAATGGTGTGTATAAGAGTGAGTATAGCTCTACATATATTTGCCAATACAATTTCTCCAAACTGAACTATACTAAAAGTCTGTATTGCAATATGTTCCGCGACGATCACTTGGTGGATCTTGCAAGTCACTTCGACTTTGTCGCCAAATATTGACAGATTTTTTAAATTTAAGCAGTACCTAAGAACTCACTAATGAACAAATGTTTATCGCATAAGATTTAAAAGTGGTTTCGTAAATCAAACGCAGCAAATATAACTATTTTTGTTTAACGACAGATTTGAACCCGCGACCTTGGGATTAGTAGGCCAGCATCTAACCAACTGAGCCACCCAGACCGACATCACACGCAACGTACATATAATAAACGCCTCTGCAACAAGAGACTGCCACACCCCGCATAAAGTGGAAGGAGGTAAACCCAACCTTCCCTCTTTCGCAAACGTTGCACATGGCTCTTCTATAATGAATATGTTACCAGTACCTTGTTTTTACAAGCCACGTAATTATGCCGTTGTTTGCAATTATTTCAAAGTGCTTTATGCAAGATGTTTTTCCAAGGTATTAAAATAATTAAAAGGTCAGTAAGTGTCTCAGATTATTTGTAACAGAAATGTCACTAATACGCAGGTTTACCAACTGTTCACGTGGTTATCATTACAAAAAATCACCACTGGTGAAAGTAGGGCCAACATTATTCTCAGAAATATGACTACGTAGGGCTATCATATGTAATTTTCACAACACACTGTGCAAATAAAACGTAATTATAGGATCCACGAACAGTGAAAATAGAATTAAACAAAGGAGGTCAACTTTAATTACAATCAATTTTCTTCCACGGAGATGTAAGAACTTTCTTTGTTACTCAGGTTACCACGCTCCAGCTCCTTGAATTTTATGGCACCCATAAAACAAACATAGAAGCACGTTTTATTTGTGTAGAATGTTTATGAGGTGATTTGTTTTACAATGGAGCCGCAAACACTTGCTGCTACAACTTCGGCAGTTTTGTACTCGAAATAGTATATTATGTAACGAGACTATAATGTAGTAATTAAGATGCGGGTATGGCTAGGAAACGAGCATCTAAATTTCCAGTACCTGGGCGACCGAGCTTCGCTCGGCGTTTTTCGCCTCTGTTTTTGAGAAATCTTTTATTTTTTTTTTTTTATTATTTTTTTTTTTATTTTTTTTTTTTTTTTTTTTTTTTTTTTTTGTGGGAGAAGATAAACCTGAAAGGAAAAACGTTAACTAAATAATCATTTTTGTCGCAATTGTTAAGAGTCAAAAAGTACTTAAGTAGAGAAACCACTGTGAATGTAATATGCAGCATTTCTATTTCAAACATACAGAAAATCGTATGGCTTATTTCTAGAACAGTGAGTAGAGAAACAGTTATGCATGTGTTGCCCAAAAGTAAGTAGAGAAAACAGTGTGAACGTAATACGTAGCATTTCTATTTCAAACATGCACAAAATTGTATGACTTATTTGTAGAAGAGTGAGTAGAAAGAGATGTGAATGTGTTATCTAAAAGTGAGTAGAGAAAATAGTATGAATATAATATGTAGCATTTCTATTTCAGACATACAGAAGTTTGTATGACTTTTTCGTAGAAGAGTGAGTAGAGAAAGAGTTGTGAATGTATTAACCTTAAAGTGAGAGGAGAAAGCAGTGTGAATGTAATAGCATTTCTATTTTAAACATGCAGAACATGGTATGACTTATTTTAAAAAGTGGGGACAAAAATGATTTTTGGTGTAAAATCATGTTTTTTATGGAAAATTGTTTATAGAAGAGTGAGTGGAGAAAGAGATGTGAATGTGTTACCTAAAAGTACTTAAGTAGAGAAACCACTGTGAATGTAATATGCAACATCTCTATTTCAAACATACAGAGAACTGTATGACTTATTTGTAGAAGAGTGAGTAGAGAAAGAGATGTGAATGTGTTACCTAAAAGTGCGAGGAGAAAACAGTGGGAATGTAATAGTACTTCTATTTCAAACATACAGAAAATGGTATGACTTATTTTAAAACTGCGGATAAAATTTTTTTGTGTAAAATCACGTTTTTTTTCTGGAAAATTGTTTGTAGAAGAGTGTGTAGAGAAAGAGATGTGAATGTGTTTCCTAAAAAGTGAGTAGAGAAAACACTGTGAATATAATATGCATGTATACAAAAATTTAACAAAATCTTGAGAGCCATTTCTGAAATACCGGGAATATATATATTGCTCGTTTAAATATATAAGATTATTGTCAAGTTTCGTATGACTGTGCTCGAGCATGTGTCTAACTTTAATATACAGGATGGAAGGGAAGTTATTACATCCCTTCTAATATGTGCTTCATAGAAACATTATAAACAAAATAGTATAATGGCATTTTGTTCTTTGATCAGCCGATTTCGAAAAAATAAATAGTTTTTGTGCCAAATTGGTTGTGTAATTTGACAAGAATGTACGAAGATAACAGTTTGTTACTTGTAAGATGCGTAGAGTAACTTATTTATGACATAGCTTCGTATTAATTATCGGACATCACACAGGGTTTCGAAATAATTACTTAAAAGAATTGAGGCAATACTCCGAGCAGCTTTTTCAGATATGAAGTAACTCGACAACGTTGCGTTGAGGTTGGTTAGGGAATTGCACTGGTTTCTGGATGTAAACATGTCGGTCGCTCATTAGATGGATCGGTGAAAATGATGAATACATACACGTAACTTTTTTCTCTTCAATGTCCCTTTCGGAAAATATGGCAGCCATATTCAAAGCAAAACCACTATATGTATGTATATACAGCCGAGTCCCACTAATTAGAACTACCGAACCTTATTCAGATTAGCAAAACTTTGGATTAGATGGATTTTCGTCAAATATGACACGTGGCTTCAAATGATTTTGTTGTTTAACGACGCAATCAATTGCCAGGATCACATTAGCATCGCCGGTGTGCTGGCATTTTGTCCCGTAGGAGTTCTTTTACATGCCAGTACATCTACTGACATGGAGCTGTCGTTTTTAAGCACACTTAAAAACCATCGGTCTGGGCCGGATTTGAACCCGCGACCTTGGGATTAGTAAGCCAGCGTCTAGCCAACTGAGTCACCCACACCAACACATGTGACTTCAAGCGTTTATGTGTTATGCATTAAAATGATTGCAAGTAGGAAATTAGTACAGTATGTTGTAATTTAATTTACAATTAAATTCTGAGGCTGGAAAACTAATTGCTGTATGTTTTTATAAGCACTATTGGCGTCTACCTAGTGCGAGTAGCCTGGTGGGAAAACTAGTTTAATCTTAATCTTTATTTTTTTTCTGTTTTAAAATTTAAAACAAATTTGGTAGATATTTTTCCTAGCCCTGTTCGGATTAGGTGAATTTTCGGATTAGCGGGGTTATAAGTTTATTTTTTCTGATTCTGGGTGTCAACATTTTTTATACTTTGAGCAGGGGTTCGCTTCAGTAGCACTGCTTCAGTTCAGCGACTTCAAAAGAAAGCAAAAAGTGGATTGTGTGGTAAGGAAATGTTAGCATGATATTATGTGTAGGTACATTTGTCCAGATCACTTACATACTAGTATGGTATGTGTGATGGTGTATGATTTGGGTGGACACATAACTGGTTCTTTCTTGATGTTGTGGATAAAATTTGCAGGAAATATAATACACTAAAGAGTAACCACAAAGCAGTAAACAAATGTAATATAAATGAAGAACAGGCGCAAAGAGCGAAACAAAACAACAAGGAAATTCAATACACTAAATATTAACCGCGACTGCCTCCGTAGCGGAGTGGTAGCACGCCTGACTCTGACATGGAGGATCCGGGTTCGATTCCCGGTGGGATCTTTCCCCCGTTGGAAGATTGGCACAGGAGGCACTCAGCCTCGTTAGGTCCAAGGCCACATAACAGGTGGAGAGGACTCGGGGCGTCCCACCCTCCAGTACTGCACCCCACACATGGAGTCTATAGTGGGCATAGATGGGAGACGTAGCAGCCGGGCGGTAAGCCGTGGCCCGTCAGGTCCGTTGCACTAGGGGTTAGTTAGTTAAATATTAACTGCTAAGCAGATAAATACAATAAGTGACGTAAAGCTCGAAGCAGTAAGGAAATGCATCTAATAGAGCTAAATAGTATGCGTCAGCGCCCCGAATTGAATAAATCGTGCCAGAATACATAACTAAATGATATAATAACTTTCGCGTTCTTAATAAACCAAATGCAGTATATTCGCGGAAATTTAGCTTTTTTATTTCCACAAGGTGGCCTGCCTGGCATTGCGCAGTACCCGCCATGTCTGGTCAACCTCTGAAGCAATATTACCACGTCAGCCTTAAATTGGTTGTTTTTAATGGTTTGTATAACAACTTGCTTGTCACTGAGTTGACTTAAATTTGTTGCATGTGAATGACTGACTGTGATAGCAGACTGACGTGTTCCATATCCCTGAACTTCGCTCTTCTTGCGATGTACAGAATGAGCGAACAAACCATTAGGAATCAAAGAATATTAGTAAAATGGTAGCAGTGTTGCCAACAGTAGCGGAATTCCGCTACGCGTAGCGAAATTTGAGCCTCTGGGAGACATTGCGACCAGAAACGAAACATTGGGAAAATGTAGCGACTTTTGTCAACTTTAACTTTGAAAAAGAAATTTATGATAGTTACTAAAATAAACATCCAAAAATTTAATCAATACTATGCAAAATATGTTATCCATTTTAATTGTTTAAACCACGGTTACATAGTATGTAAAGAGACTCAGTTTCTTGCATTATATTCATGCAATGAGATGCTGATGCTGCTGCTGCTGATGATGATGATGATGATGATGATGATGATGATGATGATGATGATGATGATGATGATGACGACGACGTGAGTCACCTAACGCGCACATAAACAGGTACTTCGACAGCTCACATGTTATAATGTTACTCAATATTTTACTTTCTCTACTGCATACTTAAAGCAGAGGAACGGTTTCCTTTTACACGCTTTATAATATTAGCTTCATCTGTATGTATGTAAGTATGTATGTAACGGAATCCATGGACCTAATTTTCACCCACTTAGCACTTAAAAATTTGCGCACATGCCAAGGACTGATGACAATACAATAATATAACTTTTTCCTAGGATCCTGACCAGGATAATCAGGATGAAAAAGGACTTAGCTAAATTTATCAATGTAACGTAATTTTCACCTACTTGGAGTTGTCTGATTAACTTGGAAATTTGCAAACATATCAAGGATCGCTGACAATATAATGATATGATTTTGTCCTAATGTCCTCGCCAGCATTATTAGGATAAAAGTGACTTGGCTAAATTTAGCAATGTAACTTAATTGTCACTAACTTGAGGTGTCTGATTGACTTGAAAATTTGCACACATGTGAAGGATTAAAGACAATACCATAGTATCTTGAATTTGTCCTAATGTGCTGACTAGGATTTTCAGGATAAAAGATTACTAAGCTAAGTTTATCAATGCCAAGGAATGTTTCGACATAATGTTCACCAACTTCGAGTTGTTTGACTTGAAAAATTGTACACATGTTAAGGACCGATGAGAATACAATATCATCATGACTTTGTCCCAATGTCCTGACCAGGATCGCCAGGATAAAGAATGACTAAGCTAAATGTATAGAAAGTGGTACAGTTATGACATCTTAGATGTCGCTAAGGCATATTTCTACAAAAACCCTGAAAATTGCTTTAATTAAATAAATACACATTTATGTACTGGATGACCTAGGTGCCCAGAGAGAGGTCCTGAGAGGAACACGACATCAAGGGAAATAACCGCGGACCGGAGTTCACACAGGGCCAAGACAGCCACAACAGCTGCTAGTTTAGAAATCGACACAAATTACACTGGACAGAGGAATTAAATCGCTTGAAAATATGCCCGGAGAGAGGACCTGAGAGTGACACGAAATTTCGGGGGACGGATTGTGGATCGAAGTTTATCCAGGACCAGGAAGTCCACAACAGCTGATAGTTTAGCTAAAACAACAATTGCAACCTAATACTGTTCAAAAAAGGTGATTTGAAAATTTTCAAAAATATTTAAAAGAAATTTTGAACTCAGAAATTTTTAAAAATTTCAAGTTAAACATTCTAAAAAAAATTGAATAGAAAAACTTGAGACTAAAAGGTTAAAAATAAATTATAGTTTTAAAAAACTGACCAAAGCACAGCTTTATAACAAACCGAACTAAAAGGTAGAAAATAAATTTTAAGTATGAAGAATTTGTTCCATAAAGTCAAATAGTTCATTATGTTTCAAAATTGTACAATAAGTTTCAAATAAAAACTGATTTATATTAACAAAATAATAAAGTTTATTCTAAAAGCGTGGGATGCCTTTCACGTTACTTTTATCATAACTTTACTTTTATAAATAGCTACCAATGTAACTATTTATAATATTGGATATCCAGCACCCCACGCTTTTTTACAATAAAATTTAATATTTTGTTAATATAAATCAGTTTTTATTTTAAACTTATTACAAAATTTTGTAATATAATGAACTATTTTACTTTATAGAACAAATTCTTCATACTTAAAATTTATTTTCTACTTTTTAGTTCGGTTTGTTATGAAAGCGCATATTTGTTAGTTTTTTAAAACTATAATTAATTTTTTTCGAAATGATTACAACTAGTTAAAGAAGACAGCACAAGAGCAAATTACAGAGCATGTAGTGTGGATTTGCGGACAAAAAGAAGTGATATTTTGGAAGACTTTGAAAGTCAGAAACACAAAAACAATCTTAAAACTACTGAGAGCACAAAATTTTGAAATTAATAAATTTACATACAAATGTATGGTGATTAAGTTTATTTTAACTTGATTATTCACAAGGTAAATTACCACCACTAAAGTAAACCTAAATTAAAAACTCTGAAACTAATATTGTTTTCTATGAGTTATGGTTATTATAAAATATAGCAATATTGCGGAACTTTGTTCAGTCTATAGCGAGATTCAGTGTTTTATGGATGGCAACATTGAATAGTATACATGCCCGCCATGGATGAATAAACGATACATTTCTAACCTTTCTTTTATGCCGCCGTGGCTTACGTTGATATAAGCACTAGAGGTTAAAATATTTATTTTCCACTGACCTTATTGATGTGCTACAATTAATTCCTGCTTGTTGGTAGGTTGCTCCAAAAACACACAGCAAAACTTTACATTTCTGTGCTTAGCTTCCTTTTACCAAAGTTCATCAAACCAAAGCTGCGAATAATTTCCTTTCGCCACAACATTTAGAACAGTCGCAGTGTTGCAACAAACTACAAACAGTAGAAATTGACAAGACTAAAGAACAAACTTTAACAATGTAAAATACGAACTATTAATCTGTACTTTTATTTACAATTTGTAACCGCATCAATAAACGACACACGGGTAAACAAACTATCGCGCCATATATTGACTAGGAAAAAAAGCTGAATAGCGCAAACTTCTCAGCATGCTAGCGTGCCATTCTAAAGGAAGAGAGACAGAGTTATTATTTTTTCTGGTTCATTAATAAAAGGTGCTGCTTCGCAGGTTTTATTAATTTCAAATTACTGCTATGCCTTTGTATTGTCTAACTAGTTGTGCAGTCGACTTTGCAGTAGTAGATTAGCCACAGTAAAATATAAACCTTTTAAAATGTTTCAAGCCTCCCAATTCTGCAGTCATACATATTATGTATGAATAGTGTCGCTAGTGCATATTTCTTTCTCTAGTTACCTTGAGTGCATATAATGTGTCTTGTCCAGGGGCGGCTCTTAGGGTACTGCCGCCGTGGCATGGCACTGTTTTAAAAAACGAAGAAAATACATATTTTAAATTGTTTGTATACTCCGAATTGTATGCTTACATTCTTCAAACCCCAACGAAAGTTTAACAACAGAAAACCACAGAAGCTGAAGGAAGCGAACACAAGTTGTCAGTTTGTAAAACTATTATACCTATTACTATTCTATGGATCTATGCCACTTCAATTCTGGCACGGATTGACAGCACTGTGAACTTGCATTTTAGAATGTAGCGGTAAATGGAGGGGCAAGGGGATAGTGCATATTCGCGCCAGTTAGTGAATATCTGTCACGGCTATCGTCAGCACATGCCAGTCAGAAGTTCCATCTAATTATTTAACTATTTCCGCCACGAGGAGGCTTCTTCAAGTATACAAAACAAAATAATGTAAGATGAACATACATAGAGGTGGCATAAAACATAAGTAATATGTCAAAGAAAATAACAAAATTAATAATACCAACAGTTCAAAGAAGGCCTAAAATGAATATATACACATATAAGGTAATTCAATTAAAAATATATACAAATACAACAAGAAAGGTGGGAAACATCCTAAAACTTATGCAAATGACTTCTCAAAATGGCTATGGATCCCCGAATTGCTAGGATGTAATGTTGTGTAGCCTTCTCTTGTCCAGCCCTAGGAAAGTCCACAGTTGAACTAGGTGTTTTGGAATTGTGCCTCGAGCGCCAATCATTATTCCATGTGCAGAGATGTTGCTAAGCTGGTATTTCTCCATGTAGTACAGTACTGTGGGTTCATAGCCTGTTTTTCTGTGTGCACTTCATTTGGCTGGCCAGCGTGTCTCAAAGCGTATAGCCGGGTCTAGTATTAACCCCGTCATGGTCTGTAAGCTATCCTATTTATACGCCTACTGCTTGCACCTGTGGCCAAGCCAGAGACTTCTTCGAACACCGTGTACCCATGGTCTCTCATTGAGTTTGAGAAATAAGGCACTTATCACTACTTTGTAGTGTGCAAATTAGCGGAAAATTGTTTTGCTGTATCACATTCGTCATTCATTTTCCATTGTTCATTCTTAAAATTAAATAAATATTTTTTTCCTAATACTGTTATCTGCATATCTACAGTACAGCGACGATTAAAGGAGAAGTTCGTTTCTGCTGGAAAAACAAAAAATTGTTGAGCGTAGAGTGCTCACGTGTGGAATGTGATATTTTTTTTATTTATGTGTCTAAATAAAGTAACTTTTTTTTACTGAGTAGCCCATATTCTCCATTATCGTTAGAAGACAAGATGAAACTGAACCACATTGGGAGACTTGCTCCTGACCTGCACATAAATATAGAACAAAAAGGTGCAATGCTTAACTTCTTAAGAAATCAATTGGTCTTTTACACGTGGTTCTGTGGATGTAAAGTCAAAAATGTTTATTCTGCTTTCCATACCTTTTGTTTGGTGGTGATAACAACTGGTCAGAAAAGGTGCGTTGGATTTAGTTTTCACATATGTGAAAACATTAAGGTGTGAACACACTGATATATTGCACGGTAATCTGTTTGTAAAGTTTACGGTAGCTCGATATTTGCTTGATAAAAAAGTCGACTAAACTTCCGAGTCAACGGACGGGATTAGATCAGCGTGGTCATTGTAGGTGGCGCATAGTGTCACTCGATGTGTAGTGGAAAAGAGTCAGTATTAGGCTACCAATGTACATACATATTGCATCATATAACTGAACCATTTCTTTCATTCACCGTCGGATCACCTCTAACCGGTTGTTAAAGAATAATTAATCACTTAAAAAATCGGGAGGTAATGTTGACAGCGCTTTAGCCGCCACTGATCTTCTCTCATAACTTCATAAGTAAGCGGAGCCGCGTTTCTAGGAAAGCTGTGTCGCGAAAATCTGAAACAGGAACCTCTACCGCAACGTTGCCAGACTGCACACCTGCAATGACAATTGCTTCATCAGTTGTAACTGAGTAGCATTTAGTGCATGTGAACTGTATCGTTAACAGTTTCTGTCAGAAGACAGTGGGTAGGACTAGATCTTATTCAACAAAAGAAATAAGCGAAGTTCGGCTTCATGTGTATTTCCTTGTGGTGGTATTTTCCCCCTTTCTCTTTCCACCCGGTTTGCGATGCAGTAGTATCATATTTCGAGGAATACATAGTCTTACCTCCTAAGATTCAGTGAACGTTACGAAAGGATGTTGTAGTGAAAGGTTTGTTCCGTCCTGGGGAAAATAGCCATTGAAATAATTGACAAATGTCAATGTTTTTTCCGATTTTGTAATCCTATCTATAATACTGGCCACAGTAGAAATGGCTCGCCTCGGTAGCGTGATGGCTAGCGTGTCTGCCTCACGTTCAAGAGGTCTCGAGTTCGAATCTCGCTTAGGGTAAGTTATCCGGATGACGTTTTTTGCGAGGTTTTCCCTTATCCTGAGGAGACGAATGTCGGGTAACGTAAACTTCCATGGACCTCGGGCTCATTTGAGCATCATTTCACCCGTTTCATTCACTCACATTCCAATATGACATTACGTTGGAAGGCCTTAATCAAAATGAACAGAAAAGCACATATGAAACTCATGAGGTCACGACATGGGCAGTGATTCATGTATGAGCTTTAGGGAATGATCAGTGTTTTTGAACAATCATATAATACGTACATCTTTAAATATTCTCTGCCATATTGTTTTAGTGTTTAACCCCATCACTTAATCATTCACTAAATGAGCATTTATTATCTCTAAGTTCAAATTTAAGACATGAGTATAATTAATCAAAGCTGGAATTACACAGATGTTAAGATTAAGTAGTTCACTGACCTCTGTACATCACCGAGAAACTAGGTAAAACAACAGAAGGAAGTTGCTGTGACGTCATTTTTTTTAGCGGCATGACATTCCCGATTTCCCGCGTAGTAATAATGCAGCTTGTCGTTTGTAGTAGGTTTCGTGGTTAAAGTGCCGAGCAAATAAATATCTATTCCAGGTTACACAGAGAGCGCGTGAAAGTGTGTAAGTGTTTAGATTTTCTTAAGGTGAAGTAAGAAGACGAAAATGGATTTTATTCTATCCACCGTGGTGATTCTCCACCGTCATTCACTCTGGGGTAAGGCAGCAACTTAAAAGTAAAAGTACAATATATAACATAGTTAAACAATTTGTGGCGAAATACTTGAAGGTAATGATTATTATAACACCATATATGACATATTATTATCATGTAAATGCTTTTTCATAGCTAAGGTGGTTGAGGTTAGGTGCAGTTTAAGATTAAATTATTTTGTTGTTTAAAGACGCTCTCAATTACCGGAATCACATCAGCGTCGCCGGTGTGCCGGAATTTTGTCCCGCAGGAGTTCTTTTACATGCCAGTAAATCTACTGACATGGATCTGTCCTTTTTAAGCATACTTGAAAACCATCGGCGACTTTGAACCCGCGACCTTGGGATCAATAAGCCAGCGTCTAACCAACTGAGCCGACTGACATTAGGTGCAGTGTGTAGTCATGTTTGTTTTAGCTGTACATTGTAACTAAAAAGGGAAGCAGTGTCATCACTTGAGTAGTCATTTCTATAGGGAGCCCTGCATGCAGATATACTTAGGAGTGAATACTACGATATAAGACCATACTCAACATGACAAAACATGTTTTCGTTAATTAGCGCAAAACTATATCTATCCTGATCTTTTAAGTGTCATAAAAGTGAATAAAAATAACGGGGAAACCGTACGATTTGAGTTTAGAGTGGATGCTATCACATGCAGGGTCCGCAATTCCCCAACCATCCTTTTAAGCACACTTTCTTTTATAAGTGCTATATTGTCAACAACCACTCATCTTGCCGCTACTGCGCATGCGTGGAGCCAAAGTACCAACCTAATCGAGAAACTGTAATCTGCGAGATTGGCGAGATTTGAACTTCTTTTTCTTCTACTTTCTCTCTCTCCTCCTCACTTGTAAACAAATTTATTTACACAACCCGTTATTTGATATCAGTGTTTTCCTGCGATCCTGGGTCAATGGGGTTTAGCTCTGTGGTCGTTCTGCGGTTGCAAAATGAAATTTTCCACGGCTCATCGTGTCGCATTCTTGGAAGATGCTGAACTAAATACCAACTTTGGTATTCAGCTGACTTTACTTTTTTTAGTTATGCTACACACACACACGCACGCACGCACACACACACACACACACACACACACACACACACACACACAAACACACACACAAAGACATGGATCTTTTCCAAAAATGTTTCTTTTTTACTCACGGGACTTAAAAACTTGTATTTGCATAGAATTCTCGGTGTCAAATTTTTGGATGGAATGCAATACCCGCTCTATCTACTATGTAGGTACGTGATGGGTAAAGCAAAAACATCCTTCGGCTACCCTTTGCGCCTTGGGGACCTCAATCGCTCGGTTACGCCTTGCGGCTAAGGCCCTCAATCCTATATTACTAGTAATTCGCATAAAGATGGCGCTTTTTATTAGTGTATGTTGGCAGCTATGCAATTGTGAATGCATACACAGCGAGAGGCAGCAAGTGCCATCTACAGGGAAGCGAGCAGATGCAGTGCGGAGCTTTTAGGTACGATGTAAACAGAATAACACCAGCAGTTCAAAATTACTGTCTACAAGGCAGTTCGTCTGTAAGCAGTGCCAGTGTTGCTACAGTATTATATCTTGTGGTTTCTTGATTCTACAATAAACATAATTTATTAGTGATACTACTGAAAGTATGATTATAATTGATTTATTTTATGTGGTTAGTGTAATGTATTAGTATTTTCCTTCGCGTGATGTTTATTGTACAAGGGAAAGAAAGGATAAGTTGCTTTGGAAGGAAGGTGTAAACTGTCAGCGTGAGAGGAAATCACAATAGAGCGCTATCTCAAGTTCACATGTGATAACCACAAGGTCATAGCTAAACTCCTGAGTCAAATACAGTACACTGTGTGCTTTAACTATAAGTGCTTTTCAAAGGGGAAGAGTTCTGATCTGCGGCCTACGAGATACGTTTACATGCACAGTGTTGCAAGCTCATTACCCCCACTCTTCATATTTCTTGGCGCGCGTCAAGCCCCACTTAAGGGGAAAGCTATATGACAACACAGCAAGACTCCGATTGGTTACCGGTCTGGAGGCGCTCAAGGACAAAGTCCTTCCCATTTGAAAAGCACAGTAGATCTACATTTTCTGTGCAATAAAATTTTGCCTTACGGTTTACCAGCTATTTGCAGAAAAGTTTTTCTTTTCATAAACAGTATCTGAAGCATATGGCATTTTAATCAAATCTTTAGATCGATTATAACTACTCTTTAGAGCCATTGTTTGAGAAAATAAAGAATAACAAATATTTTCCACGCAATTGTGGTAGAGGATTTTCTTGAAATTCTTCTTGCAGCATTCTCGGAAGATGCTAAAAACTTAACTTTCATTTTTGAGTTATGCTTTTCACAGAAGACTAAAAAGACGTTTTTTATTATTCAAGTTAGGGAGTTTAAATTATATATTTCCGGTGAAATCTCGCTATCGAGTTTTTGGGTGGAACGCAGTTATTCATCTATCTATTATGGGTAGTTACTAGAGAAAGTAAAACTGTAGGTTGGCGTTGAGAGGAGAGTTTGGTTCCTCAGTACAACGATTTGAAAAACCCTTACTGGAGCGCATTGTTTACTTGAATAGCCAGCGAGCGCCAAGAACACTTATGGAGAAAGGTGTGTTATCGGAAGAAATAAAAAGGAAAGGCAGGAAGGTATGAGCAATCGAGCGCGTGGCAAAATGAAATTAAGGAAAAAGAAGAAAGTGACTGATCCAGTAGCGAGCGAAGTTGTTGACAGCTGAAGAAAGTCCAGTAACCTCGCCCTTGAAAGCGACACCGGTGTTATCCATTGTTTTCTTCCTGCTGTTTGCCTTCCTGTATGCGGTGCAATGAGGGCGATTGGGTTTGCTGCGTATATTAACTTCATTATGCCATTACTGAACTGAGTATCGGCATATCAGCGTGGTTTTATCCAGTTAGCAGCAGCGAGAATATCCTCATCTAATGTATCCATTAAACATGGTGGGCGTTGGCTCCTTTCAGCCGCTGCAGGTGCATGCAGATTAGAATCAGAGATACCAGATTTACACCTACCATCTCAATCCTAACGATGATTATTCTGTACTTCGCTGTTTTACTTTCTCTACCGCTTACTGTGGTAGGTGCAAAAAGTATTATATAACAACGAAAAACTTGATGCCAAAATGTCAACGAAAATACACGTTTGAAGGTCCCACACTCCAAAACAAGAATAAGGTGTCTATGAACAACATAAAAAGGAAACTCTTATATTAAATTATAAACAGCCCTTCACATATGCATTCTTTTCCTTAACTTTTCTCAAAAATGGCTCTAATGATTTGGGTAAACATATCATAGAAACAATTATAGTATTTCTTCTGTCCGTGTGTATGTGACTGTAAGGATCCTAAACGGCTGGACCGACTTTTCATGAACCTTTATGTGTGATAAACGTGATTCGAGAATGGTTTAGATTCACAATTTGACCGGATAGAATATGTTCTTTTTACTTAATTGATGTGTTTTTGATCTTTGGATGGTGTAGGTTCACAATTGGATCGGTCGAGGAGCACTGCGATCGCTTTTTAGACCTTCCGATATGTATTTGTCGCAGCTCATCATTAATATTACATTAAAAGTGCGCGCTTATTGATCAAAAGTAATTAAAATTGTGCCTACTTCAACATTATACATTGTGCAAATGTGTAATGTGCAGTATTGAAGTATCTGACATGATTTGTCATGAATTCCAGTGATGTACACGCGTGCCTTCTATAACCATCATCTTAACCTAAAACTTTAATATATATTTTTCTGCGATCGCGTTTTATAATTTCCGGTAGTTAAGGATGCAATAGGATTCTAGGATGTTTTTGGCACAACTTGGCGATAATAGTATATTAAAAATGCGCGCTTATTGAGACAAAGTATTTAAAGGTGTAATTAACAAATATACATTGTGCAAATACGTAAGGTGTAGTATTGAAGTGAGTATTTGTAATGAATTCCAATGATGTATACACGTCAATCTATAAGAATCTGCTTAACCTACAAATTTAATATATTATTATTATTATTATTATTATTATTATTATTATTATTATTATTATTATTATTATTATTATTATTATTATTATTATTATTATTATTATTATTATTATTATTATTATTATTATTATTATTATTATTATTATTATTATTATTATTATTATTATTATTATTATTATTATTATTATTATTATTATTATTATTATTTATTGAAGTACGCTTTTAAAGTGTAGTTAAGCAATAGCTCTGCTATACATTGTACAAATTATGCTAGAGAGCCAACAACCATTGTAGCATTATACATCAAATGATAGTAACCATTATAAAAACAAAGGAGATAGATGACAAAGGCAGATAAATAAGCTGTTTTCCTGCACAATGCAGCATTTCCCATCCAAGTACAGCACAACCATCACTGGATATGACCCCTTTGAGTTTAATTAGCACCTACTGATCACAACAAATCACTTGAGCGAAGCGAGCATGCAAGATGCCTATGATTCACTGTTTATATCGTGTAAGCTAAATCACGTTGTTCAGGTTAAAGAGAATGAAGTAATTACTTAAGGGTGTTGTGATGTGCATTATAGATACAGCCCGGAACCCACCCACCCACCCACCCACCCTGTTTAGTGCGTTTCCTTGTACAGTAATATAATACAGTAATTACAACAAACATGGCCATATTCCCACTACAGAGAATACATAATGGCGACTTCTAACCCGCAGAAATAGCGAAATAGGCTATATTAGCGATGTTTTAATTTTTGTTTCTTTCATAGTGACATGTTAGATAACTATATCATTTTTGTATATACAACGTTTGAGCAGGACAGCGTCTGTTGGGTCCGCTAGTAAATATATATAAATATCTTAAATGTTGTATAATTTTGAAATCCTCTTCATTCTTATTTAAATTTACACAACTGGAAAACGTTTAGAGACAGGAAGAAAACTAAGTGTAGAAACATGCAGAACACCTTAAAATATGAAGTGTCTATGAAATTACTTTTTGCAGCACTATTTATTTCCAAAATATTCGTTGTTTGCGTATATATGCAGAATAACCAGAAGTTTTACTTTTGCACTTCCCACAGTTTTTCTTTTACTTGTTTTCTTCTTTTTCTCCTTTAGGATGAGCTAGTGACTGACAAAAACCGACTTGTAGACACTGTTGTATGTCCTTTTTTAACCTGTTTCATACAAACAGGCAATTTTGTTAATAGGAGCTGCAAAATGCATTGATATCATAAGACAATGAACTTCAACCAAAAAAAAAAAAAAAAAAAAAATGAAGAAGCGAAAAGAAATAGAGAAAGGAAACGAGATGCACATGGAGCCCTCAATTTGACACGCTTTAAGCATACGGCAATAAATATTTAGGAGATGGCTAATAGTACAGAACTATAGTGCGTTCGTAGAGCGACTGGACCGCCCCGCGGTGGCACTGACCGGGCGAGGGCCGGCGCGCCATCAGCCAGAGTTACGCGTAAAGGACCGACAAGTCAGGGTACGGAACTCTAACTACTGTACTAATGCAAATTAGGTTTACCTGCAGCACGTAATATCTTGAAATTGGTTACCACAAGATCCTGTAAGTAGAGTTAATTATTGCAATTGGTTTTTGCAGTCCGTTTATAATGACAACGTGGACCCAGTTTTAAAGTTCTTCACTGACGAAGCGTGGTTTTATCTTCAAGGTCATGTTTCTACTCAGAGCAATTATTATTCAAATTGGACTATCGAAAATCACCATCTTATTCATGAAATTCCTTACCATGCTGCAAAAGTTGGGATTTGGTGCGCAGTGAGTGCACGTAGAATTATCGGCCCTATTATTACGACACAACAGGGGTTCATACATTTATGCAAAAATCTATTTTAAGGCTTCCTAAACGGAAAAAAAAAAAAAAAAAGACTTTAATATAAGGAAAAGTCGTTTAACATAAAAGTTTGTATTAAAGTCAGCGTATTTCAAGGACACGAAACTTTTCAAGGAAATCTCATCCTTTGCGTGAAAAGTTTTTCTTATATATACATTTAATACGGCAGCATTTCTTTCCTATTCTAAAGCTGTAATTCAGACATGTTTCAAATACCACAAAGAAGTCAACAAAAGTTAGAGAATGTTACAAAGTGATAACGTAGCTTCAAAAATAAGCAAAATTATCCATCTTGACCCAATGTAAACAGAATTGCCCTTCGCAGTTTTCATGTGTTATCATTTTTTGAAATAAATATTCGGTAATACTGAGAGTATGATTCGAAAGAGAATCTCTTTTCTGTCCGACCTTATATCTGTAAATCAAATAAACATCTCTTCAATATTTCCGTCAATATAGTAACTAACAGTACGGAGTTGTTCTTCACTATTAATGTCAGGAGATTCTCCTAGTGTCAATGAAACAAAGAAAGCATCAGAAATGTCTTTGTTAATTCTATGTGTCATGACGTCACTCACACTTAAAATTAAGTTACTCTGAATATCAGGTGAAGTTTAACGAAAAAACAGTGCACTTTCAGAGAGATGTCATATATTGTTAATTCATTTAAACATTCAATATAATTGCCTCTGAAGATGCTTCATTCTCATTGAGATCATGAAAAGCAAGTGTCCGTTTTCATAGAACACATACCCCGTACAAAATGAGAAAGTAAACCTATGTTCTTTCTCACTTCACTGTGATGCTGTTCAACTGAGAGCTTACTCCAATTACTCAATGAAAATTCTATTCCTGGATATAGCCCAAAGATTTCTTGTTGTTTTTCGCATATTATGTAATTACAAGATTAGGTAGTTGGGTTTATAGTTGCTTTATAAATGCTATTTCAATGTTCATAACCTCTAGAATTCCATTGTCACTTTTATTTTTAAAAGATATTTGTTTAAAGTATTATAACACAGCCAGGATTCACTTTCATAAACTTGGATGATGAAATGTCTTATACTCGTACATTTTTCAAAGTTTGTCGTGATACCGAGTGCGCGCTTTGGAGGGTCTGCTTTAATTACATATTGCTTTTTAGAGAAAGTTTAATCTTTGGAGGCTTTTACGTTCAGTTTATCGATCACAAAACAGTTTATTTTTATTTTCATTACAACAACAGCACGGAAAAGCAGTTTTGTTTACTGTTCTGGCTCTGATTCATTTCGTGACCTCTCGGATGTGATTGCCTCTGTCACATACCTACGTCCCATAATCGGCACAGAGGTGTCGCAGTGTGGCGTGAGTTCAAATAATAATGTTTACGAAAACCCGATTTTTAATGACATTAAAACGATTATGTACAACAAAATTATAATGAACACCAATTTGGCAGTTTGAGGAAAATTACAGAGTACGTAATACATTTCCCATATCCATTGACGCTACGCCCTTGTCTCTATGGAATAGGCATCTCAGCTACACCAGATTCTGTGCAGCGATCAAGCAGAGATGAATGAAGATCACTTGAAGACCTGTGTGCAGAAACAAGTGCAAAAGCATTGGACAGCACGAATGCTAATGGCTTCATTGCCAGGTACAAGGCATTAATCAACAACTACAACATTTCTTTTTTCTCAAAAATGGCCCTAATCATTTTGGTTAAAAGACCATTGTTTAGGATTTTTGCATGACAAATAAAATGTATAGGGTCTTGGATATTCTGGAAATAGCCTGTGAAGGCCTATTCATTTTGAGGACGTTGTGTAGTTGGTAAAACCTCAGAGAGAGAGACAGGACTCTACCACACTTAAAATATAGTTCTCTTGTTTCACAAAACATATAACGGAGAAAGCTATAGGGACGATGCACGAAATTAATTATATCAAAATCCTCAACTTAGAAACAGTGATGTCTCTATTCAAAAATCATGCCAGTCCTAACGTATGGGATAGAAGTCATATGGCCACACCTGAGTGAAAAGAATGTAGCCGTACTAGAAAGAGTAAAAACGCTATATATCAAAAGTTACAGGAGTATCAAAAACTACCAGACCCAGACTCATCTACATCCTCGCAAGAGAAACATTCCTAGTGGAGGACCTCAGGACTTTCTTCCTCCTACCGAACACAGGAGCCTCAGAGAAACTACTGAAATCACTGGAAAGAAGAAGAGAAGAAACACCACTGAGACAGGAGACATGGTAGACCGGAAGTGGACAGCAGCCAATTTCAAAATGAGACACGTGCTAACAAGAATGGCAGTACATGGCTTCCATTTGTAAGAACTCATGAACCATCTGAAACGTGTGAATGTAAGTTATGTGGACAGATTTGTGAACGCTACCACTTAGAACTCTGTAGCAAAAGAAACCTGTCAATTAGAGACTATGCAAGCCAATAATGTAGTGGGAATTCTATTCTTATATGGCTATTTAACTGCAATGCAAGTGTCAATTAAAATGTAGCTCTCTTTAAGGTACCGATGTGTGAATTAAACACTTTTGTGAAACCATCCCCGAGATATTCTTTGTTATAGGTTTAACTTTTCAAATAGACTTTTTAAAACGGCAAGTCACTATTCTATGCAAGGATCATTAAATTTCAAAGCTATTGCATAGCGACTGGCTTTTCAGCCTACTATATTCTTCTTAATCGAACAACGAAATGTTTAAATGTGTAACAAAAGTTTATTTCACTTAAAAGTAATAGATAGAAGTATGCGCTTTTTTAAGAATAGTTTGTAAAAGAGGATTGGATTAGAATCGGAGGGGATTCCACACTAAACTTTGCACACTAAGTCAGACCCCAGCGAGGAAGAGATGAGATGGGATGTGCCAGAACCAGGGCTGGGGCGCTACCCAGCGTGTAGGTCCCTAACATGAGTTGGAGGTTCTTATTCCGGCTCCAGGGTTCACGATGCATCCGCCAGACCATGCGAAATTCGACACAGGTGACCAAAACGCCACTCATACGCCGAAAATAGCAGTTAATGTGCAAACTCCTCACAAGGAAGCGCCATCAGCGCTCATCTTCAATCCTGAAACCCTGAAAAGACAGGGTGGAGTGAACAGGAGAGGAAATGGAGGAACGGGAAATTCCAGGGATGTAACTATTCTTCTCGCCATTTACACGGGAACCCATGGAAATCCAGAAAAAAGCTATAGGTCAGGAAATCAAACCCACGATCTCCCGAATGCAAGTCGCACACGTCGTCGCAGCGCCATCCCGCTGTTTGTAAAAGAGGAATGAGTACGAAAATTATATGTTGTTTTCTAGTGCCTTGCATCTGGCAATGAAGCCATTAGCATTCGTGCTTTCCAATACTTTTGAACTGTAGTGTCTTCTGATCTGAATGCTTCACAGGTCTTCAAGTGGTCTTCGTTCATTTCTGCTGGATCGTTACACAGGACACATATTGGTGAGGCTGAGATGCCTATTCTGTAGAGATGACTTGCTAAGCAGTCATGATTTGTCAATAGTCGGAAGGCTGCAACCGCTGTTTTCCTTGGTCTCTGGGGATTATATCTGGGTTGGAAAGTAGTGTAATCCATTTTTTATCTTTGGCATTTGTTTCTATTTCTTGTAGGTATGAATGAGAAAAATTTTTAATGAGGAATATGAGAAATTGAATTTAGACTTTTGTTTTATTGTTGTGCCTTTCTTTGCAAGTGAGTCTGCAGCTTCATTCCCCATGACTCCAGAGTGTGTTGGAATCCATTGGAGATGAACAGTCTTATTAACTTTTTGGAGTTGTGTTAACATTTTATAGCATTCTCTAAGTTTTGTTGACTTCTTTGTAATATTTGAACATATTCCCTGAATTGCAGCTTTAGAATCTGAAAGAATTACTGCCTTATTAAATTTATTTAAGGGAAGATTTAATAATTCTCGGAGAGCAATGTATATAGCCTCTATTTCTCCATCATAATTTGTTGTGTCTCTGCCAACAGAATGATAAAAGGAAAAATGTGAACACGTAACTCCAGCTCCAGTAAGGTTTTCCTTGGAGGATCCATCAGTATATATGTGCAGCCATTCTTCTGTGGGATACCTAGTATTGATTGTTTCCAGAGCTAGAAGTTTTGTATTTCTTTTGGTGTGTCTGATTTACTTATTTCCTCTATTAATTCCAAATTGAAGGTAGGTTGTAATAATTCCAATGGATTTTCTCTTATAAGTAGATTTTCTCTGGTGTTAGGAATGTTCAATTTGGATTTAATCTGTGTTACCTTTTCTAGGAAACTACTATGAGTTTTAAGGATTGAAGGGGGGAGGTTCTCTTCTGTCCATTTAGAGTTTGGCAGTCGTAACATTTTCTCGTGTTGGAGCAATGCTTGTTCTTCTATTTTTGTTGTTATTGATGGGGTCCGTGTTAAGCCAAGCATGGCATCAATAGGTGTGGATTTAACTGCTCCAGTGATTAGGCGAAGAGCCTGATTTTGTATTTGTTCAAGTTTATTGATGTTAGCATTTGCTGCTGTTATTAAAGCTTCAGAACAGTACAAGAGGTTTGGTTTAATATACATTTTGTATGTTGTGTTAAGGACTCTCCTTGAGCAGCCCCATTTAGCACCAGCTAACCTTTTCAGGATTTGCAGTTTCTTTTCAACCTTTTCTGAGATACGAAAATTATATAAGTGCAACACATTAGATTATTTTAGTAGTGTTTAACGTCCATTGTTACTATGCACCAATGTAGTGGATACAGATGACAATACACGAAATGAAATGATCATTGGGAAAGCAAATTTGGCAAGGAAAGTTCCAGGCTTATGTTTAGGCGTCGTATATCCCCGGCAATTGCCCATTATGGCGAGTAAGGCAAACCTGGAGAACAGCACATTCAGAGATTGTACCGAATCCAAGTTCCTGAGTGCTGAATACATACCGAAAGGTATTTAATATGACTGTTCCACTCATACGAGACTTGGCTGAAATCAATCATGTGCATAACAACTTAAAATTTCAACCAATGAAAGCCTTCGTGCGCAAAAAATGTGTCACATTTCATTATTATCTCCTCTAAATTTTAGTTATCACCTCTGCTTTTCTTATGTTATGATCAGGTTAGATAAACAGCTGACGTAAGTTGACGCAATAAACCGCTATTCAAATGTCAAACATGGCTGATACTCACTTCGGTGCTGAAATACATGAAATAATTCGAAGAAGGAAACCTCAGAACACAGAATACAACAGGAGATATGTTTGGAATCAATTTCACAAATTTTGCATTGACCGAAATTATGAATTAACAGCAGATACTCCAACTACTGACATTACCAAGATCTGAAAAACTTGGAACATCAATATGATACTCTTGTAGGCCGTGCCAATGGACGCTGTTGTATGCATTCATGCTACAGGTTTCTTTTAAGGGATTAGTAATTACAATACAATATTTAAATAACATTTCATTGGTTTTATCTTCCTTTAATTCGTGAAATAGTCTTAATAATTACAACTCGTGAATATTCAAATTCTCTGGTATTAGTTATGTGGCATTACTTATGAAAAACTGTAAGCTACTCACGACTTTCAAAATCTACTCCTGTTTATGTTTTCACTCTTTATTTGTAGAATACAAATGAAAATGAAAACGCACTAGGAGAGCCCCACTAGTAACAAACTAAAGAATGTAGACTGTACATTTTAGGAAGGAGAAATCAGTTTGAAGTATTGATTTCTCAGAAAGGCGCACTAGGAATCTGCCGAGCCCTGAGGCGCATCACGTAAGAGAAACTGACAGACGTCCTTGCGCACCTAGGTCGCTTATTTCCTCAACCAAAGCTACATATGTACAGACAATGACATTGAGTTTCCTCAATGTCTGCTGAAAGTTCAAATCCTTGTGTAACAAAGATAAACACATGAGCTCCCTGAAGAAGAAAGGGCCTCCTATCTTTACCTATGCTATGGTTTTACCCATGTATTATAACTAGGACCTAATGACCTACAGAATATTTAAAACGACCATAAAATGATGACTTTATGAGCTAAAAATGTAATAAAAATGACCTAAAATAACAAAGAATTGTTTAAAAACTGCCTTCATTTGTTCTTCTGGCATACTGATTTTACAATAACCTGTTGTAAATTTTCAAATTTGGACTTCAACCAATGCGGACATACACGTAAAGAAGCTTTTTTTCAGCAGCAGTAGAAGATACGGGGCACGTTTAAAGCAATTCAGCTCATCATCATCATCATCATCATCATCATTATCATCGACGTCGTCGTCGTCATCACCATCACCATCATCATTACCATGATCATCGAGGGAATACTTCTTGTCTGAAGATTTATTATAGTAGCTACAAAACAAGAAGGAACATGGGCCTAGCCAATACAGTGATGTTGCTCTGTCGGCGTTGCTAGTTGCCCAGTGAGCGTGCGACAAGGATAGGAGATTTGACTCTCTGTGACACACCGAAATCGCCTTGCGTGTAAAACTGGCAATGCCAAGGGAGTAACATCACTTATTGAGTAGGCCCATGTTCATTCTTGTTTCGTAGCTGCTCTAGTAATCTAGTAATTGTATCATATGCACTGTTGTTCAACATATTATCCATTTTAGCAAAGACACGTTTGCCCACTTCACCTTGCACACGACTTAGATTACATGCAAACGGTTTCAGACATTCTATTTTATTTTTAATTTGGCAGAAATACTTCTTTTTATTTTCAGCATGACGAAATACAAATTATACCACAACTTCTTACCTAACAACTTATGTTCTGTAGAAACTGCATTGTAATAATAGACGTGGTGCGTCCATCGAAAGCAGCAGGTAGATTCACCCCACATTCTATTAGAGGATAAGTCTGTCTTACAACAGATCTACAGGGCTTTTTTTAGACCTGGCAAATGACCGATAGTTGCGCAGTGGTTTATGGTCCAGTTCACTTTTATATTTATAAGATCATAGGGCTGTCAGGTTAGTATCTCTCCCATTTCCGTGCAGTAAACATCGGGAACAGTACGTGATTACATACAGTGCTCGCTCTTGTTATCAGCAGTGTTTTGTTTAGTTCAAAGAAGCAAATAGAGACGTTACTCCCACCATTAATTTGCATGATGTCACTCACCCAGATCCTAGCAAGGTCATTCGTCACGTCTAAAATACATCTGTAAACCGTTGATTTGGCTGACTGGTCCAAATGTTTAACAAAATATTGTGACAAATGACACGTCCAGTTACTTTTTATGTCACTTTATTTCCTCTAAAACCGAACCACAATTCACAATTCGTGACATTGTAACCCACACCTGTTTTGTTCTATCCTAACCTTGACACAAGCACTGCTCAACTGTTTATAATTCGCTTTGACAATTCTACTCCTCACCTAAAACTGATCAAAAACTGACCTGCTCGTCCCACTGGCTTATAGGTATACCCGAGAATTAGGTACCGACGATTTTTCTGGAAATTGTCATTTTCTGAAGCTTCTAATAACCAAGCCCAGCTTCTCGAGCTGTCTAGTATCGGTGTTTGCTCTTAGCCGCCATTGTCGCACATTGCTTAACAACGTAGTGGTGTGAGGTTGCTGATCTCGTGCCTCCTTTGATGTGCGACCGCCACCACATTGTGAGTAAGGGAGTCTCATTCCAATTGTTTTACAATGTTTTTTAGATTTTGAGGTTCTGAAATTGATTCTATTAATATAAGAATAATGGCATCAAACTCGTGAAACATGACGAATACCTGAATCTATGCTTAAAAATGACTTGAGTGACCTATAGGCTGCAAAAGTTCTCTGTCAGATAAAGATGGCTAAAATTCATAAAATATGACCCTTAAAAGTGAGTTAATATTATACAAATGTTACGACCTAGTGTATTTTCCACATAGCATAACCCTGGCATAATTACATAGAACATGTATGCAAAGTTATCAAAATCCAAACCCTACTTATAGCCTTGCACCAGTTATTCTTCCGCTATTCTTGACTAGTATAGTAAATAATACAGGAGCAGATCTAAAATTAATCTAAAAACTAACTACTTACGACCTACATTAAATATCAGTCGTATTTTCGCCATGCAAGGCCCTCTGAATTTTACTGGATTATTATAAGGAGCATGTCGCTAATGTTAAATGCATTTGGAAGTATTCAAAATAAAATCCTATTTTAATACTGGCATGGAAATAAACAACTAAGCTTATGTAATATAATCTGTAAGTAATTTTTAAATTTATTTGTAGCTTCTGACCTCGTATTGTGCGATAAAATATTGAGAAAATTCAGCTTTGTTGACAAAATTTACTGCTGTACTAAAAAAACAACCAACAATGCCTATAATTAAAATTGATGGAATTGCTTTCTTATTGCAAAGAGCAGATGTACTGTTATTAGAGATGGAAGACTTAGAAATTATTTTTAATCATTATACATTCATTGTTTCCATAATAACAATGAGAAACGTATGTTGTTGTGAGGCGGTAACATGCTCGACTGCTAAGCATGTATAACCCGAGCGTGGTCTTTAGACGCTACGAATGCCGATATTAATCAATTACAGTGTAAAAAAACGAAGGAAAAGGTAGGAATTTTAGAAATAAACTCTCGTTTGTTAAGTTACGTTCTTCCTACATCATTAATCTCTTTCGACGCTCATAATTAACTTGCTAAATTACGAAAGTTCTCATTCGGTTATGAAACACGTCTTTTTTTCACTCGCTGACTTGTTAAATTCTAAGAATTTCGTCTCTTTGCCAGATTTTCACATCTGCACGCATATTTCCACCTCTTCTGAACACAACTGAGGTGCAGATACCCTCACTTACAACCAACACGGAACTCTCTAAAGACTTCAAATGTGTTAACAGAATCTTATACCTGTTTCTTCATTGTGCATTGATTTTAACATATCAAAATTATTTATTCCAGTCATTCTCCATCACCTTATCACTTATTGATAAAAGTATTGATCTTGCCCGCCAATAAATCCTGTATCAATATACATTCACTAGTGCTTCCAACATCTGTTGCCAATCTCTGATACAGTTTAAGTCATTAGATTTCAACAAGGTGATTGTGGGACCATTTAGCAGAGCTTCAACTTGACCTTCAAATGGTTCGCAGGTCTGGGTACAAACAGCGTGAATGTGTGACAGGACTAAGGCCACATTATGGGGCTATAGATTCGGCTTCATGCGCGTGTAATGCTAGAAGTAAATGAAGACCATCTTATCCTGCTTTAAGCTATAACAACAGCGAAGTGTATACAAAATTACAGTTAAAAGCGCGCGGCCTGTGACTCAACACGAACGCATAGTCAGTTATCATAAACAGCTTATAGGGTTCATAAGATCAATAGCTTTCTCTACATTGTGAATACTGCACAAGCTTATTACCTACATTACGTTGTAAATATTGTACGCACTCTATCATTATGGTCCATACAACAGCGGATGGCTTTAGGATAACCAAGTTGTAGGATCACAAGATCCCTAGTAGCAATAGACCAGTATAATAACTGGTATTCAAATCTTTTAAGAGCTGGTCGCTATGTGATGACTTTAACATTACCTTGTCTTTGAGAAAAGTATACCTAGGTATTGGAAAATTCAAACAAATAACGAAAGAGTATCTCGGAAATGACCTACACCATACACACACACACACACACACACACACACACACACACACACACACACACACACACACACACACACACACATACACACACATACTCTATCACAAATGAATTTAACATAAATTATATGTTTTAACGATATCTACAGTTTTGTGTAGTAAGATTCTATTTCTTATAGTTTACCAGTTTTGTAAAATGAAGAGGACTTCTGGGGATGTTCCCAGAAATAATCAAATTTTGAAAAATGTTCCCTGTAAAAAGTAGTTTTCAGTAGGGGATTTACTTTAAAAATCGTCGTGTCACATTCTTGAAATATGTTAAAGTAATTCCCAAATTTGCTACTTAACCAAATATTTTTCTCTTTACCTGACTATCCTCCCCTTACAAGCCAGTGCCTAGGGCCAGGCACCTATCGGGAAATACAGGAGCTTATGGACTAGACAGAGTGAAAACCTGGAAGCGGGTGATCAGCCAAGCACCAGGTACCACAGCGAGGAAGAGGACGATATGAAATGCAGACGAAATGAATGATTGAAAAAGTGGTGGAATGAGTGGCGGGGGAAACCGAAGAACCCGGAAAAAACCTGCCCGGACGCCGCTTCGACCACCACGAATACCACATGCGGGTTCCTGGGATCGAATCCGGGCCGCCTACGTGGTAGACGAACGCTCTAACACCTCGACCACGGCGCCGCCCTAACCAAATTTTCGCTTTTGATTATGCTGCACACAGACTCTTTTCTTAAAATGGTTTACTTAGATTCAGAGCGTTAAAAACATGTATTCCCGGCAATTTTGGGTAGACTGCCTATACTAGTAGAGGATTGAGTAAAAATCTGATGTGTTGCACTCACATGACTTTCTCTACTCTTGTACTAACCATTCTTACAAACTCTTATTCCTATATCTTCTTCGTGTTAGTTAAGATAAACATTTGTACAAATTATCTTATTGCTTATTTCCTTCTAGGTACAAGGGGAATATTAGAGTACAGTAGGCTTTGTGCGATAGTCAAATGTTTTAAAGCTTTGAGATTCCGTTCTCTTTGCATACCTAACATAAAAAATGAACAATGATATTCCATTTCATGAAAGTTTCAAGTTTTCCGAAACTCACACACATAACAATGAATATTTCCGAAATGGTTCAGCCTACAAGAAAATTTATTTAGACATAAATTGTGTATTTTAGCAAGATCTACATTTTTTGTAGAGTATGATTTGGTCTATCTCTAACGGTTTACCAGTTATGCAAAAGTCGTCCAGAGTAAATAGGACTACAGGGGCTATAGCCAGAAATTCAAGATATACATTTCATTTGTCAATATCTCAAACATATGACATTTTAACCAAAATCGTTAGAGCCTTTTTCAAGAAAATAAAGATTTTCGAAAAATTTTCCATGTAAAGGGTAGTTTAGTGTGGGGCTATTTTCTTCAAAATCTTCGTGTTTCATCTTTGAAAGACATTAAACTTAAATACCAACTTTGGTTTTTAATCGACTTTTCGTTTTCATATGTTTGAGATATTTTTATGACAAATGAGATGTATATCTTGAATTTTCTGCCTATAGCCCCTGTAGCCGTATTTACTCTGGACGACTTTTGCATAACTGGTAAACCATTAGAGATAGACCAAATCATACTATACAAAACATGTAGATCTTGCTAAAATACACAATTTATATCTAAATAAATTTTCTTGTAGGGTGAACCATTTCGGAAATATTCATTGTTATGTGTGTGAGTTTCGGAAAACTTAGAACTTTCGTGAAATGGATCATCGTTGTTCATTTTTTTATGTTAAGTGAGCAAAGACAACAGAATCTCAAAGCTTTAAAACATTTGACTATTGCACAAAGCCTACTGTATTCTAATATTCCCCTTGCACCTACAAGGAAATAAGCAATAAGTTGTAGAAATATTTATCTTAACTAACACGAAGAAGAATGGTTAGTACAAGAGTAGAGAAAGTCATGTGAGTGCAACACATCAGATTTTTCTAACTTGGCAGCTTTTATGCCACTGATCGGCATTAGTGCGGAGAAATCCAGATCAGGTGGGAGACTCCTGTCGAAAATAAGGGGTCCACCCACGTGCGGAGGGTTACTTTAGGTTGGTATCTAATTGCTACCTTAGTCCAAGCACCTCCTATCGCAGGGGATGGGCATGGTAGTCGCCCAAAGCGCGCACCAGGTGGTTTGGGTGCGCCATTATCGTAGGCTGCATTGGCATGCCTTGCAAGGTGTCAGCATTGGACAAACACCAGACTTTTCGTGTAACAACAAGCAACGAAACTACAAAGAGAAATATTCAGCTGTTTACGAATGTGGAATGATAGAGCATCATAAGGCTAAACGTGCAGACATATAAACATAACTTTTGGGAGAATGGCTTTACAAATGAGGGGTATCGTTTTAAAACGCATTGTCCCCTTCCATAATTTCGCAGGAAACGATAACATTTTTCTAGGAAACTATAAAGTGTCTACAGAAAAAATTGATACTCAAGCGTTTGTGGAAAAAATTATGGCTAAATCGCATAAATTTGAAATGTTTCCCAGATTACCTATTTTTAAGTAATTTTAAATTCGAGAATCCATTATACAGCGTGGAAGTGAAATGATCCGTCTGATTTTAACAGCGAATTTCTCATGTTGTGAATAACAAGAAAATCTAATACCAAAATGTTGAAAAGTTTATAGTTTTCTATAAAAAAGTATTTTTATAAAAAATGTATCATCACCTGCCTGAATTATTATTGATTGATGATTTATGGCTATATTCATAGAAAATTGAATAAATGACAACTTTTCCTTTGGCGTATTTAAATAAATTCAATGTTTTTTGCGTAAATTAAATTTAAAAAACCCACAATTTATTGCAACAAAAAGGCAAAAAGGAGCGGAACTTTATCTAAAAATGCATTTTTGGGATTCAGGGGGCCTCAAAACATACATTTCCGATGAAATCTCCATGTCGAATTTTTGAGTGGAGTGCAATACTCCCTTTACCTACTATATGTAGTAAAGAAAGTAAAAATATTGTGTGTTGCACTCACATGAAACCGAAATACAATCTGTTATATTCATACAGTTTTCTCTACTCAGTTTTATATTAGCACATTCACACGTCCTGTACTAGCTCTTCAGGATACAATTCGTTCAGTTTTCTACAATTTGAAATACAAATACAATGTATTACATTCACATGGTTTTGTGTACTGTGTTCTTTTACATAAAACATTCACATCTCTTTCTCTACTCACTCTTCTACAAACAATTCATACAATGTTCTATATAACTGAAATAGATATACAATATATTACATTCATGCGGTTTTCTCTATCCGCTTTTCTTCCTTGGGTATTTGTGGTTGTTCAACGGTGCTTTTACGTAGTGTCCTTCCGGTGTCTTTAATTACGTATTTATTTATTTTGTTTATTTGTTCCATATAGTATCCTACGAGTTTTAATTAACTCTTTAGGTGTATTAGGCAATATTTTTAAATATTTCCAAAAAAACAAAAGGCTGTTGGGCAATGCAAGCTAAGTCTAAAAGTTGTAGGGATAAATCGTCAAACCACGTGCAACGCCGATGAAAATACTATTACAAAACACGTGATGTCCCATTACGCTACATGTGCTAAGTTCAGAATGTTGACATTATGTACAGATGTGTTTTCTTGAGCTTTCAAGTAAACTAGCCACTTTCATTACTACTAAGCAGTTTCCCTGAAGTGCGTCCACAGGTCCAGGGAAAATCCCATGTGAAATTCATGACGTGGGTGGACAGACGGAACTGTTAAACAAGCTTTTCACTTTTAACACTTAACTGCAGGATGGCTGGCGTCTGTTTAGAAAACTCGGTTGGCCAAGGTGCGCTTCCCGAGACCTCTGTTGTTGAGCTGGTCAGTTACAACTTCCGTACGACTGACATGCTGTTGCCTACAATTTCCTACAAATTACACAGCTAAGTATAAAAAGAAAGTTAGTGGAGGTACCTATTTTCTCAAGAATAACACCCGTTGCTGAGGGTCACCTCTTAATTTAACAGCAAATTAACCTAAACAGGAAATTTAATGCCAGCTTAGTCAGTCATTTTCAAAACTTGTATCAAGTTCTAGTCCTTCCGGCTCAGAATGGGCCCGGTTATATTGTAGTCATTTTCTTAGCGCAGGAGTAACGCAGCGGAAACCCTGGGTTTGATTCCCGGTACTGGCGCAGGGATTTTCTCCCGTTTGTGAGGTTCCTGTGGGGCCAGTTCAACTACTTGAGGGAAAAATAGTGGCACCAGTTTGCTAAGACCGTGTTCACCCACCGGTGAAGTTTGGGGGGGGGGGTGTGGGTTGCTAACCACGTCCCACCCTTCAGAACTGCATCCCACTCATGACGCGCACCACAGGCGTCATGACTGGGGTGCAATACTGGAGGGTGGAACATGGTCAGCGGCCCGATCCTCCCCCCCCCCCCCCCCAGCCGGTTGTGTGGTCTTGGTAACCAGGGACCGCTACTTCTCAATCAAGTAGCTCCTCAGTTGTCCCTCAGGGACCTAACGAGGTTTAGTAAACCCCGGATGTCTCCATACATGCTAAATTAAATGTAGTAATTCCAGAATGAGTGGAAAAAAACATGTTATGAACTTATGAAATATATAATTTATTGGTAAAAACTTCAGTAACAAAGCATTCGGAGTTCTCGGTTCGATTCTTGTCGATCACCCACTCTGGGGGTGGGTTTTACATGCTTTTCCCTAGTCGGTAGGCTAATGTTGGAGTAATTTCTCATCTCCCACGATTTTCTCTCCAACATTTCCCTTTTATTCCTTTTAATGCTCATCTGTTAGGTGTGATCTGGTTTCGTGGCGTTTGTGGTCTTGGACAGATGGCGTGGATACTTGCTTAAAGGGAAGAGAAGTCCCCGAGTACATTCAAGGACTGCTTAGTACGACAGTAGTTTCCTCACTGGTTCGGATGAATGAATAAACACCGCACCGGTTTTGAGGTCCTCTGGACGATACTCTTTTATCTGACGTTTCATTCAGCGTCTCATTGTGGCTACCCTAGCTATTTGTGTCGATGCTCGGTGTAGAACATGGACTCTGCCTACAATTTCCTTCACTAGGTGTCATTGAACTCTGGGCTTGCGAAGTGGGAAATCGAGGAGTGATGAAAGGCTGGTACCCCCGCTGTGACCTGACAATTCTCTGTAAAATTGTGCGTTAAATACTTAACCCCTAATCTCAACTTGACCAAAAGACCGTACATACAAATAAAATATTACAGCACAAATTCACAATTTACACATGCATGATTAATATTACCATGGATAGAGTTACATTGCATTAATTTTCATTACATATGTACAAATTAAAGTTAGTCCGGGCCGACTAATAGGCGAGTAATTTCACGCAAAGCTACATTTAATATTTGTAGTTGCTCACCTAACTGCGTCTAATTAATTAATGTCAAATTGTTCGGCATTAGAAAAGAGAGATTAACCCTATAGATGGGGTATACGTGAACAATTAAACCTTTTATGTCAACATGACATAAATATATTAATCTTACCAGAAAACCAGATGTAGTAATGTAGTGAAAATTGGTGGTTGAGAAATAACGTGGCAGAATTCTAAATATTGCGGATCTGCAATCGAAGATGAAGCCAAAGGTTTACTTCGGGGCAAGTATATGTCCATCCAGCATCAATACAAAACTCAATTTTATGCACACCAAGGCAAATGTATCGATGACGATGACCTTTCGTGCCTCGGTCAATTACTTTAGCGGTCATGTGAAAATAATGCTGATCGCGGAACAGGTATTCATATGAAGTATTTTTTAAGGTTGATATTGGCAATCCTTTTAATAGTGTACCTAAGCAACTAAGTAGATGAAATTACAATTAACTTATCATCGATTGCCCAAAAAATAGTATGCAATGTACATTTATCCAAGGAGTTGGTTCTGCGGTAACTTGTGAGATTTGCATTTGGAGGTCCCAGATTCAATTTCCGCCATCCGCCACTTGATGGTTTTCCTTTGTCGGTATGCGAAGGCTGGGGTAGTTTCTCTTCTGCAATGACTTCTTTTCATTCTGTTTCTTTCTCATGTTTCAAATGTCTCTTCAGATTTCGCAGTCTGAGGAATACTGGAACAGATGACGCAGTAGCTTGCCTCAAGGAAAGACTAGTCTGGTGTCCGTGGACACCAGAGGAAAGTCTAGGTTAAATGGGTTGTTCATAGTCTCTCCGGGTGTCTCCGCCGGTGGGCTGGGTCTTCACGCTGGAGTACAATTGTTATGGACTTCTGCGCACCTCGGTGACCTACCTGCCTGTATGCTCCTGTGATTTTTTCACTTCACCCATTTCTTCTGGAGGTTTGTAGCTCACGGTGCGCGTGAGGTGCCTCCCTTCTTTGTATGTCCTATTCCTATACCTAAAGGTGTTTAATGTATAACAGGAACTTGGAAAAAGAAGACATTTGACTTCGCCCCAAACTGTTCCTCGATTCTGTTATTAACCGTTTACCACCCTCATATTATCACAATATGTCATTACACTCTCTGAATTTTTACACCCAACTACAGAAACTAATTAGATTCCAAGTGTCAAGGGTTTGCCAACGTAAGGTGCCATTAAATGTATTAACGAAAAGCTGACACGTGCAGTGGGAATGGACATCGCTTGATTGGGATGAAGATGTCATCTGGCTAGATGCATGCCTTTGGAAGTGTAAGTCCAATAAAAGAAAGAAACTGACGATATTTCACTGTACGGAATAAGTGTGTCAAGGGAGGTGACTTGCAACTGCATGCTGAGGTGACAAGGTCCTTGTAGAAACAATGGAACAAGAAGTGCACAATAGTTCGCTTCTTACTCCAGCGTTGAAATCTCCGCCTTGCTGCACATCCCGTCAAGTCTTTCCCTTTGTATGCTCTTTAAACGCATCATTTCCCCTGTCTTGTGTATTCTTTGTCTCCAAAGTCCTTGCATAGTATTAACGGAACTCGGAGTATTATCTGATTATAAAACCTACTCCTCCGACGGCATTTTAAAGAAAAAATATACATTTATACAAAATCAGTGTCTTTATGTACATATTATAGGGTCTTACATCCTTATACAAATTTCAACCAAATTTCACACACAAGAAGAAACACAGCAGAGTGGTATCGCAAAAAACCAACCCAACAGAGAGAAAGAGAGAGAGAGACTGGATGAAAAATCTTCTGCGACGGGCTATTTTGAGGATCCTAAGCGGGAATGGGCATGTTCTATGAATAACTTTTGCTACACAAACATAAACGCATTGCTTCACTTAGTCTTTTAGAGGTGGTTATGCAAATAGTAATCCAAATGGGAAATGGAATTTAAAACCTTTCGATGGGAGGCACTTTGTACGAATTGGAATTTTAGCTTTTAACTTAACCATTTTTAGAACAGAAGTAATGTACTTGTAAAAAAAGGAACAGTTTAATGTAACAGAGACGAAATGTGTACGACGGAAGCAATTTTGAGGTTCCAGCAAGAAAAATGTGAAACATAAAACATACATAGCTGTTGAGTAATTGTTCCAGGAGGTTAAAAGTCGCCGATGTGACCTTCGATGCTAAAGTGGACATATTAATGGAACATTTAAAAATGTGAAGAGTCAGAATTTGTGGGATAAAAGAACTGAAGGGATGTGGCAGAGAGAGAGAACTAGTTTTCGGTCTCTGCATGCTAGTTTTCATTCTTTATGTGTTTACCATATTGCAGGGAACGTGAAATGAACCTTGTGAATCTGGTTTATAAAATGGGGCAGAGCGGAAAATTTTGCCCGCTTCAGGTGATAACTTGTTGATAAATCATTTGCACGCTAACTAACCTCTTTAAAGGTAATAAAACAGAGCAACGGAAAGTTTACAGGAGCGTCCAGTTTATTGCAAGGCGATATAAACCGGATAATTACCTGGCAAACTTGATGGTTCTGTTCATTATTTAGTGAGTTGAAACTTTGTGAAATATGGGATAAATATTGATTATTGCTATTAATGAAATCATTAGAATGATGTTAATGGTAGAGATCATAAAGTATATTAATCAGAAGTTGAATCCTGTAACAAAGCTGAAACCGGAACTTTCTGGCGCAAGAGTAACACTAAGACATGTTTTTAGAATGCTTAGTTTCTAAAAGCAAATGAAATTTGTTTGTATTTGAGAGCTGATTTTTTAAATGGTCCATACATATACCGCCTTTAACATCCAAAGTCATATTGGCGGCTTTTAACCTATAGGAACAGTTGCTCAAGGACAATGGTATTCAGTCGCCTAATGGTAGTTTTGAACTTTGGATTTCTATCACTTTTATTTTGTTTTAATTTATTACATTAAGTTCACGAACACATTCATACTCACAGGCTCTAGGCAGGTTGGGGAATAAACGTAGTAGAAGAAATATTCCTCCCTCCCAGTTGGGAGTCGAGCCCGAGACCTCTTGTACAGCAGGAGCTACTCTACCGACTGAGCTACGGTGCTAGCCTGAGAATTGATTTTCGTGAATTATTAACACTGGAAGAATTGTCGGGCTTAAAAGCCGCGCGCCTGTGCGTAGAATCCGACAGGAAATACTCCGTGGCCGGGAGCCAGAGCTACCACTCTCTAGTCCCCAGCGACTTAAATCAGTAACTATTCGAATATACATAACTAAACTTGCTTAATTTACTGAAAGTCGTGTTTTTATTTTGTAGGTATAGTTTTTGGAATACATGTCTATTAGAGGCCTACATGGGCCGACATTCTTAGGTCTGGCCCGGCCCAGCCTCAATCAAGCCCAAGACCGAGAAGAGTGCCCAGGCCGGTCCGATTGTGTAAGTCCAGGACGTTTTTCAAATTAGGCCCTAACCCGGCCCACGGGCTTGGCCCAAGCCGTGCAGACCTCTAATGTCTATGAATGATATAAAAGAAAGTTAATATGTTTAGTAGTGATCCTGGAAAGCTCAGAAGAGAAAATATGCTGAGAAAAAACAGAAACTGGTAAAAAAGCACTTGTAAAACGATAAAAACTACCCCAACCGAAATAAGTAATTAAGTGGATTTTAACTGGAGCGTAGAGTAAGAATTTATGAATCATGAAATGGCAGTCTGCATTAATAGAAAAGGAAAGGTTCCTGCAATTTCCATATCAAGCCAATGGAAAAAGACCTTTCTCTCACACTAGTTATCTGACATTTACGCTCCAGGAGCGTTCTATTGCTAGAGTTTTTAAGGAGTTCAAAGTGAAAAGAAAACCTAATTTTATTTAAGACGGTGGAAAAATATCAATATCATCATTGATGCCTTCAAGCTATATTCCACGGCTGTTCTTTTACTAGTCGATAAACACAGAAACACGGTTGTCATATTCAAATACACTTAAGGCACGTATGCAAAACTTACAAAACGAAAAGTTAACCAAAACGTAACTTGGTATTTAAATTCAGGACTTTCCAAGGATGCAACGCAAACTTTATGATGGAAAACTCCACAACTTAAATTATCCTTTACTTAGAACATTTTTCGAAATATATGATCTTCTCAAAACTGACTACGATTTTGATTAAAATATCGGTATCTTCATGAAACATAAAATGTATTTCTTGAATTTCCTGGGAACAGACTGTAAATTCCTCTTCATTCTGGATGACTTTTATATAACTGGTAAGAGACAGACATATTATTACACAAAAAGTGAAGGTATTATAGTACACAATTTATGTCAAATAAAATCGTTGGTATTGCTAACCATTTCCAAGATATTCTTTGTTATTACTATTAGTTTGATTTTGCATATATTTTAGATACACTTCCCTCAACTGTAAGTTGCCATTTCCTATTCTTTGCTTTATTTTTCATGCAAATAAAACAAAATTTCAAAGGCATCACATAGCAGCTGAGTTTGTAAACATTTGAGTGTCGCTTTAGCTTAGTGTTCTTATACCTACAGAGAAACATGTAAATTGGTAATGAAGGTTTATCTGTATTAAGAAGTAGATGGAAGAACAAGCTTTGTAAGAATAGTTTGTAGAAGAGGGAGGAGAGAAAGTCATGTGAATGTAACATCAGATTTTTATAAGCAAATTTGTTTGTGCAAGAAGAGGTAGAGAATTTCATGTGAATGTAACACATAGTTACAGAGGTCCATCTGAGCGACGGTATTTCGCCATGCAGACCATGCTTAACAGTTACCAAAAATAATGAGCTTTGTTTTTTGATGTTCGCTAAACTAACTTTTATCAGTTGTGCAAAAGTCATTCAGAATGAGGACTTCTAAGGACATTCCCAGAAAATTCAAGGTTTACATTTTCATGTCAACAACTCAAACATGCTATTTTAATAAAAATTGCTGGAACTGATTCGGAGAAAAATTGAAACATGTTCCATGTAAATAATAGTTGGATGCATGAAATTATATGAAAGTGCCCGTGTTGCTTCCTTGAATGCTGCTGGACATTATGCAAGCTTCAGTAGGAATAAAGAGGGTTTCTCGGACCATTCACAGGAAATTCAAGAACAAGTTTATTTTGCTGTGTAAATATCTTAAACAGTTGTATTCTAATCAAAACAATGAGAGCAATTTATAACAAATTAATATCGAGTGAGAAGTAATGTTCTAAGAATCGCATTTGGGAGGTCGCTGGTTCAGATACTATGCATCGACAGATCTTTTCCTTTTTCTTCTTTTCCAGGTTTCCCTCGGTTTTCAAGTAAATACCGAACTGGGTAATCAGTACCGCAATCCACTTGCAAAAGTAACAAGAACAGAAGAGGAAAACAAAGATTAGATTTAGCAAGTAGTCGACTACGCAACTAATGCCAGGTGTCAGGCCTCACAATGACTACCTTAAACTCAATGAACAACCAGCAGCTCGATGATACCAAAGTGCATATTTCGCCGAAACTCAATAATAACAAAAAGTATACGGTACAGGAAGATGTAATAAGGCAATACGTTTGGCATACAGTGATTCAACTGAACTGGAACAGATATTTAAATTTAAGCCTTCAGTCGAATTTTTTCTTAATTCTTAATGTATCAGATTATAGTTTATTCGAACGCAAAGCAGAAAAGTAAGATTTCATGCTATTACAATAATTTAGTACAGTTACAAAAATATAATTTGAAATTAATTGTTAAATATCGAGTTATTAAGAAAAGATTTGTTAGGCAGTCACACAGTGAAATTTGCAAGAATGCTCCCAAGGAAGAAAATTAAAAAAAAAAAGAACTTTGAACAGCAAGAAGAAAGTTTGCAACGAAAGTGTTTTATTAAGATATAAATTGTGTATCCGAGTTTTATTTATGAAAAAAGATAAAAGATAAATATATCCTGCACTAACATAATTCAAAATTTTCAATATTTGTGTCAAAAGAAACACTCCACATTTTAATAAAACTCTCCCAGAACCAATGAATCTACAGCAATCCTCAGATGTTTAACATAACTAAATAAAGAAAAAAAAAAATATTGGTTTCATGTTAAAATGACTTTCTTGAAAAAATGTTACCTGTTATGCTTTAACCCTTACCAGCCTAAATTCCTTTGCTATTTATGCCGGTCTTCTTGTAATTCATAAACGCGGTTTTCATAGTTGCCTAAGGAATTGCCCCATACAATTGGACTGAATAGCCAAGATCGTTATGGCGAGACAAATGGACTGGCAATCCATTGAAAACTGTAAGTCGCGTGTTCAAGCCACTATCAAATGTGCCTGTGGTATAGGATGTGGGAGGGCCCACGTAAAATAATAGGTATAATGGCACGCGTGGGTGAGGATGGTGTATTTGACTGTGGTTGCTGGGAGTTTGCTTGTTTCTATTACAAAAAGGAACACTACAATGAAAATTAGTATTTCATAATTGAAAGCATCACAAGTGCATGTTTTAACGGTTAAAGGAGGAATATAACACAGAAAAAGACATCAAAATACATATGAAATAATTGGGTCTGAGAGGGTTAACTGTGTGACTCCAGTATAAAATTTGGTATTTATCCGACTTGGAGCATTTGAGTAATGGTCTTCACAGGCACACACACACGGACGTTATCCTAAAAATACGTATTTTGGTTCCGTTGAGATTAAAACCTGTGGTGAAATATACTTTCTCTGTTTACCAAAGTAAGCCGCAGAGAAAAAGAATCCTTCCAAAGTTAACCATTGTTTGTTGGTAGAACTTTGTTATGGAAGAAAACTGAACATAAGCTAGACACCAAGAGGGATATGACAGCCACTAGTTGCAACCCAGAGGTGCCGGAACCTCCAGAAGAGCCCCAAGGTTCAAACTCATATTCTGCGGAAGTAACAGTGCATGTGAACTCTGATGAAAGTGTTTTAACCCTGTCGGGAGCTGAATGCCCACGCATACATTTACCTGCACAGAGGTAATTGTTTCAAGTGAGACAAACTTTCTATCTGGGGTAGCTGTCAGCAGCAATTTCTCGCTTTAATTAATTAATGACGGACTCCAAACTGGACGAAAGTGAAACTTCAAGAAGGACCAGGGAGTGTGCCAAAATATTGTGATCACAGACCAGATCATAAACCTAAGATTATAGTAACAGTACCGTAACAAATTGATGCACAGGTCACACAACTTTCTTTACCCATTCAAGTTCACATATATCATTTAAATATTATAATATTCACATAACTGGGTTTTCTATCAAAGTTACATTACTTACCAGAGTAGCTTACATAGAAGTTATTTGAAATCAAGCGTGATGAGTTACACACCCGTTAGGTACTGTCGTCTCTTCCCTTTCCCCCGGGGTCTGACATAATAACTTGACTATAGTCTCAATGTGGAATCCCCTCCGGTTGTATTCTACCTACTTAACTACTTCCAAAATTATATTATTTAAACAGAGTTAATAAAGTAAGCCGAACCAACAAAACTTATTGATGACTACGCAGCATCCCAGAGGCGCTCAAGGTCAAACTGCCCCACTATATTGCTTGTAAGTGTGTGACTGACAACAATATGCGCGGGGTTTTGAGAACGTTCGCGACACTTCTAACTGCCAGCTTGTTTTTCGGCGAGTTCGAGAAAAGGTACATTTTTCGAGGGAATTCGCTGACATTTGGCGTGAACTTGTTTTGAGTGGAGCAGTTTTTGGTTCTTGAATGGCACAACCGTTAGGAGTGCGTGTGTGTGTATGTTTACAGTTACTGTCATAAGACAGAGACAGTTTGGGCATTGATACGTCAAGACAATTAGTCTTGAAGTGAAGTAGTTTTAGTGAGTGTTGAGTGATTGTATCGTCAAAGTCAACTGTTTCTGAGACAGAGACAGAAAGAACCGAAAGACAGAAAAGTGTCATGGTTACAAGAAGACAGAACAATTGAAAGTTGTAAGATCACGGAACACTTTAGATTGTGTTAACAACGTAAAAGAGAACTGTGTTTTGAGCTTCAGTTTTAAAAGAAAAATGGGATTCCGGATACTGGGGATGTTTTCTCCCGCTGGGAGGACTGATACGGGGTGCACTCATCCACGCTAGGCCCCGTAGGGGCCAATTGAGGAGCTACTTAATGGAGAAGTAGCTCGTCAATTGGCCCCTCCGGGAGTTAACGAGGCTGAGTGAACCCTAGACTAGGTCTCCCAATGGGTGAAAATAGCATTTTTTCCCCTCCCCAAAAAGTTTGAATGATTACTTTTTTACTGCCCGTTTACAGTATTACCGTTAAAATACAGTCTAGGTCGAGCACTGTTTCCAGCTAAAACTATTAGACCCGGTATTACGAAACCAGTAAAATGTTTTCTGACACCCTTACGGCTGCTTTCGCAGCAGATGGAGTTCACAGTCGTTATGGTTAGACGTGATGTAGCAGTAATATACCTATGTATTAAACGTAGGTAAGATATCTGACAGAACATCTATCGCTAAGCTCCTACAGAATAGTAGATTAAGCTTGTTTCAAGCAATTTCGTTCAAACAAACATTTTTGCCCTTATTTAACGAGAGCTGTGTCATTGGAGGAAAAGAGTATATTAAATATAGGAGCTTAGTTTTATACCTAAAACAGCTACAAAACCGTTTGCTCACAGCCTAAACCTTTACAATATAATGTAGTGAAGTAATTTCGGCTTGCAGTGAAGTAGAATCTTGTGGTTCCTTACACGCAGAAGGTCCCCAATTCGATCCCGGGTGGACCCAAAATTTTTTTTCTTTATATTAAATTATAATGCATTTGGTCATTTACATGAGCGTTTACATATACAAACAGACAGAGGTATTAGTGCATGTGGTTCCGTGGTGTAGCGGTTATCACGTCTGCTTTACACGCAGAAGGTCCCCGGTTCGATCCCGGGCGGAGCCAAATTCTTTTTTTTTTTTTTTCTTATATTAAATTATAAAGTATTTGGTCATTTACATGAGCTACTAGACCAGGGGAAGACAGGTATCGCTGCTGTGATGTCAGCCCACTCCGCTCACATGCCCGCAACGACGGCCAGTTGAATGTGTGACGTCACAGCGGGAAAGAGGAAAGGCGTGCGGGACATGGCAATTTTAATGCTGACTGTTTCAATTACGGAATAGTCACACATTATAAATAATTACGTTTCGGCTTTATGCTATATATATAAATTCTAGTTTAGGTGAACAGTCATGTTATAACGCAAATAGAACAGAAATTATAACTATTTTGCCTGAGCTAGAGGAGAGCTATACAGAACAATTAGGTGGACATTTTCCGACATTCGCCGTTTCGCTTTTCTTTAACTAGTTGGTCAATGTTAGGGCGTAATGTACGGCACATTTGTAACCGAAGACTGCATGTTAGATTGTGATCTGACAATATGCTTCGGGATTTTGACTTAGAAGGGTTCATAATAGAAAAGAATTGTTCGCACACATACGTGGAACCAAACATACATAATACCCGTGCAACAAGGGCATGCAACCTCAGAAATCTGGTTTGAGGAACATTCTTATAACAATCAGCCAAGTCTTCCTTATGTTTATATTTGTCCTTCAGCAAATCGTAGCACTGTAAATTCGTAGCACTGTAAATTTATAAATTCAATTTGCTACCTGCTAGAAACATAGTTAACATCCAATGAATATGGTGTCGCAAAGATCTGAAACGTATTTGACAATGTTTCTACATCTTGAAGCCCGGTCTCAAACTGGTATGAAACACGGGGAACTGAACATAAACATAAAACCACTACACAACGTCAACAAAAACACAAAATAAAAACAAAATTCGCACTAACGCCGTTAAGATCCCTCAATGATAAATAAAAACCCTCAGACTAGGCTGAAGAGGGTTCCCCTAAACATGCTCAAATAACGTTTTTCATATTCATTCAGTTTCGTGCAAGTAGCGCCGCTGATCTATGCAGCACAGCAATACACCGCTCTCGCCTGACGTCACACGAGCGTACAAGCTGGCTCTTCGTTTAAATACGTCACACGGTCCGAAGTTGTCTTCCCCTGTACTAGACGTACAAACAGACAGGTATTCGTGCACGTGGTTCCGTGGTGTAGCGGTTATCACGTCTGCTTTACACGCAGAAGGTCCCCGGTTCGATCCCGGGCGGAGCTAAATTCTTTTTTTCTTTATATTAAATTATAATGTATTTGGTCATTTACATGAGCGTCTACACATACAAACAGACAGAGGTATTAGTGCATGTGGTTCCGTGGTGTAGCGGTTATCACGTCTGCTTTACACGCAGGAGATCCCCGGTTCGATCCCGGGCGGAGCCAAATTTTTTTTTCTTTATATTAAATTATAATATCTTTGGTCATTTACATGAGCGTCTACACATATAAACAGACAGGCACTCGTACACGTGGTTCCGTGGTGTAGCGGTTATCACGTCTGCTTTACACGCACAAGGTCCCCGGTTCGATCCCGGGTGGACCCAAAATTTTTTTTCTTTATATTAAATTATAATGCATTTGGTCATTTACATGAGCGTTTACATATACAAACAGACAGAGGTATTAGAGCATGTGGTTCCGTGGTGTAGCGGTTATCACGTCTGCTTTACACGCACAAGGTCCCCGGGCGGAGCCAAATTCTTTTTTTCTTTATATTAAATTATAATGTATTTGGTCATTTACATGAGCGTTTACATATACAAACAGACAGAGGTATTGGTGCATGTGGTTCCGTGGTGTAGCGGTTATCACGTCAGCTTTACACGCAGAAGGTCCCCGGTTCGATCGCAGGCGGAGCCAAATTCTTTTTTTCTTTATATTAAATTATAATGTACTTGGTCATTTACATGAGCGTTTACATATACAAACAGACAGGTATTCGTGCACGTGGTTCCGTGGTGTAGCGGTTATCACGTCTGCTTTACACGCAGAAGGTCCCCGGTTAATCCCGGGCGGAGCCAAGTTCTATTTTTCTTTATATTAAATTATAATGTATTTGGTCATTTACATGAGCGTCTACACATACAAACAGACAGAGGTATTGGTGCATGTGGTTCCGTGGTGTAGCGGTTATCACGTCTGATTTACACGCAGAAGGTCACCGGTTCGATCCCGGGCGGAGCCAAATTCTTTTTTTCTCTATATTAAATTATAATGTATTTGGTCATTTACATGAGCGTTTACATATACAAACAGACAGAGGTATTAGTGGATGTGGTTCCGTGGTGTAGCGGTAATCACGTCTGCTTTACACGCAGAAGGTCCCCGGTTCGATCCCGGGCGGAGCCAAATTCTTTTTTTCTTTATATTAAATTATAATGTATTTGGTCATTTACATGAGCGTTTACATATACAAACAGACAGAGGCATTAGTGGATGTGGTTCCGTGGTGTAGCGGTTATCACGTCTGCTTTACACGCAGAAGGTCCCCGGTTCGATCCCGGGCGGAGCCAAATTCTTTTTTTCTTTATATTAAATTATAATGTATTTGGTCATTTTCATGAGCGTCTACACATACAACAGACAGAGGTATTAGTGCATGTGGTTCCGTGGTGCAGCGGTTATCACGTCTGCTTTACACGCAGAAGGTCCCGGGTTCGATCCCGGGCGGAGCTAAATTTTTTTTCTTTATATTAAATTATAATGTATTTGGTCATTTACATGAGCGTCTACACATACAAACAGACAGAGGTATTAGTGCATGTGGTTCCGTGGTGTAGCGGTTATCACGTCTGCTTTACACGCAGGAGATCACCGGTTCGATCCCGGGCGGAGCCAATTTTTTTTTTCTTTATATTAAATTATAATATCTTTGGTCATTTACATGAGCGTCTACACATACAAACAGACAGGCACTCGTGCACGTGGTTCCGTGGTGTAGCGGTTATCACGTCTGCTTTACACGCACAAGGTCCCCGGTTCGATCCCGGTGGACCCAAAATTTTTTTTCTTTATATTAAATTATAATGCATTTGGTCATTTACATGAGCGTTTACATATACAAACAGACAGAGGTATTAGAGCATGTGGTTCCGTGGTGTAGCGGTTATCACGTCTGCTTTGCACGCACAAGGTCCCCGGGCGGAGCCAAATTCTTTTTTTCTTTATATTAAATTATAATGTATTTGGTCATTTACATGAGCGTTTACATATACAAACAGACAGAGGTATTGGTGCATGTGGTTCCGTGGTGTAGCGGTTATCACGTCAGCTTTACACGCAGAAGGTCCCCGGTTCGATCGCAGGCGGAGCCAAATTCTTTTTTTCTTTATATTAAATTATAATGTACTTGGTCATTTACATGAGCGTTTACATATACAAACAGACAGGTATTCGTGCACGTGGTTCCGTGGTGTAGCGGTTATCACGTCTGCTTTACACGCAGAAGGTCCCCGGTTAATCCCGGGCGGAGCCAAGTTCTATTTTTCTTTATATTAAATTATAATGTATTTGGTCATTTACATGAGCGTCTACACATACAAACAGACAGAGGTATTAGTGCATGTGGTTCCGTGGTGTAGCGGTTATCACGTCTGATTTACACGCAGAAGGTCACCGGTTCGATCCCGGGCGGAGCCAAATTCTTTTTTTCTCTATATTAAATTATAATGTATTTGGTCATTTACATGAGCGTTTACATATACAAACAGACAGAGATATTAGTGTATGTGGTTCCGTGGTGTAGCGGTTATCACGTCTGCTTTACACGCAGAAGGTCCCCGGTTCGATCCCGGGCGGAGCCAAATTCTTTTTTTCTTTATATTAAATTATAATGTATTTGGTCATTTACATGAGCGTTTACATATACAAACAGACAGAGGTATTAGTGGATGTGGTTCCGTGGTGTAGCGGTTATCACGTCTGCTTTACACGCAGAAGGTCCCCGGTTCGATCCCGGGCGGAGCCAAATTCCTTTTTTCTTTATATTAAATTATAATGTATTTGGTCATTTTCATGAGCGTCTACACATACAACAGACAGAGGTATTAGTGCATGTGGTTCCGTGGTGCAGCGGTTATCACGTCTGCTTTACACGCAGAAGGTCCCCGGTTCGATCCCGGGCGGAGCTAAATTCTTTTTTTCTTTATATTAAATTATAATGTATTTGGTCATCTACATGAGCGTCTACACATACAAACAGACAGAGGTATTAGTGCATGTGGTTCCGTGGTGTAGCGGTTATCACGTCTGCTTTACACGCAGGAGATCCCCGGTTCGATCCCGGGCGGAGTCAAATTTTTTTTTCTTTATATTAAATTATAATATCTTTGGTCATTTACATGAGCGTCTACACATACAAACAGACAGGCACTGGTGCACGTGGTTCCGTGGTGTAGCGGTTATCACGTCTGCTTTACACGCACAAGGTCCCCGGTTCGATCCCGGTGGACCCAAAATTTTTTTTCTTTATATTAAATTATAATGCATTTGGTCATTTACATGAGCGTTTACATATACAAACAGACAGAGGTATTAGAGCATGTGGTTCCGTGGTGTAGCGGTTATCACGTCTGCTTTACACGCACAAGGTCCCCGGGCGGAGCCAAATTCTTTTTTTCTTTATATTAAATTATAATGTATTTGGTCATTTACATGAGCGTTTACATATACAAACAGACAGAGGTATTGGTGCATGTGGTTCCGTGGTGTAGCGGTTATCACGTCTGCTTTACACGCAGAAGGTCCCCGGTTCGATCGCAGGCGGAGCCAAATTCTTTTTTTCTTTATATTAAATTATAATGTACTTGGTCATTTACATGAGCGTTTACATATACAAACAGACAGGTGTTCGTGCACGTGGTTCCGTGGTGTAGCGGTTATCACGTCTGCTTTACACGCAGAAGGTCCCCGGTTCGATACCGGGCGGAGCCAAGTTCTTTTTTTCTTTATATTAAATTATAATGTATTTGGTCATTTACATGAGCGTCTACACATACAAACAGACAGAGGTATTAGTGCATGTGGTTCCGTGGTGTAGCGGTTATCACGTCTGCTTTACACGCAGAAGGTCCCCAGTTCGATCCCGGGCGGAGCCAAATTCTTTTTTTCTTTATATTAAATTATAATGTATTTGGTCATTTACATGAGCGTTTACATATACAAACAGACAGGTATTCGTGCACATGGTTCTGTGGTGTAGCGGTTATCACGTCTGCTTTACACGCAGAAGGTCTCCGGTTCGATCCCGGGCGGAGCCAAATTCTTTTTTTCTTTATATTAAATTATAATGTATTTGGTCATTTACATGAGCGTTTACACATACAAACAGACAGAGGTATTGGTGCATGTGGTTCCGTGGTGTAGCGGTTATCACGTCTGCTTTACACGCAGAAGGTCACCGGTTCGATCCCGGGCGGAGCCAAATTCTTTTTTTCTTTATATTAAATTATAATGTATTTGGTCATTTACATGAGCGTCTACATATACAAACAGACATGTATTCGTGCACGTGGTTCCATGGTGTAGCGGTTATCACGTCTGCTTTACACGCAGAAGGTCCCCAGTTCGATCCCGGGCGGAGCCAAGTTCTTTTTTTCTTCATATTAAATTATAATATATTTGGTCATTTACATGAGCGTTTACACATACAAACAGACAGAGGTGCTCTAGCATGTGGTTCCGTGGTGTAGCGGTTATCGCGTCTGCTTTACACGCAGAAGGTCTCCGGTTCGATCCTGGGCGGAGCCAAATTCTTTTTTTTTTTTATATTAAATTATAATGTATTTGGTCATTTACATGAGCGTTTACACATACAAACAGACAGAGGTATTGGTGCACGTGGTTCCGTGGTGTAGCTGTTATCACGTCTGCTTTACACGCAGAAGGTCCCCAGTTCGATCCCGGGCGGAGCCAAGTTCTTTTTTTCTTTATATTAAATTATAATGTATTTGGTCATTTACATGAGCGTTTACACATACAAACAGACAGAGGTACTCTAGCATGTGGTTCCGTGGTGTAGCGGCTATCACGTCTGCTTTACACGCAGAAGGTCTCCGGTTCGATCCTGGGCGGAGCCAAATTCTTTTTTTCTTTATATTAAATTATAATGTATTTGGTCATTTACATGAGCGTCTACACATACAAACAGACAGAGGTGCTCTAGCATGTGGTTCCGTGGTGTAGCGGTTATCACGTCTGCCTTACACGCAGAAAGTCACCGGTTCGATCCCGGGCGGAGCCAAATTCTTTTTTTCTTTATATTAAATTATAATGTATTTGGTCATTTACATGAGCGTTTACATATACAAACAAGACAGAGGTATTGGTGCATGTGGTTCCGTGGTGTAGCGGTTATCACGTCTGCTTTACACGCAGAAGGTCCCCAGTTCGATCCCGGGCGGAGCCAAATTCTTTTTTTCTTTATATTAAATTATAATGTATTTGGTCATTTACATGAGCGTTTACATATACAAACAGACAGAGGTATTAGTGGATGTGGTTCCGTGGTGTAGCGGTTATCACGTCTGCTTTACACGCAGAAGGTCACCGGTTCGATCCCGGGCTGAGCCAAATTCTTTTTTTCTTTATATTAAATTATAATGTATTTGGTCATTTACATGAGCGTCTACATATACAAACAGACATGTATTCGTGCACGTGGTTCCGTGGTGTAGCGGTTATCACGTCTTCTTTACACGCAGAAGGTCCCCAGTTCGATCCCCGGCGGAGCCAAGTTTTTTTTTCTTTATATGAAATTATAATATATTTGGTCATTTACATGAGCGTTTACACATACAAACAGACAGAGGTGCTCTAGCATGTGGTTCCGTGGTGTAGCGGTTATCACGTCTGCTTTACACGCAGAAGGTCTCCGGTTCGATCCTGGGCGGAGCCAAGTTCTTTTTTTCTTTATATTAAATTATAATGTATTTGGTCATTTACATGAGCGTCTACATATACAAACAGACAGAGGTATTGGTGCATGTGGTTCCGTGGTGTAGCGGTTATCACGTCTGCTTTACAAGCAGAAGGTCCCCAGTTCGATCCCGGGCGGAGCCAAATTCTTTTTTTCTTTATATTAAATTATAATGTATTTGGTCATTTACATGAGCGTCTACACATACAAACAGACAGAGGTGCTCTAGCATGTGGTTCCGTGGTGTAGCGGTTATCACGTCTGCCTTACACGCAGAAGGTCACCGGTTCGATCCCGGGCGGAGCCAAATTCTTTTTTTCTTTATATTAAATTATAATGTATTTGGTCATTTACATGAGCGTTTACATATACAAACAGACAGAGGTATTAGTGCATGTGGTTCGGTGGTGTAGCAGTTAGCACGTCTGCTTTACACGCAGAAGGTCCCCGGTTCGATCCCGGGTGGACCCAAAATTTTTTTTCTTTATATTAAATTATAATGCATTTGGTCATTTACATGAGCGTTTACATATACAAACAGACAGAGGTATTGGTGCATGTGGTTCCGTGGTGTAGCGGTTATCACGTCTGCTTTACACGCACAAGGTCCCCGGGCGGAGCCAAATTCTTTTTTTCTTTATATTAAATTATAATGTATTTGGTCATTTATATGAGCGTCTACACATACAAACAGACAGAGGTATTGGTGCATGTGGTTCCGTGGTGTAGCGGTTATCACGTCTGCTTTACACGCAGAAGGTCCCCAGTTCGATCCCGGGCGGAGCCAAGTTCTTTTTTTCTTTATATTAAATTATAATATATTTGGTCATTTACATGAGCGTTTACACATACAAACAGACAGAGGTGCTCTAGCATGTGGTTCCGTGGTGTAGCGGTTATCACGTGTGCTTTACACGCAGAAGGTCCCCGGTTCGATCCCGGGCGGAGCCAAGTTCTTTTTTTCTTTATATTAAATTATAATGTATTTGGTCATTTACATGAGCGTCTACACATACAAACAGACAGAGGTATTAGTGCATGTGGTTCCGTGGTGTAGCGGTTATCACGTCTGCTTTACACGCAGAAGGTCCCCGGTTCGATCCCGGGCGGAGCCAAATTCTTTTTTTCTTTATATTAAATTATAATGTATTTGGTCATTTACATGAGCGTCTACACATACAAACAGACAGAGGTATTAGTGCATGTGGTTCCGTGGTGTAGCAGTTATCACATCTGCTTTACACACAGAAGGTCCCCGGTTCGATCCCGGGCGGAGCCAAGTTCTTTTTTTCTTTATATTAAATTATAATGTATTTGGTCATTTACATGAGCGTCTACACATACAAACAGACAGAGGTATTAGTGCATGTGGTTCCGTGGTGTAGCGGTTATCACGTCTGCTTTACACGCAGAAGGTCCCCGGTTCGATCCCGGGTGGAGCCAAATTCTTTTTTTCTTTATATTAAATTATAATGTATTTGGTCATTTACATGAGCGTTTACATATACAAACAGACAGAGGTATTAGTGCATGTGGTTCCGTGGTGTAGCGGTTATCACGTCTGCTTTACATGCAGAAGGTCCCCGGTTCGATCCCGGGCGGGGCTAAATTCTTTTTTCCTTTATATTAAATTATAATGTATTTGGTCATTTACATGAGCGTTTACATATACAAACAGACAGAGGTATTAGTGGATGTGGTTCCGTGGTGTAGCGGTTATCACGTCTGCTTTACACGCAGAAGGTCCCCGGTTCGATCCCGGGCGGAGCCAAAGTCTTTTTTTCTTTATATTAAATTATAATGTATTTGGTCATTTACATGAGCGTTTATACATACAAACAGACAGAGGTATTGGTGCATGTGGTTCCGTGGTGTAGCGGTTATCACGTCTGCTTTACACGCAGAAGGTCACCGGTTCGATCCCGGGCGGAGCCAAATTCTTTTTTTCTTTATATTAAATTATAATGTATTTGGTCATTTACATGAGCGTCTACATATACAAACAGACATGTATTCGTGCACGTGGTTCCGTGGTGTAGCGGTTATCACGTCTGCTTTACACGCAGAAGGTCCCCAGTTCGATCCCGGGCGGAGCCAAGTTCTTTTTTTCTTTATATTAAATTATAATATATTTGGTCATTTACATGAGCGTTTACACATACAAACAGACAGAGGTGCTCTAGCATGTGGTTCCGTGGTGTAGCGGTTATCACGTCTGCTTTACACGCAGAAGGTCCCCGGTTCGATCCCGGGCGGAGCCAAATTCTTTTTTTCTTTATATTAAATTATGATGTATTTGGTCATTTACATGAGCGTTTACGTATTCAAACAGACAGAGGTATTAGTGCATGTGGTTCCCTGGTGTAGCGGTTAGCACGTCTGCTTTACACGCAGAAGGTCCCCGGTTCGAACCCAGTCGAAGTCAAATTCTTTTTTTCTTTATATTAAATTATAAAGTATTTGGTCATTTACATGAGCGTTTACATATACAAACAGACAGAGGTATTAGTGGATGTGGTACCGTGGTGTAGCGGTTATCACGTCTGCTTTACACGCAGAGGGTCCCGGTTCGATCCCGGGTGGACCAACATTTTTTTTTTCTTTATATTAAATTATAGTGTATTTGGTCATTTACATGAGCGTTTACATATACAAACAGACAGAGGTATTAGAGCATGTGGTTCCGTGGTGTAGCGGTTATCACGTCTGCTTTACACGCAGAAGGTCCCCGGTTCGATACCTTCGGAGATAATTATGCTTTTTATCTTAAACTATAGTGCATTTGGTCATTTACATAAGCATATACAGAGAGCCTTTAACATGTAGTTCCGTGGCCTGTCTCTTACACAGAGGGTCCACGGTTCGATCCCTGGCCGAGCAAGTTATGCTTTACGTTTTAAACCATAATGCACTTGCTCATTTTCATGAACATATACAGAGAATCTTGATCAAGTGATTTTGTGGTGTAGCGCATCTGAAAATGATAAGGAAATAGGAATTTCACCTACCCACTCACTCACCCATTCACTCACTCATTCACTCACTCACTTACTTACTCATTCATTCACTCACTCACGCACTAACTTACTCATTCACTCACTCACATACTCACTCATTCTTTAGCACACTCATTCACTCACTGGCTCACTCATTCACTCGCTCAGTCACTCACTTTTTCAGTCATACTTTTACTCAATCATTAACTGACTCACTCTTTCACTCACTCACTCACTCACTCACACTCATGCATACACACAAAAATCTCTAAACAATTTCAAATGGAAGAAGTGCAGGTTTCTTAAACTCAGCGTATTAAATAAGAACTTAGTTGTTCATGCTCAATATGAGCCCTAAATTGAAATACCACAATATGTTCTGCTTTTGATTTTTAAAACTATTTATTATGATTTGTTATGGTGTTAAAATTAGCTACATAGTTCATGGAACGCGGGATTTTTATGCCCTTTCTATAAAAACACTTCCACTTCAGCCATAATAAATAGCTATATATAGCTATATATTAGTAATTAGTTGTCTAAGTAATTTTTTCCTTGGTTTAGATATTTACAAAATTTGCCAAATTGGATGTTCACATGTTTGCATCTGATAGGACAAGCTTAAACCTTTCGGTTCTTACTTTTTATTTCCTCAGCTTAAGCTCCTTATTGCTATTGTGATTTAAAGGTGTTTTCTGCATGTTGTATGTAATTAAGCCCCCATTTATTTTTTATTTAGTGTTTACTGTTTTAATATTGTGAGGACGACTCCGGAACGTTTGGCATCAACAAAAGTACACCTTGTACAAGGGAATTAATATGTGGGTTTATATGGCCAAGAAAAGCCATGCGATTATTACTTTTCTGATATTCTACTGCCGGTTTAAGTTTGGTGGTATTTGTTTACTCATCTTACAGGGGGTGAATAATAGTGTGATGCTGTTTCATCCCCAGCTGCTGGTCTCGTGTTCGCGTACTGTCCCCTCTAATTGCTCTAAGTCCTGTGTATCTGAGCGTGAGTAACGATTATGTGTGACCTTGCACTTGTGCTCATACCGTCACGCGAAGCACTTACGCCCACCAATTAACTGCACTTTTAACAAGTTTTTGCATCCACTGAAGAAGACAGAGAAAAGGCGGAACTGTTTGTGGAAACTGGTTCACTTTCCTTCATGAATGGCTCATTCACGTCGATGCCTATCGGACCACTTTCCCAGGCGGTCCTTGGGGCACATCCTGACAACAGCAACGGTAGTTATTAATGTCCCCTATCGGCATTTGCCAACCTGCCAACTTGAGCTTGGGTTGAATCATTAATAATTTATGAGTTCTGCGTTCGCTGTCTGACGTTTTGAAAAATGTACTGTTCTAACAGGGCACGAATATAAGAAATAAGTTGATATGTTAGTCAGTAATTATTAAGTTCAGTCTATTTTTGACCAGAGACGGAACTCTGTACTCTACTTGTCTAAAATAATTTTTAGATGAATCAGTTACATTTACATGTTTCACTAATATAGAGTTAGGCACATTTTAATTAATTTTGGCAGTAGTTATTTGTGTCATTGAATTGCATTTAATAAATAAAGATTGGATATTTATGCTAATATTATTCAGAGAGAAAATTTGCGCGCGCGCGCGTGTGTGTGTTTATGTACGTATGTATGGAAGGTTATCTCAAAAACTGCTGAATCAGTTTTAATAATTCTTTAAACACCTTTCTAATTGCAATTCATAAATTACTAAAATATTTAATATGATTTATAAAGCCCTTGTACTTGAATACGAACTCACAAGAGCTGGTTGCGAAGATTTTGACTTTCGGTTGAGAATACCATGAAGATCTCCCCACCTCAAACTACTGTTTACAACCCGAACTGCAGTTTTTGTTGTTGTTTGTAGGGCACCTTTCTAAAAAATAGCTGTAACGATTTTGTTTAAAATCTCATTTGTTTAAGCTATTTCCACGACAAATAAAACGTACATCTTGAATTGTTTTAGCAATACCTCGAAGTCCTATTCATTCCGAACGACTTTTGTGTAATTGGTAAACCTCAAGAGATAGACAAAATTCTAGTACACAAATATGTAGACCTCGGTAAAAGACAACATTATGTGAAGTACAATTTTGGGGAAAGTTTTACTGTATTTTAAAGTAAATTTTTATCTAATTCTTAAAGTTCATATAGAATGATGATAGATAATTTGTTCCGCTTCACAAATTATTGCCATAAAAAATCAGTTTCTACATTTTGTCATGTAAATAAATAGGAGAAGGTGTAGAACAGACAGTAGAGGAACTTCAGCTCTTCGAGCTTAGATGACTTTTTTTCCTGTTTTGAGAAAGAAGATGAGTTTTTAAGTCACATTTCAACACATACCAATAGCTAACAAGACGCAGTAACGTCATAGCAACATGTTTGGACTTCTCTAAGGGGGGGATGAGACGACAGGAGACAGAGAGCGGCCAGACCACAGGAGAGTAGGCAGAGCAGAGGGCAGTAGTCCTTGTATTTTCCCAGTTGTACATTTCACGACACCAGTCAGTACACGGTCCCCCGCCGGTTCGCGCAGAACGTCGCCTGCAGGTTCCGGCCTCCCCATAGCTCAAGGGCAGCAGTGGGGACACGATCCGGAGCCCGGCTGTAAATAAATAACTTATGTAGTAGTTATATGATATCTCAATGAAAATTTCTAGAGCTATTTTTAAAAAAATTAAAAGTTTTTAAATTTTTCCATGTAAAATGTAGTTTGAATGGGGAGCATTTACATAACAATCTGTATTTCGTATCTTTGAACAATGTTTAAGTTATACACCAAGTTTGATATTTAACTACCTTTCCTTTTGTAGTTTTAGTGTTCATAGATAACATAACTCTCGTTGTGTCAGGAAGTCACAAAACGCGTATTTCTAGTCAAATCTCTATATTGAGCCTTTGGTTGTAATGCAATACTTCCTCTGCTTACCGTAGGTAAGTATAAAGAAAATAAAAATAAGGGAGAAGCCTGTGTTACCCAAGAGTACCACCGGAATAAATATTTTAAAAGGAATTCCCGGTTAAAGCTTTATACCGCTCCACTAGGTGTTAGAAGCCCTGATGGTGTTTTGTCTTCTGCACAACAATGTGATGGCCAAACCTCCTTGTGCAACAAACTCGGAAGACGATAACGAAATAGAACTCTCGTTAAACGAATGTGTGTGCAGATCTCAGCAGGGTGGCAGAAGGAAAACACCAGCCCATAAAAGGATGAGAGTAAAGCGCGTGAGAAAGTTCGTGCGAGACCAAGATTCGTGCAACATTTTCAGTGTGTACTTTCTAAACTGGCGGGATCAGGCGCAAACTCCGCATTGTTGTGTAATAATTAGCATTCCAACAATTGCCGAGAGTGTGAGAAAGGAAGAGTCGTGAGAAATTGAGGGGCGGCATCATCCTTTGGAATGGAGACATTAGCGTCCATGTTTGGTACAGTAACTGCAAACATTTCAAGGATACGTTCGCTTTCTTCACTCCTTGCACTTTACTGAACAGAACACTTCATCATCTTCACTAATACTTATTTATGTATTAAGTCCGCTAAAAGTTTTGCGTACTGGTGCATAAATAGTTATTAGTAAAAAGACCTCTAAATCATATTTTATGCTCGAGAGCATGCCATAGCGTAGAGCTTATACCTACGTCATTGTAATGGGCCCCATTATATCCACTTCGTAATAATGATACTGCTATCCACCAATCAAAGGTACACCTGTCCATCACGACACTGCTAGCCGCCAATCAAAAGCTCCACATGTAGTGATCAATACTTCGACGTCTGTGCACATTTCCACGCAGCTGAAAGTGTGTACAGAATAAAGCTGCTCTATAATTAGGGTTAATATTGTAAATAACTTTGTAATAAATTCAATTTGTGTTCTCGTTTTTTAGAGTACTCGTTTAAAGGTTATAGCATATATACTCCCCGTATCATTGTGTCCAACATAACAAAAGTTGAAGACCGTCGATTCTCGTATGTTCAACAGAATCGAGTGAGAAATAGTTAAAATGTCGGACACCATTGACAAGAACATGCAGCACAGAGTATGAAAAACAATACTATGTTGGTCGAGTGTAATTAGTCCTATCAAACTTGAGTACACTAATGGCAATTATGCCCTCGTTGCATAATATACTAAAATAAAATCAATAAACCGTAATATATGTACTGCATGAATATAAAAGGCATAGTTAGTGATTTCTTGATATATTCTTACAGCCACTTGTATCCTACGCTATGAACCCTACCGCGTAACAATGTGAAATGCGAATGAATACTTTGTTCAGAGTATTTTGAGACAGAGGAAGGGGGAGACAAGGACATCGCGTGGCCGGCGCGTGTATAGAAACCAAAACAGCCGAGGCAGAGTTGTAAAGTTTATTGAGTCAGACATAAATAGTGACGCACAACAGAGATTGCACAAAGCTCTTATACCTCTATAAATATGTGGCGACCATGGAAAACAGGTGCTGCATCTGCTAATTATAAACAAATTCCCTGCCTTTAGGACGTGGCAAACCAGTACATAAGCAGACGTCATACATTATTCAAAATGTGTACAATTACTTTAAAGGAGGGAAACGGCAAGTGTGACTCGACGATTGAACATACTATAGCTGCCATTGGCGTTCCCAAATGTACAGCAATAAGAACCGTTAAACTAGATGTTCAGGCCTATACAACTGCAACAAGGACGAAATGCGATGAAAACAAAACAGTTTGTGAATTGCATAAGATTGATGGCTTCTTCGTCGTCTTCGGAGAATACGGAAGAAGAACAAGAATAAAAATAAATTATAAGATACTAAAACTGAGTAAATGCCAATGTACGTATCTATGTCTATGTGAATAATGTTTCGTTTTTCTGCTTGTATTTCCGTCTTTCGTTCTTTTTGTGCACGTCGTATGTAGTACCATGTTGACATACATTTATATAATTAAAGTAATGAAAGTGATGAAGTCCAAGTAAATATGATCATGTACTCTAGTTTGTGTATAAATGTAATTATTGCCTCAGCGTGAGAATAAGCTGTTCAAGCAATGCCAATTAAGGGCATAACAAACAAATAAATAAAGGATAAACATGTAAACGATGCAACAGAAGTATGAAAGGAATGTAAATATTGCAACTGTGCATTTTGTTATCGCAGTGTGCCAGCACGCGTAAGTGACCTGCGGCACGAGCAAACTGCTGCATTCGTGCCCCTCCCACCGTCTCAAAATACTTATTCTGAGCGCTCCTTTCTGAACAAGTTTGTGAATAAAAATATGGGTGAGAATCCCAGTACATTTCAATCCGATAAAGAAACATTGAATTGGAGCTACTGCTCGACAATAAGTACAATGAAAAGGAATATATTGCATTTAGAAAATGGTGCAAGTTAAGCAGTTACTCTTGTGAAGGAAGATGTGATACTTATTCACATGAAAAATCACCTTTTTGTAAAGTGTTTCTGATAAGCCATAACACAAATATTTGTATTTGCTTTTTAATAATGAATTATTTTGTGAAAAATTATAAACATAAAAAACAATGCCAGCTTGTATTTATTTCACGGTCAGATATTTTGTGTAAAAACTCTGTTAAAGTTTGTAGACATGGGAGAAAATCTCACATGGATGTTAGTTGACTACGCATTCAAAGTAGAGTGCAGCAATTGACGGTGGCTGTGTGATAGGCAAGTAAACAAAAGAGGTAGGAAGATCACTGTCAATAACGCACCGTGCACTTCACGTCACAGTTCCACTTTGTCGTTGGAAGAGACTGCACACCCTCGCATATGACCTCCCCCCCCCCCCGTCAGTGACGTAAAGTTCCATTGTTCAATTATGCTTACGCAGAGATCATTACCACTGAGAGTTTCCCGCATGTCTGCTGATCACTGACATCTGGATTTTCTTTATTACGCCAGTAAAGGTCTTTATGACGAGGCGGTATAGACGATATCGATTTGATGAAATTTCAATATCGAAGTTTTGGGTGGAACACATGTGGAAAAATCTGATGTGTTGCACTCACATGACTTTCTGTACTCTTGTACTAACCATTCTTACAAACTCTTATTCCTATATCTTCTTTCTTGATAGTTGAGATACACATTTGTACAAATTATCTTATTGCTTATTTCCTTGTAGGTGCAAAGCGAATGTTAGAATATAGTCGGCTTTGTGCGATAGTCAAATGTTTGAGATTCTGTTGTCTTTGCATACTCAACATATAAAAAAATGAACAACGATGATCCATTTCACGAAAGTTCTAAGTTTTCCGAAACTCACACACATAACAAGGAATATCTCCGAAATGGTTCACCCTACAAGAAAATTTATTGAGACATAAATTGTGCATTTTAACAAGATCTACATTTTTTGTATAGTATAATTTGGTCTATCTCTAACGGTTTACTAGTTATGCAAAAGTCGTCCAGAGTATATACGACTACAGGGGCTATAGCCAGAAAATTCAAGATATACATTTCATTTGTCATAAAAATATCTCAAACATATAACATTTTAATCAAAATCGTTAGAGCCATTTTCAAGAAAATCAAAATTTTTGAAAAATTTTCTATGTAAAGGGTAGTTTAGGGTGGGGCTATTTTCTTCAAAATCTTCGTGTCGCATCCTTGAAAGACATTAAACTTAAATACCAACTTTGATTTTTAACTGACTTTTCGTTTTTGAGTTATGCTGTCCACAGACTGACAGACTTAGACACACAGACACACACACGGACCTTTTTCTAAAAATGCTTTTTTTGGATTCAGGGGGCCTCAAAACATGTATTTCCGGTGAAATCTCGACATCGAAGTTTTGGGTGGAATACAATACCTCCCCTACTTACCAGTAGAGAAAGTAAAAATCTTATGTGTTGCACTCACATGACGTTTTCTACTCTTGTACTAACCATTTTTACAAACTCTTATTCCTATATCTTCTTCGTGTTACTTGAGATAAAGATTTGAAAAAAATTATTTCATTGCTTATTTCCTTGTAGGTATAAGGGGAATAAAGGGATACAGTAGACTTTGAGCGATAGTCAAATCTTTTAAAGCTTTCAAATTCCGTTCTCTTTGTCGGCTAATATAAAAAATGAATAACAATGTTCCATTAGACGTAAGTCTGTTTTCCAAAATTCACACAAATAACAAAGAATTCCTCCGAAATGGTTTACTCTATAAAAATATCTTTGGACATAAATTGTGTATTTTACCAACTTTTACATTTTTATAGTGAGATTTGGTCTATCTCTTACGGTTTACCAGTTATGCAAAAGTCATCAAGAGTAAACAGGACTATATACTCCTTAGCCAGGAAATTCAAAACATATATTTCGTTTGCCATAAAAATATCTTAAACATGGTATTCTAATCAAAATCGCTAGAGCTATTTTCGAGAAAATAAAATTTTTCGAAAAATTGTCCATGTAATCTGGGGTGGAAGAATTTTCTTTAAAATCTTCGTGTCGCATACTTGAAAGGCATTAAACTTATATACCAACTTTGGTTTTAACCGTCTTTTCGTTTTAAAGTTATACTGTCCACAGACTGACAGACGTGGCGCGGGTTCGATCCCAGACAACCGCATGTGGGATTTGTGGTGGAAGCGGCGTTAGTTTCCTCCGGGTTCTCCGGTTTCCCCCGCCATGTCATTTCCACGGTGCTCCATCTTCATTCCATGTATCATCAGTGTCAACGCCTGCGGTGCCGTATGTCGTTAAACACTACAAAATAAAAAAATGACACACACACAGACACACACACACACACACACACACACACACACACACACACACACACACACACACACAGATACGGATATTTTTCTAAAAATGCTTTTTTTTGTTCAGGCTGCCTCAAAACATATATTTCCGGTGAAATTTCTAAAAACTAAAAACGAGCAGCGATTTTCCTCTTAAGAAAAGTAGAAGTGTCCAGAAATTCAAACCAGTAAAAAACTATCTCGGTAATGGTTAACACCACAAAAATGTTTTTGACATAAATCGTGTATTTTAACATCTACATTTTGATTTAGTAAGAGATCGTCTCTTTTACTGCTTAGTAGTTGTGTAAAAGTCATTCAGAATGAAGAGGACAGAGGCTTTTTCCACAACGTTCAAGATACAGATTTCATTTTTCATGTAAATATTTAAAAAATACGGTATTTTAATGAAAATCTCTAAAGCCACTTTTGAAAGAAGATAAGTAACATTATTTTAGCATGTAAAGTCAATGGTAGCCGCAAAATTTAATGGCGAACGAGAGGAGACTGTTATTCTTTTTCCTGTTGTGCAAATAAATTTTGTGGGTGCAAATAATATTTATACGAGTTGCCTGTACAGAGTGATATCGCAGCATGTTTAACTATACAACACAGCAAGGCATGGCAAGCCCAAGATCGAGTTTAATACCGAGTCACCCGCCATCAAATTTTGCGACAGCTATAGTTTTAGGATGGGGAATTTTCTTGAAAACCATAGTGTCTTATATGTTTTTTAAGTCGCAGATCATTATTCTTTTTTTCCTCTCTTGGTTATGCAATGAGTAGTGTAAGTGTGTCAACAGGCTGAAGAATAAACTTGTAATAGCTTGTGGAAGAGGCATCAGTTCCTTGTTATATTGATTTAGTTGATTTATCAAGCAGAAAAGCTTAAGCCCGATTTACAAAATTAAGCATTGCTTGGGAATTCGTGCTCCACAGGTTGAGAAACATTTGCCTAATGGACCTTTCCACAAGTAATGAAGCCATTGTTCTGTTGCCGACATTCTCTCTTATACACAAAGCAATTTAAAACCATCCATTGGCAACTACCTATAGCTGCAAAGTGCTGTCCATTGTTTCTTTTATTGAATGCAGTCTGTACTCAAGCATATTATTGCAGTACCTAATAGCATGTTCTAGGCTTGAAAGGATTATTGTTAAGGTCAGTTATCTTTCAAGGAAGCAAGGAGATTGTTCATTTTAGCACTTTCTTAAAAGCGTTTCGTTATGTTTGATTTTTCTTCAAACCCTATATAACAATTTATAATAACTGTTTCAAGGCGTGATAATACCTTACTTGTATAAATCTGCTGCCCATGATGGTACACCCACTTCCATTTATACTCTACCTACCCCAGTTTTGGGAGGCATTTACTCACTTTTAGAGGTAACGCATATACAGGTTTCTCCATTTAAAACCTAACGGAGCACACGGCGTTTCGACTCCCCGTGACCTTGCTGGATTTCCCCACTACCGGCTGCCGTTGACTGCGCGGCTAGTCGGTACTGGGCCTCTGAAAATCCACATCGCGTTCAAGACATCCCTCGTTATGATCGAAGAGTTGTAGTTTGGTGTGCTGTTAGTGCATAATCGGCCCAATATTCTACAAGCAGACTGTAAGTGCAGAGAGGAACTGAAATGCTATTTTATCATGAACCGACGGAAGAAGAAAAATCATATGGGCGGTTTCAACAAGATTGCTACTGCCCATACAGCAGAGCAGTCCATGAATAACACTATTGAAGTGTTTGAAGATAGAGCGATTAGTGCTGGTGTATGGCCCTCTCACTCCCCCGATCAAACAGTATGTCATTTTTACTTGTGGGGTAACCTGAAAGAGAAAGTTTACGAGATAAATCCTCATACATCGGAAGAACTAGATATTATTTGCAGAAAAATACATTTTTATGAATCTGTTGCTGTTAAAATTCCTTTCCATTTCAGCATAAGTTAGTTTTTGTGAGCCAATGAATAAAACAATTATCAAATGCATGTTTGAATGTTTAGATAATACGTTTAAGATTGGGTATGCAAATTTATATAATAATAACTGTAAAGCTGAAACGTAATATGGGCACTCTTATTCTAAGTAACACTTCTCTTACTCTCTTGTATTAAATTAACAAGGATTTTGTTTGTCTCTGATGTAAAGTTTTGCCGTTATTGTCGTACACATTGTTTCAGAGTTGTTTTCTTCTATATTTTGTTTCCTGGCTATTCTTTCAAGTGAACTCCAAAGATGTTCTGCGCTCTGTGCTGCAAACTTGAGAATGTAAGGGGTTTGATACAATCACCCTCTGCTGGAGGGTTACTGTTATTACCATTTTATTTTTTGTTTAACGACCCCTAACCTGGAAGGTGATATTCGTTGGTGAATAAATGGAGTTCTAGATATGACTCATTCTTTTTTTCCATGGGTGTACCATCCTATGGGAACCAGTAGCCTTAAATTCCAATCCGGGGGACGAGATTTCCAGAACGCATTCATTCCCCCTGCCGTGCTGCTGCCGCGTCGCTCGCTAACGCTTCCAACCCTGAAAGAAACCTAACAGATGAAGCGCAAATGAAATGATTAGGTAATGTAACGAAATGGAGGGACAGGAAATTCGAAGGATATGGAAATGCTTCCCAGTATTCGCCTGGCGACCCGGGAGACCTCCGAAAGAACCCGAGGGTAAGGAAGGTCGGCCATGGGCATCAAACCCGCGATCTTCCGTTACCGCCTGAGCCATCCCACTCGCTTTTGAGTTACTCTGTGCACAGGACATTCACACATACGTTTTTGTTTTCGTTTTTTTATTCATGTCAACACTTGTATTTCTGGTGAAATCTCAATATCGAATTTTTGGGTGAGTTACAACACCTCCTCTACTTAATGTTCGTTATAGAGAATGTAAAATGTGCATTTGTAAAATGCAAGAGAAGCCCTACTTAAGGAATCCCTACCTTTCTTGAAGCTGTTAACTAACGAGCCTCCTAAAGCATCCGAGGGGGCACGTTTTAATTGCCTGTTGCAATCGACTACAAACTTGCGTAGAGAAGAAAGTGATACAATAATTAAGAGGCACCGCGTAGCCAAGTGCTAATGAAACATGCTGGAGAAAGGTGGGTAAGAATTGTGACAGAGTGCACTGCAGTATGCAGGTTCTTTATGGAGATGAGTAATCATGACCTTCCCAAAACTTTCACATATCATGCGTCTCATATTTTGCAATCAGCAATCTTTATTACCTGTCATGTTACACCAAGAAACGAGACAGAAATGAACATACTTAGGGGAAAATGCGCATTTAAAACCTGAAACTGGCCACATTTCTCTCTCAGGAATTTATAATGGACAGCTACGAAAGGTAGTCAAGGCTGTACTACAAAGGTGTGAATATAGTCTTTTTATAACATTATATTGCTGCATTAAAATTGCTGGAAAATTTACTTTTTACTGTCCCTACCACATTCCTCAAGTGGTAGAGCAAGAATTGTCTTCCACCCAGAAGTTCTATCTGCAGATTTCACTGAAGTTGCATGTCTTGACCCCCACTACCCGAGTAAAACACACATACGAGTGTAACTCGTAAAGTAAGGTCGATGTTTTATACACACCAAACCATCATAGATAGTTGCAAAACGCTTATTTTATTCCTTACATCTTTCTCTATTTGTACTTTCTCACATGTACTAAGCAGGGAAAGTGATGTATTGTCCCAAATATTCGATGTCGATATTTTACCGGAAATATAGGTTTTGAGGCTCCCTGAATATATGTATGTGTGTTTGTTCAGAAAACTTCAAACTTTTCGTGAAATGGAACATCGCTGTTCATTTTTTAAATGTTAAGTGTGCAAAGAGAACGGAATCTCAAAGTTTTAAAAGATTTGACTATCGCTCAAAGCCTACTGTATTCCAATATTCCCCTTGCACCTACAAGGAAATAAGCAATAAGATAATTTGTACAAATGTTTATGTCAACTCACACGAAGAAGATATAGGAATAAGAGTTTGTAAGAACGGTTGGTACAAGAGTAGAGAAAGTCATGTGAGTACAACACATCAGATTTTTAAATTATATTGTTCGCAGACACACAATAGACACGCATACGGTATTTTAATAAAAAATTTCGAAATATTTTCCATGTAAAGGGATGGAGAAATTTTCTTGAAAATTAAACTTGAAAGATATTAAACTTAAATATCAACTTTAGTTTTTAACTGACTTTTCGCTTTTGAGTTATGCTGTTCACATACTGACAGACAAGACACAGACACACAGATACACACACACACAGGCGTGCGCGGACCTTTTTCTAAAAATGCGTTTTTGTTTTTTGTTTTTTGTTTTTTTTCCTGATTCAGGGGGAGGGGGGTCTCATAACGTGTATTTCCGGTGAAATCTCGACATCAAATTTTTGGGTGGAATACAAACTTCCTCTGCTTACCAGTAGAGAAAATAAAAAGAAAAAAAAAAGCATTTTAGGGGGGAAAATATCTATGAATAATAACCCAAAAACGAAGACGTGGTTAGATACCAATTTTGGTATTTAAGTTCAACGCCTTTCAAGAAGGCGACACAAATATTTTGAAGAAGATTCGATAACCCGAACTACACTTTGCGTGAAAATTGTTCTAAAAATTTTATTTTCCTTAAAATAACCTTAATGATAATGATTAAATTGCTAAATGTTAAGATATGTTCATACTAATGAAACTGTTATCTAGAGTTTTATGCGAATAGTCTCTAAAGTTCTCTATTATTAATGACTTTTGCATAACTAGCAAACCGTAAGAGGTAGACAAAGCCTTACTGCTCAAAACACATAATTTATTTCAAATAACTATTGTTGCCTGTAGTTAACCATTTCCGATATATTCTTTGTTGCTGGTCATTTTCTATATCTTGCTCAAATTAGAAGTCGTTATTCAGTTTCTCTCCCCTCCCTCCCCAAAACATGTTTATCTCATGAATTAGATTTTTGTAAGTATGGTTTGAAGAAAGTCATGTGAATGTAACACCTCAGATTTATATTAAAATTATTAGCTCTTTACGAGATTGTTGTTGCCGCAGTGAGGGAAATTCGATTGTATATTTGGAGCATGCCTGACTGACGCATGAACTTTGGTACCTAAATGGCTTTTCTCTTGTAAACTATTCAGCCTCCTAAAATATGCAATTTCCTTAGGTAACAAGCAGCAGAGAAAGTAAAACATCTGATGTGCTGCATTCACATGACTTTCTCTGATTATCCTACTAAAAGTTATCCTAACGAAATGTTGTTCTTCTGCCTGTTTCTTGTTAATTAACATAAACTTACATTACATATTTGTACATTTGTTATAAGTATTCGTATAAAGAAGACCTGGTAGCTTGAAATATGGTGAGATTTTTAATAAACTGGTCTCTATGTGATACCTTTGAAGTCTTTGAAAAAAAATATAAACAAACTTCACACCAATAACAAAAAATGTCCTAAAATACTTAACGACATGAAACTTTTGATTTGACGTAAGGCGTATTCTTTTATAATATCTATATCTTTTGTGCAATAAGATATTCTTATCTCTGTCGGTTCACCAGTTAATCAAAAATCATTCAGAATGGAGTAGATTTATCAGGGTACTTCCAAATTGTTCAAGATAACCATGTCATTTGTGTAAACATATTAAACATCTGGTATTTTGACGTTAAAATGCCATTTTTGAGAAAATCAAAATTAAGTACTTTTACACATAAAGAATAATTTGGAGTGACATGATTTTCTTTAATACAATTTTGGTATCTAACCAATGTTTCGTTTCCGAGGTTTACTTTTCACACACATACGCACACCTTGTTCTAAAAATCTTTTATTTACCCAGTATCTCAAAACGTGAATTTGCACTGCATCTACATATTGAATTTTTGGGTGGAGTGCATACTTTCTCCATTTGCTATAGGTGAAAAGAAGAGAAAGTAAAAAAAAAAAAAAAAATAGAGAAAAGGCAGAAAACAACACTTGGTAATAAACTAAGAGGAAAAGCGAGCGAGAAGGTAAAAAAACAGCACCAAAGTCTGTAGGCAGTATAAAGGAAAGCAAGGCTAAGATGAGGAATGGGTTAGAATATTGCGTGAGAAATATAAAAAGGGCTACATTTTATGAGGAAGGTAGAGGTTGTAAACCTGCGCCATTATCACTCCATAACACGTATGTATGTATGGTAGAAAGTGCAGATCAAGCCAACAACTTGTGCAGTTTTACGACCGCTGTCAGAAAACCTACTCACGATCTGCATATGCCAAGTTGAAAGTCTAGTTCACCATTTGTTCTGTACAGTAGACGCGGTATATAGCAGACAAATGACCTTCGTTTTGCTATCTATCCCTCACTAGTAAACGAGAGCGGAAAATATTTATTTTCCAGCAAGGAGCTTATATTGACAGAAATATCCTACCAGTGTGCAGCGGCCGGGCGGTAGGCCTTGGTCCGGTAAGGCTATTAGGCCGCGTGCTTAGTTTTGGTTTACATATAAAAAGTTACTTCTATATCGCTTACAATCTCTTTCTCTTTTCCTCTCCTGAGATGATTTTCAAACTAAGTAAAACTTTCATAAAACACCTATATATGTCCGCCCCTGTAGCGTGGTGGTAGTGTCTGCCTCACCTCCAAGAGGTCGCGACTTCGAATCCCGATTAGGGTTAGTTATCCGGATAAGGTTTTTTTTTTCCGAGATTCTCTTATTCTGTGAAGAGAAACGTCTGGTAACTTAAAGCTCTATGCACCTCGGGCTCATTTGAGCATCATTTCACCCATTTCATTCATTAAATCCTTTATTCATTCATTTCAAAACTGAAACATGTTGGATGAAGTATTTCCAAAAGGTCTAATACTAGGGAATATTTAAATGACCCGTTATATGCCCTTAAACAATATTTTGACTATTTATAGTTTGTTATTTACGACAATTTGCACAAAAATAAATAAAAATGAGGAACCACTATAGAGTAATCACAGCGAACATTTTCTCAGGTCAATATATCAAATATGTTTTATTTTTTTTTTAATATTTGGAGCCACTTTTTACTTTCTCTACTGGTTAATAGAGGAAGTATTGTATCCCACCCAAAAATTCGATGTCGAGATTTCACCGGAAATACATGTTTCGAGAACTCCTAAATCCTAAAAAGAAGCATTCTTAGAAAAAGGTTCGTGTGTGTATGTGTGTGTGTGTGTGTGTGTGTGTGTGTGTGTGTGTGTGTGTGTGTGTGTGTGTGTGTGTCTGTCTGTCTGTCTATCAGTCTGTGGACAGCATAACTTAAAAACCAAAAATGTTTAAGTTTAATGTCTTTCACGGATGCGACACAAAGATTTTTCCTCAATGTTTAGTCGCGATATGACTTTTATGTTGAAGCGACTTCAAATAATGAATAAATTTAAAAAAAAAAAAAAAAAGATTTTGAAGAAAATAGGCCTACCCTAAACTACCCTTTACATGGAAAATTTTGATTTTCTTGAAAATGGCTCTAACGATTTTTATCAAAATGCCATATGTTTAAGATATTTGTATGGCAAATGAAATATATATTTTGAATTTTCTGGCTATAGCCTATATAGTCCTGTTTACTCTGGATGACTTTTGAATAACTCGTGAACCTTAAGAGATAGACAAAATCTTACTATACAAAAAATGTAGATTTCGCTAAACCATACACTTTATGTCTAAATAAATTTTTTGTAGTGAACCATTTCGGAGATAATCCTTGTTATTTGTGTCAGTTTCGGAAAACTTAAAACTTTCATGAAATGAACATCGTTGCTCATTTTTTATATGTTATGGTGCAAAGAGAACGGGATCTCTGCACCTACAAGGGAATAAGCAATAAGATAATTTGTACAAATGTTTATGCCAACTAACACGAAAAAGATATAGGAGTAAGAGTTTTCAAGAATGGTTAGTACAAGAGTAGAGAAAGTCATGTGAGTGCAACAGATCAGATTTTTTAAAATAATAGTACTCCATAAAAATAACTTTAGGTAAAGTTGTGCAAGGGGGAAGAAATCCAAGAGATGAAGGAGAGTGCAGGAGAGGTGAAAAATGAGAGAAGGAGAGGAAAAAGGAGGTAAAGGTGGGAAAGAAAGGGAGCGGTAGACATAAAGAGACAATATTTCCCATATTTAACGCAATAATGTGCATAGGGTAGAACATAAATACGTTGCTTCTCTGTATTTGAGAAAGATAATACAAGCTTGCAACACCTAACCTCACCTTGCCTCACACGAGTATTATGAGGTCTGGGCTTGCTTACACTGAACGCTATTAAACTTGCCTACTGTACTTGAGTTGCGGGCGTTACAATAACTTCTGGAGAGATCGATGTAATAACTTCCTCTCTTCCAATAGCCGACCAAGGTGATAAGAAGCATTTTAAATATTCATGTTTACATCTAAAGCAAGTGTTTCGCCACGTGCTCCTCAAACTTGTTACCTGGGTTACGTGTGTAGAATCCCGAAATACTGGTCCAAAGAGAAACATGTGGTAACGGAACGGAAATTTTAAAATCGCTTTCATCTCATCATTATAATGCTACATAATTCCACATCCGGTTCCTACTCAGGATCCATAGATTTCTCCGCCACGATCATTTTGATTTACGTGATGGAAGAAGTCAAGGCCTCCTGCCCTAGGCCTCCTCTGCTTTAATGATCTTCACTTTCTATGCTACATCTGCTGATATGGGGAAGTCTGTTGCAATCGTAATGATCGCGCAAGTACTTGCCCTTGGCGATCTTTAATCTGCTTCCTCTGATCAACAACACAGTCGCAGAAACGGGATACTCTGGCAATGAATCACAAGTGAATATTAAAACAAATATATACTCTCGTTTCAGGCTAAACAAAAAAGCACCTTGTTTAAAACCTGATACAAATACTTGGACTACCTCAGAGCGGGTCGGTTCGGGCGCTAATGTCTGTGACCCTCATTAGAGAGGTCGTGGGTTCAATCTCCCTGGCTGACCTTCCTGACCCAACGGTTTTGGGGTCTCCACGGGTCGCTAGGCGAATACTGGGAGGGTTAGTTACATTGAATTTCCCTAAATATCTTCTTCCTTTCTCCTCACTTTTTATTTCACTTCTCCCTTCATCCGTTTGGTTGTTGCAGAGTAGACAGGTGACTCGGCGTTGCTTGGCAGGTAAAAAGGATGCTCCTGTGTGCTCCCGACTGCCGGTGGAATGGTCTTTGGTTTCCGAGTCATCCAGGGGCTATGCAAGTCTCCTGTTGTACGCCGCCGGGGAGCTTCAATCGGAGCAGTTAGGCAGTCTCCTCTCTGCTGTATCGGTCACCCCCTGTCTCCTCTTATCTCATCTCTCCCTTCCGGCGCAGGTGAGGAGGTCGTCTGTACTTTACCTTAACTCCGAAGTGTTAGCAAAATCATAATATAAAAGCCCTGTGTTCGATGCTTGCTGAAGATTAGGGATTTTTCTTTAGTCATTCCCTACTATCTCTCTGGAGTATGAGAACATGGATTTGATGTTTATAAAGGGTATTCCTTTCATACGCTGGTATTTGATACTGACCAACAACATTTAGCAATGTCTCGGATATCGACCAATCACTGTGATTTGTCTTATAATATGCTTGCAGAGATGCGATTTTATCGGATGAAACGCCAGCTTGTCACTGTTTCAGTAAGTAGTGATACAATACTTCGTCTACTTACTATAGATAGCAGTAGAGAGAGTAAAAAGTATAAAATTTGGCTTGGTTATGCATTGACCACCGCAATTTTACGCATGGTTACCTTCTTAAATGGGACTCAGCTGTTCTTTGTCCGCTGTGCAACAACCTTACGTCGGTCCGTCACGTGCTGCTAGAGTGTGTTTCCCAAGCGTAGCATCGAAACTCTCAAACTGCCTGTCAGACTTGCAGAGGTCCTAGCGGACGATAAACATACGGTAGAAAGGGGTTTGAAGCATTTACACAGAGCAAACATCTGCCATGCATACCGCAACTCCCACTGACGCCTAGAACCCTGAAACAACCAAACAAATGAAGGATGAAGTGAAATGAGTTTGCACTTCTTTTATATCAATGTGTTCACGCGCTTCACGAAATGTCATACGCGGAGTGATATTATCTGCATTGTTTATGTGAGGTCCTATTCTTGGGCCGAAAGGATTAGAGTAGAGATATTTTACTGCAATATTTATGACAGTAATCCTATTCTTTATGCTTGCAGAATTTTGTTTTCTGTTTCTGGCATTGCTCCAATTGTTAAGCTGCAGGTGTTGCCCTTCTTTTGTCACCGGTTCCTCCACTTCTCTTTCACTCCCAATGTCGAATTAATCAGTTCACAATACAGTTGCCCCGGGCACCATACAAAGTCTTGTAAATATAAACATTTAACTGCATTCACTTTCTCGACTACGTGCAGAATAGTTGCTTCTTTCCTTATAGGGAACATAATGTACTGGACTTCCGGATTTCCTTTCTGTGGTATGTATCGGCACTTCCGGTACATGGCCTGGGTTCGATATAATGTACATCATTACACATAAGTTACGTAATAACTGTATTGCAGTGGCGCTAACCAGAGGCGGATTCAGCATTCCTTTAGAGAGGTCTAACACATTTTGAAATATACCTTATGAGTAAGCAAAAGCCAGATTCAAGTTCTCAGACATCATATTAGTGATGCATTAACCATCCTTTAGATGTAAATATTTCTTTAAATGTTGATAGACTACAAACATTTATTAAAGGGAGCCCAAAAATAGCATTTTTTTTTCGTAGTCCTACAAATTGGAATTCGCTCTATATCGTTTTAGGCGCAATACTTATATTTTAAATATTACTTTACAGATGCCACTACTCCACTATTTTGCATTATGAATTCTATATCATTCCACAGGAAAAAATAATTCCTAGACACTTTGGAGTAAAGAGATAAAATTTAACCCAATTTTGGGGAAAGTTTTGTTCTACAAATTGGTGCTACTGTTCTGTTTGGTAGCTTCTTGTTCAAGACATGTAATTGCTTTCTTTAAATATAGAGCCGAGTTTGTTTTCTCCATTCCAACATTTCGAACACTTTTTCTGTGAGTGACATTTTCTGGTATAACTGACGCGATTTCTCAGAAACTATAAAAGATAGCTCAATTACCTTTCAGGAAGCTAAAAATATCCAACATTTTGGTTTTATTTTAATATTAATAACAAGTCTTAATTAAAATATGCTAACAAGCTGGAATTAAAAGTTGGTATAACTGAGCAAACAAATTCTATCTTGCCCTAATAAACTTTGACAGAAGTAGATAAACGAACGTAGAGGGCATGCATTTATACTCCATAAAAAGTTCAGTCTATCCCTAATAATTTTCAGAGCTAATTGATATTAAATTTATATTTAATATTGGCGGGATAGATCTTTTAATATCCTTTTAAGTAAATGGCATTTTAAATGTACCTAATGTTTTATTGGTTTTACTATTTCATACAAGTACGCGTTGGTTAGTGATTGGACAGTAGGAAAGCTCCACGAGTGAAGTTATTACTCTGCACTTTAATTTTGTGTAATCAGCTAAAATAAAACTTCGTCTGTGAAAACGACAACTGAGTATTATGCTGCAAGGTATGTGAAGCAACTGTGAGTAATGGTAGAAGTGGGGCTTACCTCTACTTCATTTTATTTTAGTTGTAAAATCAACTCTGTTGCTTTTTAGTTTTAGCATAACTTAAATAACAGAAACAGAAGCGAATCGCTTGCATGGCCACCTCTAACAGAGGTAGGCATACCAACCTAACGAAAGAAAATGCAGCTAACATCGACTGTCCTACCCTGAATGTAACCAATACTGAATGTAACAACGATACTTATACTAATAGTCCTAACAACGTAAAGATGACATCACTGAACACTGATAATGATACTCCTAATAACCAAACTCACGGAAATCCCAATGAAGTAAAGAAATCTCCCACTAATGAAATTGTGCCAGCTACAAAACCAAGCTACTCCGACATAACTAAGGGCCCAAATGACCTAGCTGTCGACGGGCCCTTAAACCCCACTCACTCACTCACCCCGACATAACTATGTCAACCCCTTCAAAAGAACAGGCAATAGTAATTGAATCTCATGAGGGCATTACCATAAAAGACTACATGCTTGCGCTAGGGAAACTTATTAACCCAAGCAATATACGCTATGTTTCCCGTATATCAAACGGAAGAATATGTGTTTTCCTATCCAGTGAAAAATATGTAGAAGAAATTACCACAAAGCACTCCAAAATTCTCATCAATAATGTCTTATTAGAAACCAGACCCCTACTAACAAAGAACAAAAGAGTAATTCTGTCCAACGTATGTCCAGTTATCCCTAATTACACTATAGAAGAAGAATTAAGCAAACTAGGCATAGGAGTAACGTCAAAAATATCGCCAATCAGAGCTGGTTTATCAATCCCAGGATTTTCTCACATATTAAGCTTTCGAAGACAGATGTTCGTCCACAATGAAGACTTTGACAAGCTTCCCGAAATTCTTCAAATTCAACATGATGGGACCAATTACTTTATTTACCTTTCGTCTGACATTCCTTCCTGCTTTGTTTGTAAAAGTGAGGGACATTTAGCAATGTTCTGCCCTAAAACCAACCAAATACATGAAAGTGCTCCTTCTGATCTCTCCCATAGCACATCTGATGGAAATCTATATTCGTCTGAATTTCCCATTCTTAACAAGAAATTACCAAAATCAAAATCTATATATGACGAGAACATATCCATACCTTCATCTCCAGTAAGGGAAAACACCTCCCGATGCACCCAAGATACAAATCCTGTGGACAGACCAGATGAAATTCAAGTTACTCCTAACCTCTCTGAAACAAACACAGAACCTAGTCTCTCTGCACAGATAGAGAGCTCCATAACTCCTGTTCACATGGAAACCCAACCTCACAGATCTAAAAGACCAATTTCAGTAACCAGCAATGAAACTACCGGGACTGATGAGCAACGGAACCTTCCAATTCAATCTGGTGCAAATAAACAGATTTCTATATCTAAACCTAACCGAACTAAGAGGCCTAAAAAGGAAACACAGACGTCATTAGACGCAGTACTTCAACCAGTAAAACAGGTAATGGAATCAGAACCAAGTTCCTTTCCAATCAATTATTTACAACTACTAAGTTTCTTTGAGAACACAATAGGAGTTACCGATGTATCCTCAGTTGCAGCTTACTATACAAACGACCTAGAAGGCTTAGCTCGTGCGATTCAAAAACTACACCCTCACTTACATAATAGTGGCATAAAAACAGAAGCACGCGCATTGTAAAAAAACTACTTAAGGCTGCAAACAGAACAACGGAATATTCAAGCGATGAATCTTCATATCTTACACAATAATGATCATAAAACTTCTTGTAAATTTTTTTTTGTTTTTTTTTTTTTTTTTATTTTTTTGTTCTTCTCTATGGCCTCATCAATAATTCAGTGGAATATTAACGGTTTTCAACCGCAAATCGAATACTTACAACTTCTAACAAAACCGCCACCTGCCTGATGTCATTTGCCTTCAAGAAACAAACTTTAAAAATACTTTTGTTTCCAATTTAAAACAATTTAAAGTATATTACAAAAATCGTACAACCGCCCTTCATGCAAGTGGAGGTGTGACAACGTACGTAAAACATAACCTCACTACCAGAGAAATCCCACTAATCACAGACTTGGAAGCAGTAGCCATTGTAGTAAATCTGCCCTCGTCAATCTGCATCTGTAATGTCTACATTCCAAACAGCTATGCACTCCACAGTTATGTTTTAATTGACTTAATCCATCAACTACCAAAACCCTTCATATTATTGGGAGATTTCAATAGCCACAACAACTTATGGGGAAGCCGTTATACCGACAGAAGAGGAAAGATAATAGAACGATTACTACACGATTTTGACTTAATTATGCTCAATTCCAAAGAACCAACCCGTTATGACTTAGCTCATGGAACATCAAGCAGTATCGATTTAACAATTTGTCCACCTGAAATTTATGAATTACTTAATTGGTCTGTCTATTCATGTTTATTGGGTAGTGACTATTCACCAATAACAATTTCTTTGAATAGTTCCAAAAGCACATACACCTTCAGTACTAAGTGGAAATTTCAAAAAGCCAATTGGCCGCTGTATCAAAATCTTATTAGAGAAGGCATCCGGCAAAATCCTCCACTCGCTGATCGTTCTTCCGGTGAAATCGATACTATTATTGCTGAAATCATAACATTAATTGTTGTTGTTGTTGTTTTCTAGTGCCTTGCATCTGGCAATGAAGCCATTAGCATTCGTGCCTTCCAATACTTTTGAACTGTAGTTTCTTCTGATCTTAATGCTTCACAGGTCTTCAAGTGGTCTTCATTCATTTCTGCTGGATCGTTACACAGGACACATATTGGTGAGGCTGAGATACCTATTCTGTAGAGATGACTTGCTAAGCAGTCGTGATTTGTCAGTAGCCGGAAGGCTGCAACCGCTGTTTTCCTTGGTCTCTGGGGGATTATATCTGGGTTGGAAAGTAGTGTAATCCATTTTTTATCTTTGGCATTTGTTTCTATTTCTTGTAGGTATGAATGAGAAAAATTTTTAATGATCAAGCGTTTTATTGAGGAATATGAGAAATTGAATTTAGACTTTTGTTTTATTGTTGTGCCTTTCTTTGCAAGTGAGTCTGCAGCTTCGTTCCCCATGACTCCACAGTGTGCTGGAATCCATTGGAGATGAACAGTCTTATTAACTTTTTGGAGTTGTGTTAACATTTTGTAGCATTCTCTAATTTTTGTTGACTTCTTTGTAGTATTTGAACATATTCCCTGAATTGCAGCTTTAGAATCTGAAAGAATTACTGCCTTGTTAAGTTTATTTAAGGGAAGATTTAATAATTGTCGGAGAGCAATGTATATAGCCTCTATTTCTCCATCATAATTTGTTGTGTCTCTGCCAATAGAATGATAAAAGGAAAAATGTGAACATGTAACTCCAGCTCCAGTAAGGTTTTCCTTCGAAGATCCATCAGTATATATGTGCAGCCATTCTTCTGTGGGATACCTAGTATTGATTATTTCCAGAGCTAGAAGTTTTTGTATTTCTTTTGGTGTGTCTGATTTACTTATTTCCTCTATTAATTCCAAATTGAAGGTAGGTTGCAATAATTCCAATGGATTTTCTCTTATAAGTAGATTTTCTCTGGTGTTAGGAATGTTCAATTTGGATTTAATCTGTGTTACCTTTTCTAGGAAACTACTATGAGTTTTAAGGATTAAAGGGGGGAGGTTCTCTTCTGTCCATTGTTGTGATGAAATTTGCCTAAAGATGTCCCCACCCGGAGATCCGATTGGGGGACAGTTTTAACTCCGGAATGTTTATCTTTAGGACTCATATTCATGTATGTGGCTTTCATGTAACTGTTTTCTTAACGGGCACCAATTTTACAATGTGGCAGTTACATCACCCGACTTAAACCCCCATTTTGCAAGGGGGACCACACCTATCGTTGGTCAACGGGTCCATCGGACCTAGCCGGGAGGACTAAATAGATGGTATTTAGATCCACCGACCTTCCCCTCATGTGCCTCTGAGGGACGCTGTTGTGCTGTGACAGGCTAGCACATATGACATTTCCTCCATTTTAGATGAAACAGTTATACCGCTGTGATTCGGTCCCCAGAGCCTCATCCGTTAAAAGCAGGGTGCACCACGGGCAGGATGAGGATGGGAATTGGGTAGGAGAGGCTATAGGAGGCGCATCACTACCCCTTACTACCCCACATTAATTGTTGTATCTGCAGAAACTAGCGTCCCCCAAACCACAGCATCTAATATTAATAGATGTGTACCATGGTGGAATGAATCTTGTAAAATTGCTCTTAAGAACAGGCATAGAGCATTTTACAAATATAAGAGACACCCATCCTTGGAAAATAAAATTAATTTTCTGAAGCTTAGATCAAAAGCACGCAAAGTTATAAAGGAAAGTAAAAAACTAAGCTGGTCAACATTTATATCTTCTTTAAACCACAATACTCCCTCCTCTGTTGTTTGGGACAGAATTAAAAAAATCAGTGGTGTATACAGATCTCCTCATATAACTAGTATCTGGAATGCTGAGGAAAATAAAAATTCTAGTTCTTCTACCGACATCGCAAATATTTTCGCAGATACCTTCGCAAGTATATCAAGCGATTCTAACTACAACGAAAAGTTTTGTCAATACAAAACATCTAAACCAGAATCAGGGTTGGCTGCACTATCTGAGGACTATGAAGATAGCTACAACGAAGAATTAAATATCCACGAACTAACGAACGAACTACAGCTATGCACACCAAAAAGTTCAGGGCCTGACAACCTACCATATGAACTGTTAAAGCAACTTCCTCTAGAAGGACTTACATATCTTAATGAAATATACAACTTTATCTGGACAAATAAAACATTCCCTAATCAGTGGCGCCTGGCAACAGTTGTTCCGATACCTAAACCCAATAAGGACCTTTACTTTCCACAAAACTTCAGACCTATTGCTCTCACAAATACGTGCAAACTAATGGAGAAAATCATTACCCAAAGATTAAAATACACGTTGGAACAAGAGAAATTCTTCACCAAAATTCAAAGCGGCTTTCGCCGTCACCATTCAACCACCGATACCCTAATTACACTCGAAACAGAAATCCTAAATGCATTCTCAAAATCACAGCATCTTTCCATGATACATTTAGACGTAGAAAAAGCATATGGCATGGCATATAAACCGCACATTATTAAGACACTGCTGGATTTCAACATCAGAGGAAGAATGATAGCATTTATTTACAATTTTCTTCATAATCGCAGCATCAGGGTAAAAGCCAACGGCATGTTCTCCAAAGAAATTAAAATTAAAAATGGAGTTCCTCAGGGCTCCGTGATCAGCGTGACCCTTTTCCTTATAGCCATGAACAATATTGCAACATATATTCACCCATCAGTTAAGGCGTGCCTTTATGCTGACGACCTCATAATTTTTTGCCAAGGTAAAAACATAATCACCACTCAAAAACTACTTCAGTCAGCTTTAGATGATCTCCAAGAATGGTCGTCTACTACTGGTTTCAAATTCTCCAGCACCAAAACTAAATGTATCACCTTCACAAAAAGACAAGTTCCTGAACAGGACCTTGAACTATATATCAATGAAGAGAAACTCAACGTAGTTACGAGCACAAAAATTCTGGGTGTCATTTTCGATCAAAACTTTCATGGAAGCCCCATGTTAAAGCCTTAAAAGAAGCTTGCACAAGTCGACTCAACATTATCAAAACTCTTGCCGCAAGAAATTGGGGTGCTGATTTATTCACACTTCTCAAAACCTACAAGACTCTTATTAGATCCAAACTGGACTATGGTGCTATTGTTTACAACTCGCAAACCGTTCAACTCTCAAAACCCTGAACTCTATTCAGTCTACAGCCCTAAGGTTGGCATTAGGGGCATTTGTCACCAGTCCAATCTTAAACCTTCAAATGGAAGCAAATGAGCCGGCTCTAAATATTCGCAGAAAATTATTAAGTGTAACATATGCCATAAAGATTGCCTCACATCCATGTCATAAAATGCATAACTATGTTTTTTCCACTACACAAAGCTAGTCAGATGCAAACACAACGACACAGAAGTCCGTTTCACAATAGAATTCTCCCGCACTTGAAAGAAATAGCTTTAAAAATTTCTATGATCCAACCCAGCTATATTAATTGCTCCACACCCTACTGGCAGATACAAAGTCCACCAATTGATACCAGTCTTTCATCTCATTTGAAGCTTCAAACTCCTTCTTGTATACTTAAACAAACGTGGAGTTCTTTACTGGATGAATATAACTCTAACACGAAAATTTTCACTGATGGATCAGCATCTAAAGAGGGGAAGAGGATGTGCAATTGTGTATCCTGATCAAACAATGCTCCACAGTTTACCTCGCCTGTTTAGCATTTTCTCCTGTGAAGCATTCGCTATTAAGGAAGCGCTTCTATATATAACCAATTCATCCGTTAAAAGTCACTGTACCATATTCACTGATTCCTTAAGTGTACTACTTGCCATACAAAACTCCGAGCCAAACCATGCACTAATCCATGAAATTCGACTTTTGTGTCACAATATAAATAAGACCGATAAAAAGGTATCCTTTGTATGGACTCCCTCTCATGTTGGCATAACAGGCAATGAAACTGCAGATGAAGCAGCAAAAGAGGCAGCTAAACATCCCGTCAGTGATGCCTCGATCGCTTCTCCACACCAAGACGTCATCAATGGTACTAAACATATGTACATGCAAAAATGGATACAGACATGGTCATCAGTTAGCAGTAAACTCCATGAAGATCGCTCAGGCTGTACAAAACCTTTTCTGCAGCTCCAAAGACTGAAAAGAAGAGATCAAGTTAACATCACTCGGCTTAGAATTGGACACTCCAAACTAACACCAGTCATCTTCTCACCAAGGACCAACCTCCAAATTGTGCCAACTGTGATATTCCTCTAACCATCCACCACATCCTTATAGATTGCCCACAATACAGCAGATATAGACAGCAAGCCGGCATTTCCAGTCTTCATCATGCAGTCAATACACCGAATATGATCAGTAAAGACTCTACAGTTTATGAAGAACCTAAAACTTTCAAATTTACTGTAAATGTCAACATAATGTAATATGTGTAGGTATGTATAATTGTAAGTTAATATCCACAATGTATTACTATATATGGTCATGATAAGACCGTGCTGTCAAAACGACCTTAAATAAATATTTACAAAAAAAAAAAAAAAAAAAAAAAAAACGCGTTAAAGTATCATCTACGAAATATTACATGGTCATTCTTAGTGTTTTGTACAAATTATCACTGTCATTTTTTTGTTTTGTTAATGTCGCTGAAAAAACAATTTATTACACATTACAATCGATTAATAATCAGAATAGCACTCCATTTCAATTTGACCACTGTGTTTATAACAATTATTCTTCTAATAATGTATTATACAGAAGAAAGTTTATTTGTTAATGTCAAAAATAAAGCGAGATCCATTTCTGATTATAAACTGGTTTTCTGTTATAACAAAAGAAGATCAAAATACGTGTAATTCTTGCAGTTTATTTTCGTAAGATGGCAGTGGTGAATAAGTGGAACCACACTATTCGGAATTAATATATTTTAGGTTATTTGTTTATAGAATTTAACATTTTGCGATATAGTATTTAAATTCATATTTTATTTATGAAATAGTCCAAATAAATATATTCGACGGTGTAATGTTCGGTTTTACTGCAACTTTTTTCTGCTGTTGTTTCAGAGCTTAGTTCTTATCCAGAGGTTATTTAATAGTAAATATAAAGCACTTTTGATTTGGTCTGTATTCTTCTTCATCTTCTTCGTCTTCTTAATCTAATGGAACTTTTGAGATACTCGTATATCCACTGCTTGGATAAATTCACGCCCTAACTGAATGAATAGATGTTCTTCTGGCCTGCTAAGGGAATGGTATAGAATTAAAAGAATTAGTTTTGAATTTGCCAAAGCAAAGCAAAGCAGTGCCGCAATATAACAAATGCTATACTTTTAACTTCCTATATTGCGTATAAGTAGGGGAAGCATTGCATTGAACCCAAAAATTCCATGTCTAGATTTCACCAGAAATACATGTTTTGTGACTCCCTTAATTCGAAAAAAGAACATTTTTTTGAAAAAGGTCCACGCGTGCGTGTCTGGGGTCTAAAGAGCAGAACTCAAAAACGAAAGGTAGGTTAAAGTACCATGTTTCAGCATCTCCCAAGGATGCGACACTAAGATGTTCAAGAACATTTTCCCAACCCAAGCTACCCTTTACATGGACAATTTTTTGAAAATTTCGATTTTCTCAAAAATGGCTCTAACAAGTTTGATTAAAATACGATATATTTAAGGTATTTTCGTGACAAATGAAATGAACATCTTGAATCTTCTGGGAATGTCCTCAGAGATCCTCTTTATTCTGGGTGACTTTTACATAGCTAGTAAATCATAAGATACTGGCAAAAGCGTACCACCAAAAATATAGATTTCATAAAAACACAATTTGTGTCAAAAACATTTTCTTTTTCTTTTCTTTCCTTTCGCTTCTCTTTTTATTTGAATGAAGCGTTTACGAGATAATTCTTGTTGCTTCAATTTTCCAATATTTATAAGTATTTTTCTCAAATAAGAATATGCTATTGTTTTCTTTACTTATCTCTTGGCCAGCAAAGAAAACGGAATTTCAAAGCTATCCACATAGCGACCAGTTTAAAATATATGACCGTCGCTTATTGCTTACTGTATT
>JAUKNM010000028.1:0-242478 GCA_030765045.1 Tenodera sinensis | reverse complement strand
GGTGAGAAAGCTGGTAATAATGTGTACCAAATAGTCCGGAAGACCAGTGCAATGAAGTTTAAGTAGCAAGCCAGAATGCCACACTTTATCAAACGCCTGCGCCACATCAAGGTAAAGAGCTGGTGTATATTGGCGATGCTCGAAGCCGCGGACAAAGTGTTGAGTTAATCTCAGTAACTGGTGAGTAGTAGAGTGTTTCGGACGAAATCCGAATTGAAACGAGGGAATGATGTGAGCATTGATGAGGTACTGCACTAGACGGCGATGGATGACCTTCTCAAAGAGTTTGCACAATGTGGGCAGAAGACTGATAGGACGATAGCTGCCTGGCAGATGCTTAGGCTTATTGGGTTTGTGGAACACAATGATATGAGCAAATGTCCACGTGGAGGGGAAGTAGCCAATTTGAAGACAGAAATTCAGCATAGAAGAGAGATAGGCAAGCGCTTTCTTGGTGAGATGTTTCAAGACTATGTTGGGCAGAAGATCGTGCCCAGGCGATTTCTTGTTAGGAAGGCAGCGAATCAGGTGAAAGAGTTCCCGATGACTAGTGAAGGAGATTCGGGTTTGAACTGTAGCTCGTTGACGTTGGGCACTGAGTTCACTTTCTATAGCTGCAGCGCTTGGAGATATGGTGTGAAGAGCAAAAGTTTGTTCGTAATGTGCAGCCAAGATTTCACACTTTGCTGCTACGTCCGTGACAAGATTGTTCCCATCGGAGAGTGCAGGAATCACAGTAGGTTCACGAAGAATCCGGCTGGTGGTATCCCACAAGGTGTGGTCGTGTGGAGATATAGTCGCCACATGGCGTTGATAAGTTTGTAGACGGTGACGCTCTAGTTCAACCTTTACAAGACGTATCAAATTGTTGAGTCGTCTGCGTAACCAAGGCTGCCGTTCTCGTTGTCGTCGCCGAAGCATAGCATTTTTCTCCCGAATAAGACGCAGCATGGATATTGGCAATGAATGTGGAGAGTTCCGCCGTGGAGAGTGTGACGTAGAAAGCCGTACACAGTTGCACAGGGTAGCAGTGAAATGCGCTACCGTGGCGTCAATATCAGCAGTAGTCGCTAGTTGATAAGAGGAAGTTAAGGCGTTATCTAACTGAGATTGAAATGCGTCCCAGTTGGCAATACCAGCGCTGAGGCGAGGACAGGAAGTCAGCAAGGTAGGCGAGAGTTGAAAGGTAATCACAACAGGGCAATGATCGGAATCAAGTTCTGCTAAAGCGGTGACATAAGTTGGGAGAGGAAGATTCTTGTGAAGACCAATATCAGGGATATCAGGAGCGTGCATGGGATTGCTAGGATAATAAGTGGGATCCGATGGAGCGGAGATAGAAAGGCCATTGGTATTTAAAACATTGAAAAGAAGACGACCATTGAGATTGGTAGACCTATACCCCCATGAAGAATGTTTGCAATTCAGATCGCCCAAAAGGAGAGTGCTACAGTCAGGAGGGAATAGTAACGAGAGATATGTAGTATTAAGCCGGCGATTAGGAGGTTTATAAGCACAGATAATAATGACGTTAGTACCATCCGTGGTGGAGAGTTTAAGGCCTGTCACCTCAAGTACATGAATAGTAGGTAGAAAGATTGCACTGTGATTAACTGTGCGTATGATGAGGATGGCAACACCTCCGGAAGCCGTTGGAACTACACGATCCTGGCGATAGATTTTGTAGCCAGGAACTGTGAAGGTCTCGTTTGGTAGAAAATGCGTTTCAGTAACGCAGGCAATATCGATATTGTGCATGGTGAGAAAAGCAACGAAAGATGCACGTTTGGCACGGAGACCGTTAGCGTTCCAGTTAAGGAGGGTTAACTTTTTAAGATTAATGATATTACGGGTTGCCATTGGGAATTAAAGAAAGAATAAGAGAACTAAGTAACGGTGGAAGTTGTGGTAGAATGGGGGTAAGCAGAGTCTGGAAGTAAGAGAATAACTGAGAGAGCAAACCAGAGAAAAGAATCAGTAAGGGCGTCGAAGAAGAATCCCTGGGTGGGGCAGTGAAAGAACTAGCCGGTGGAAAAGGAGAAGTGGAAGACGTCGCTTGAGAAAAAGTCCTCTGCTGCGCACCAGGAACGGTCGTTTGTTGGAAGGCTGATGGTTGCTGAGACGGACGGAGCTGCTGTGGACGTCGCTCGGATGCAGACGCTGTGCGTGGCGTCGAAGGCAAAGATGTTGATGAGAAGTTGGGTTGCTGAGATCGGCGAGAGAGTCGTGCTTTCAGCGCCACATATTAAGGACAGCCGCGATAATTAGCTTACAGTTAACGCACTTAGCTGGTGTGGTGGAAGGTTTAGCGCAGTCGGAATAATGGTGTGCGCCTAAACATCTGACACATCGAAAAATTAAAAAAATTTTCGATGTGTCAGGGTTCCAACTTGGAATAGTTCTTGGTATGACCAAAGTTTTGGCAGCGAGTGTACTGCGGTAGGTCACTGGTACGGTGGCGATGTTCGACCATCACTACACTATACATAGCAGTCCGGTAAGATTCAGAATGTTTTTACCCTCATCGTTGTTCGTAAGTTCTACAGCACACAAAGGTATTGGGTTCCTGTTTCTGCCAAGTAAACGTGTGACCTTTTGAACAGGATAGTTCAGAGCACAAAGTTCATCATACACTTCCTCGTCATTTAGAGAGCAAGGAAGATTCCGAATGACAACGGAGAAGAGTTTATCAGCTGGATTTCTAAAGGTATAATATGCTTGATTGATTGAGGTGAAGTAAGATGTAAGAGAACCGAAATCAGAAGAAGTGGTGGCATAAATTTTTAGAATCGAACCTCGGAGCTCAGTGTGAAAATCCGATTAGACACATGTTTTGATATCCTTCAAGAACAATTGGTGGTTGTGAATATCACGGAGGCAGATAGGGGTAATTTTCTCTTTAGGAGCGAGAGACAGTGAATCTGTAGTGTCTAGGTCGGGATTATCACCTAAAGCCTGGAAGCGGTTCGAAGTGGGTACCGCATAAGCATAACGGGGCGTGTTAGGCGATACAGAAGCTGGCGCAAGACAGAGCCGCTTGGTAGAACTGGCTGAGGGATATATATATTATCGTCGTCATGAACAGAATTGTTATATGTGTGCGATATGGAGGTTGCTGTCAACTGTGAAGGCTGAAGAAAAGGTTTACTCACTGTGATGTTGGTTGTTGTTGCAGAAGTGTTCACTAACGCTTGCTGTGAAGATAATGCAGGTTGTTGATGTAGAGATATAACAGACCGTGATGTCCAGGAGTGAAGTTACTGTGAGCTTGTGGAGTAGAATCATTACTGTAGACTGTAAGTAAAGCAGAGCTGACAAGGTAGCCGGTAGCTTCCCACAGGTGAGCCATTGTAGAAAAGATCAAATGTAGTAGTAAATACTCCACTACACGCCCTAATCACAGTCAGAATCACCGTACGTAATAACACTATTTGCAGTGAAACAAAGAATACACTGGCGTAGCACTCGTAAACACCCCGAGAGGAAGGCTGACACACACGTCCACCTCGCTGGGCTGCCAGCTTGAAACTGTTTTCTTTTTTTTAACTTCTCTGCTGGTAAGTACGGGAAGAATTGTATTCCACCCAAAAATTCCTTGTCGTAATTTCACCGGAAAGACACGTTTCGAGACCCGTTGAATGAAAAAAAAAAGCATTTTTATAAAAAGATCCGTGCGTGTGGACAGCATAACGCAAAAGCGAAAAGTCGGTTAAAATCCAAAATTGGTATTTAAGTTTAACGTCCTTCAAGGAGGCGACACCAAGAGTTTGAAGAAAATTGCTCCACCCTAAACTACATTTGGCATGGGAAACATTTTAGAAAAGTTGTTTGCTCCAAAACAACTCTATTTTGATTAAAATGCCGCACGTTTAAGATATATTTATATCAAATGAAATGCATATTATGAAGATGCTTGGTACAGCCCAAGGAGTTCTGTTTGCTCCAAAAGAGTTCTATATAACTGGTAAACCGTAAGAGATAGATCAAATCTTACTATACAAAAAAGTGGAACACGCAAAAACACACAATTTATGTCGAAATAATTTACTTTTAGAGTGAACCGTTTCGGAGATACACCTTAATAATTGTGTGAGTTTTTGCAATGCTTATTCGTAGGTCAAATAGGGGGTCGTTATTCACTTTGATACGTCTTGGTCGTGCAAATGCAAACCTCATTTCACAGCCTTCATATACCGACTATCTTTAAAACGTTAGACAATCCCACAAAAACAGTTTTCTACATATACCCTTTGTACCTACACTGCTCGCAAAAGTTAATAGCACGTGAACGCTGGCCAATACTCAAGCGGAGCGCTGTTGCCAAGCGAAGTGCGTGTACCGGCAGAGCTTCTGTACATAAGAGCGCGTGACCTGGGTGTACCACATTCGGCAGCGCTGGTAGGAGGGACAAGCTTAGGACTCGCTGGAGTCTGCAGTACGGCCCGCCTCCATATGCCTTTAAGCTTTGCGAACATTATACAAGCAAATATACAAAAAAGTAGTTCCTGTAAATGTTTATCTTGGCTAGTATGAAGAAAATAGAGGAACAAGTGTTTGTGACAATAGTACCAGCGTAGAGAAAGCCATGTGAGGCAACACATCATATCTTTACTTTCTCTACTACATGTAATAAGTAGAGGAGGTATTGTATTCCATCCAGAAGTTCAATGTCGAGGTTTCGCCGGAAATACATTTTGCGGTCCCCTGAATCCAAAGTGTGAGTGTGTGTCTGTATGTGTGTGAGTGTGTGCGTGTATTTTTGTGCTTGTGTGTGTGTGTATTTCTGTGTGTATCTGTCTGTCTATGGACAGCGTAAGTAAAAAACCAGAAGTACCTTAGAAACCATAGTTAGCATTTAAGTTTATCATCTTTTAAAAATGCGACACCAGCATTTTGAGAAAATCAACTTTTTCGATATATCTTCCATGGAAAGTGTAGTTTAGGATGCAGTGATTTTCTTCATAATCTTGGTGTCGCATCCCTAAAGGATTCTAAACTTAAATAACAACTTTGGTTTCTAACGGACATATCGTTTTTGAGTTATGCTGTCCACAGTCTGACAGATAGACGCACAGACACACCCACATAGACACACACCGACACACAAGCTCGCAGCCGGGCCTTTGTCTAAGACTGTTTTCTTGTTTTACCTTCTCTGCTGGTAAGTAGAGGAAATATTGTATTCTACCCAAAAATTACTTGTCGATATTTCATCGGAAATATGTTTCGAGACCCGTTGAATAAAAAAATCATTTTTATAAAAAGGTCCGTGCGTGTGTGTGTCTGTTTGTCAGTCTGTCTGTCTCAGTTTTTCAATCTGTGGACAGCATAACTCAAAAGCGAAAAGTTGGTTAAAACTCAAAGTTGATATTTAAGTTTAATATACTTCAAGGATGCGACACGAAGATTTTGAAGAAAATAGCCCCACCCTGAACTATCCTTTACATGGAAAATGTTTCATTAATTTTTATTTTCTTGAAAATGGCTTTAACGATTTCAATCAAGATATCATATGTTTGAAATAGTGTTATGACAATGAAATGTATATCTTGAATTTTTTGGTCACAGCCCCTGTAGTCCTATTGGCTCTGGACGACTTTTGCATAACTGGTAAACCGTAAGAGATAGACCAAATCATACTATACAAAAAATGTGAACCTTGCTAAAATACACAATCTACGTCTCAATAAATTGTCTTTTAGGGTGAACCATCCTTGTTATGTGCATGAGTTTCGGAAAATTTAAAACTTTCGTGAAATGAATTTTCGTTGTTCATTTTTTATATGTTAAGTGTGCCAAGAGAACGGGATCTCAAAGCTTTAAAAGATGTGACTATCGTACAAAGCCTACTGTATTCTAATATTCCCCTTGCACCTACAAGGAAATAAGCAATAACATAATTTGTAAGTAGACATATACGTAGTAGAGAAAGTAAACATCTGATGTGTTGCACTGACACGTCTTTTTCTACGCTGGAATTAACTAGGCTCACAAACACATATCCCTCTATTTTCTACATGTTACTCAAGATAAACATTTGCAAAAACTATTTTATTGTATATTTGCTCGTAGGTAAAAGGGGTGCATGGCAAAACAAGTTTTCCGGGATACTCTGATCATTAAAATTTGGTCGGTATGTGAAGGCTGTGAAATGACGTTCCCTTTGCGTGACCAAGAAGTATCAAAGTGAATAACAACCTTACATTTGAGAAAAGCATAGGTATTGCAAAACTCACACAAATAGAAAAGACTACCTTCGAAATGGCTCACTCTAAAACAAATTATTTCAACATAAATAATTGTGCGCTGTTGTTCTATTTTCTCGTATAGTATCATGTGGTCTATCTCCAACGGTTACCAGCTAATATACAAAACTAATCAGGAGTAAACAGGACTTCTGGGGCTATAACCAGAAAATGCATAGGTAATATACATTTCGTTTGACATAGAAAGGTCTTAAACATACGCCACTTGAATCAAAATCGATAGAGCCATTTTCGAGAAAATCAACATTCTCGAAAGATTTTCCATGTAAAGTAGTATTTTTTTTACTCCAACATAATGTCATATTGGAAGGTGAATGAATGCAATGGGTGAAATGATGCTCAAATGAGCCCGAGGTCTATCGAGCTTTGAGTTACTGACATTAGTCTTCTCAGAATAAGGGATAACCGCGGGAAAAAGAATAAAACTTTTCCGCACAACAAACCCTAAGCGAGATTCCAACTCGCGATCTCTTGAACGTCAGGCAACAGGCTAACCATCAGGCTATAGCGGCGATCTGTAACGTGTAGTTTAGGGTGGAGCCACCTGCCTCAGAGTCCTGGTGTAGCATTCTTAAAAGATGCTAAATTGAAATTCAAAAATATTCTGTTTCAATACTACACAGCTACAAATTCTTATCCTAAAGAATCGCTCACCAATCTTGCTGAGGCAGTGCTGGATTGAAACAGTTTACTGTTGCAGTGAGCCACGATCACTTTCTCCAAGCTTTCCATAACAAACCGGTGTCGGTTGTCTCGAAACAATGCACGATACCGCGAGAAAGACCTTTCATATTTCATCAAAGTAATGTCACCTGCACACATATTTTCAATTTCAGCGTCTAGTTTCCGTTCTAAAACCTTGGCAATTTTACACATAGTATGAAATCCACAATTTTTTCGATCACACTTCTAAATTTCTGTTTAATAGCTTCCACTTTCGGACCTTCGAGTGAAATTTTTTCTCAGTGTCATACACTCCATTAACTATCTCAGTTAACAAGCTGGTTGATGTTTCTAGTTTTTTATAGAAAGGAACAAGAAATTCAGATTTGCAGATATGTAAGACAATTCATTTTTCAATGTAATGTGGTTGAGTAAGTTCTGAAGAATTTCAATTGAAGAAGCGTCACCCCTATTTAGTTCCTCAATCACTATTTAAAATTTTCAAAATTGTTTGCATAATACACAGCTGCTTCCAACCATGACCCCAACGAGTAACTATGGGTCTAGGTGGAAGTGCAACATCTGGATTTTTGGTTCTGAATAAATCAATTGTTGTTGGCGCTGTCACAAACACCTATTTGCCATTTGAGGTCAATTTGTCCAGAATGTACGTACCTACTCACATACTCTGTGTAAACCATGTACTATACAAGTTACGTGTATCATGTGTGGGAAGCTTACAGAAAGACCCTCGGCAGTTTTCTTCGTAAATGGAGCAGAATCTGTGAGCAAGCGATACTATCAAATTGCACCCCATTCGGTCATAACAACTGCAGAGATTCATTGAATAAGCGAGCAATTGTTGCATGATTCGATCCTGATATCTCTTTGCATGGTAACAGAAAACACCGCTTGGAAGCTATTTCATTATTTTCTAGCACACCTACCACAACATTCCCCACTCTCCTACCGCTAGAGTCGGGTGATTCATCAATGCTTACCCATATCTTTTTATCTTCACATTCTGCTTTGATCTTTCTTAGAATGTCTTCGTAACAGGCAGGCACATACAGTTTTCTTAGTGTTGATTCTTCTGGTATTTGAAACTTTGTGTATTTCGTAAGAAAATTTCTGAGTTCTGGGCTTTTCAATTTGTATAAAGGAATATCACACGAAAGAAAAGTTTTGTATAAATCTGCATAATATTCGGAACATTTTGAAACTAGGGTATGTGAAGTCTCTGAAGAGGAAGCTGCTTCACCTAAAAGAACCTGTCTAGAACTTTTATGTGAAGCGGCAATTCTATGTTTATTACCTGCTAAATGCTGCAAGACTTGCGGTCGCTGGTCTGCATTTAATGCTTTCCCACATTTTTGGCAGAATAGAATTCTTCCATCACTCGTAAAGATGCCACTGAATTCAGCAGCATATTGTTGCAAACGAGAGCGAACACTCGACTTTACTTTCGGCATTATATCACAAATCACTTCACTTCAGAACCCGTACTGTATAGACGCTCTGCCTTACAAGAGTGATTGAAGACTGTTGCGTACCTCGCGTCAGCCGTCCACATGATAAAATAAGGGATTCCCCTTTCAGATAGTGAGGCAGTATGTGTAGTGGAGGTCATTCATTACGCAGTACGTTTACCAATGAAGTTCATTCAAATGTGTTCTCATAATACGATAATTCATAATATTATTTGTTAAACTTAAAAATTATAACACAGAAAAGTGACAAATTATGTGTTATTAGCAAAATTACTTAAAATACTTATTTACATAAAAATATATTTATTTACATAAAAATCCGCTCCCCAGTTATAAACATATCTTAAACATACGGCATTTTAGTCAAAACCGTTAGAGCCATTTTCGATAAAATCAACTATTTCCAAATATTTTCCATGTAAAGTGTAGTTTAGGGTGAAGGGATTTTCTTCAAAATCTTGGTGTCACATCCCTAAAGGATGGTAAACCTAAATTCCAACTTTGGTTTCTAACGGACCTTTCGTTTTTGAGTTATGCTGTCCACAGACTGACAGACGTACACACACACACACACACACACACACACACACACACACACACACACACACACACACACACACACACACACACACACACACACGTACACACACTCACAACCGGGCACATTTTTCTAAGAAACTTTTTATTTTTATTTTTTTTTTTTTTCTTGATTCAGGGGACCACAAAACATATTTCTTGTGAAATCTCGACGTCGATCTTCTGAATGAAATAGAATACTTCCTATACTTACAATACGTAGTACAGAAAGTAAACATCTGATGTGTTGCACTCATACGACTTTTTCTACTCTGGTATTAATAATTCCCACAAACACTTGTTCCTCTATTTTCTACATATTACTCAAAATACACATTTGCGGAACCTGTATATTTGGAGGTAGGTACAAGGGGTGTATAGGAAAACAAGTTTTCCGGGATACTCTAATCTTTAAAATTTGGACGGTATATGAATGCTGTGAAATGACGTTCCCTTTGCGCGACCAAGACGTATCAAAGTGAATAACGCCCTTCCATTTGAGATAAGCGTAAGTATTGCAAAACTCACACAAATAGCAAGGAGTATCTCCGAAACGGCTCACTAAAACAAATTATTTCGACATGAATTGTGCTGTTGCAAGTTCTACTTTTTCGTATAGTGTGATGTGGTCTATCCCTTACGGTTTACAGTTATACAAAACTCATCAAGAATAAACAGTACTTTATGGGCTATAGTCAGAAAATGCATAGGTAGTATACATTTCATTTGTCATAAAAATATCTTAAACACAGCCAATTTCGAGAAAATCAACATTTTCCATGTAAAAGTGTATTTTTTTTTTCAATTAATGTCCTCAAACGTAATACCATATCGGACGGTGAATAAATGAAATGGGTGAAATGATGCCCAAATTGGTTATCGTCTGCTGAGGATAAGGTAAATCCTCGGGAAAAAAAGCCTTATCCGCATAACAAACCCTAAGGGAGATTCAAACTCGGGACCTCTTGGACGGGAGACTGACACGCTAACCATCAGACTACAGAGGCGGACTGTAAAGTGTAGTTTAGGGTGGAGCCACTTTCTTCAAAATCCTGGTGTTGCATCCTTAAAAGATGTTATACTTAAATGCCAACTTTGGTTTTTAAACGACTTTTGGTTTTTGACTTATGCTGTCCACAGACTAACAGATACACACACACACACACACACACACACACACACACACACACACACACACACACACACACACCTTAGATTCAGGGGACCTCAAAACGTAGTTCCGGTTAAATCTCGACATTGAACTTCGGGGTGGAATACAATACTGCCTCTACTTACTACACGTAGTGGAGAAAGTGAACATCTCATGCGTTGCACTCCCATGACCAGGGAGCGGGGTTTTAGTAAGAAATCCATCAAGATAACCGTGCACTTACAACGGGAAGTAGAAGCGCCGGCTACCTTGCAGTGCTCTTGTAAACAAGTAGACAAGACAGCACAGAGTGCTGTATGCTCACGACAAGAAGGCTAGAGGGGAATGAAGGGCAGAGGAGCTTGAACTGTGTATCTGCTCCGGTAGCGGATCTGTTTACTAGGATATGAGTGTATGACAGTGCATATTTCTAGCTATGAGTGAGTTATGTGACAACATTGTGTATTTTAAACGAACCTAGCATCCTTGTCATACTCGGAAACTAGGCATAAACACCGCGCGGGAAGTACAAAATGATTCCGCTACACATTCCTAAGACTTGCCTTCTTTTCCCGGGCATACAGTACACCCTGCTTCAAAGGTAGGAATACCGGGGTTAAGGGGCATTACTAGGTAGAAAATAATGAATGTTTACCCATTTGAAGCCCGCAATTAACTCAATTTTTAGTAAGGTTTTAATGTCTAGAGCTTTAACTCGAGTCATCATTGTGAGCGGTTATTGCAATGTATTTTCTAAATTTATAGAAAGTAAGTCGCATCCGATTTGCTCGCGGAAAGTTTTTGTATTTTGAAAAAAACACGTTCCAGACGTAACAGGAGCGTAAAAAACATGTTTCTGTTTCTCTGAAACGTCTTCTATTGTCTTAATAGTCTCGAGCATTTTTGATACACATGACTTAATATGTTATTGCGGTTACTATATTACTGACATTCTTCTCAATGTATAAATGACCTTCAAACAAGGCTGGTATAATTATTTGCTTCACTGCACATATTGCGACATTTTTCTGCACGTCACAGACTTTTATTATGTTTACAATTCCGTGGTAATATTGAGTATAATATACTGCAGCCTGTGGCCATGTCCCCCACCGAATTACATTTGGTTGTACAGGCAAGGGAATTCCAGGTGCCATCGCTATAAGTATCTTGATTTTGGAGACTGTTTTGCGAAATATCTTTTTCGTGTTCTATAAAAGTATTTACATCCAGAAAAGAGGATATAATGTCTTCCGTAACTCGGTGGAAACTATGTGCTAGGCAAGTTTTAGTTTTTGAAATGCTTACTGTATTGCTGTGGCAGCTTTCTTCATACAGGAAGTCCCGTCCGTAACATCTAGTAAGCATTTTGTGTTGTTGGACAGACACAATAGAGAGAAAGAAAAAGGAAAACAACCAAATATAACATACGACAGTCGCAAGAAATCGGCTGTTGTGTAGTGGTGGGCGTGTCGTTCCCTCAACCCTCACGCTAGCTGCTGGCTCTATACTCGGTGCTGTTAATATCATTCCTATATTTATGTACTAGAACCCCGCTCCCTGCTCATGACTTTCTGTACTCTGGTACTAAATATTCTCGCACACTCTTATTCTTCTATTTTCTTCATGTTAGCCAAGACAAATATTTGCAGGAACTATCTTATTATATATTTGCTTGCAGTCACAAGGGGTATATGTGGAAAATTGTTTTTGAGGGATTGTCCAATCTTTTAAATTTGGTTGGTCTCTGAAAGTTGTGAAATGACGTTCCCTTTGCACGAACAATACATATCAAAGTGAATTACGACCTTCTATTTGAGTACAGCGTAAGTTCTGCAAATCTCACGCAAATAGCAAGGTGTATCTCCGAAATGGTTCACTCTAAAAGCAAATTACTTCGACATAAAGCGTGTGCTTTTGTGAGTTCTACTTCTTTGTAAAGTAAGATTTGGTCTATCTCTTACGGTTTACCAGTTACACAAAACGCATCGGGAGCAAACAGAACTACCGGGGCTATAGCAAGAATATTCATTTGTTATAAAAATATCTTAAACATGCGGCATTTTAATCAAAATAGAGCTATTTTTACATTTAAAGTGTAGTTTAGGACGGAGCGATTCTCTTCAAAATCTTGGTATCGCATCCTTAAAGGATGCTAAACTTAAATACCAACTTTGGTTTCTAACGGACCTTTCGCTTTTGAGTTATGTTGTCCACAGACGCACAGATACACCCAGACATACACACACACACGGACAAAGACTCACAGCCGGGTCTTTTTCTAAGAATGTGTTTTTTTTTTTTTTTTTTATTCAGGGGACCGCAAAACATATTTCCGGTGAAATCTGGACATCGATCTTCTGGATGGAATACAATACTTCCTCTACTTACTATACGTGGTAGAGAAAGTAGACATCAGTTGCGTTGCACTCACATGACTTTCCCTACTCTAGTATTAATTGTACTCACTAACTCTTATTCTTCTATGTTCTTCATGTTACTCATCATAAACATTTGCAGATTTAATACAAATTTCAGATCTCTCAAAATACCTAAAGGGTATAAAAACGAGAAAGGCTTACCAAATCAGATATAAGAGAAAATAAGCGGAATGAAAATTGTTTTCCAACATCCATTAAAAGATTATTTTATAGCCCCTTTACACACACTGGACTAAATAAAGCAATAAATTAAATTTTTAACAAGAAGAATCCTGGGCCTGATTGATTACACCCCGAACTTCTAAAACAGCTAGGACTTAAAGCAAAACAAGCATTATTGCAACTTTATAACTTAATCTGGGAAACCTTACTTCCTGTAAATTGGAAAAAATCTCTGATTATTCCACTTTTTAAGCAAGAAAGGTCATCAAACAATTTTGATAACTGCAGAACAATTTCATTGACCAGTCATATAGCATAAATTATCGACAAATGACATCAGGTGGATTAAACTGGTATCTGGAAAGAAATAGCTTATCGCCATACCGTTCTACAAATGAACAAGTTATTTTACTTAGTCAAGATATTAAAGAAGCATTTAACAACAATAAAGGTAGAATAGTGGCATTTGTACATCTAAAATCGGCCTACCGTAGTGAATGGAGACTAAACTTCATAAGGAAACTACAAGTTTTAGGCAGTAAAGGCAAAAAGCTTGAATGGAGCTCAGAATTTGTAACACAAAGATATTGTGCTCCTAAGTATTGTTCAGCTGTTTCTAAATATAAGCAAAGCAAAATAGAAATCCCCTAAGGAGCTGTGTTAAGCACAACTTTATTCAACATATACATTTTTACCTAAACAACTACCAAAGTTTGGTATTAAAACTGCTCTTTTTGCTGATGACTTGACTATCTGATATTCACAGATATCTTCCAAGATACAAGATGGAATAGCAACCATCCAATCAGCATTAAACGAACCTCAACGATTGTGCAATGATAACTTGTTCACAGTAAATACTACAAAAACAGTGTTATAACATTTCTCCTTAGCTAAAATACCACTAGAAATTAACTTGATGTATGGTGATTTCAAACTGAAGAACACTGAAAATGCAAACTATTTAGGAGTACATTTTGATAAGAAACTAACTTGGAGGACCCTGCAGAACACATAATTGATAAAGTAACTAAAATATTTAATTATTGAAAAGAGTAGCAGGAACAAAGTGGGGTACTTCTAGAACAACATTAAGTATAACCTACAACACCAATATAAATTCTATTCTTACATACCTACTGTGAAAAAATTCTAATAACAGTGTCAAAATCTAACAAAACACGTTTACAGCAAACACAAAACCAAGCTCTGTGCTTAATAACTGGAACAACAAAAACTACTACAATTGTAGCGCTACATATTGTCACTTATAAGAAATAAGTTATAACAGAACTTGAAGAACAAGCATTCTTATATATGAGAAACTTAAAAGGCTCTCAGATTCAGATAAATGGGCAAAATATCAAGTATCTAACCTAACCATGAAAACTCATGTTGGATTTATACAAAGAAGTAGCACAATTAATATAAAAAATAGAAATACCATAAAACAAAGAGAACATAATATATGGTATCAACCAATTGATAATTTCAGCATTGTTCATAATCGAAACATAAATAATTTCCTTAATAAAAGAAAAAGTCCTCCAGACATAGTCAAGGCTTTAGCTTTAGAAACTATCTTATTGAAACTATCTCCTTGTATATTTGCTTGCAGCTACAAGGGGTATACTTGAAAACAGGTTTTGAGGGATAGTCTATTTTAAAGATGGTCGCTATATGAGGGCTACGAAATGGCGTTCCCTTTCCACGTCCAAGACGTAAGAAAGTAAATAATGACCTTCCATTTGAGAAAAGCGTAAGTATTGAAAATCTGACACCATTAACAAGGAATGACTCCGAAATGGTTCACTCTAAGACAAATTATTCGACATAAATTTTGTTTTTCCAGGATCTACCTTCTTGTATAGTAAGATTTGGTCTATCTCTTACGGTTTCCTGTTATACAAAACTCATCAAAAGTAAACAGGATTATATGTGATATAGCCAGAAAAATCAAAATATACATTTCATTTGTTACACAAATATGTTAAACATACGTCATTTTATTCCAAATCGTTAGAGCCATATGCGAAAACTACATTTTCGAAACACTTTCCATATAAAGTGTAGTTTAACATGGAGCAATTTTCTTGAAAATCTTGACGTCACATCCTTAAAAGACGTAAAACTTAAATGCCAACTTTGGTTTCTAACCGACTTATCGTGTTTGAGTTGAACTGTCCACAGCCTGACAGGTAGACACACAGACACACCCTGAGAGACACACACACGCACACACACTCACAGTCGGGCCTTTTTCTAAAAATGCTTTGTATGTATTCAGGGGACCTAAAAACATATTTGATGAAATTTCGACATCGAACGTCTGGATGTAATAGAATACTTCCACTACTTACTATACATAGTAGAGAAAATAAACATCTGATGTGTTGCCTCACACGACTTTTTCAACTCTGGTACTATTCTCACAAACACCTATTCCTCTATTTTCTACATGTTACCCAAGATAAACATTTGCAAAAGTTATTTTATTGTATATTTGCTCGTAGGTACATGGGGTATATGTGCAAAACAGTTTTTGAGGAATAGTCTATATTTTACAGCTGCTCGGGATAAAAAGGCTATGAAGTGAGGTTCCCTTTGCACGACCAAGAGGTGAAAAGTGAATAATGACCTATTTGAGAAAGCATTAGCATTGCAAAGCTACACATATAGTAAGGTGTATCTCCGAAATGGTTCGCTCTAGAAAAAAATATTATTCGGACATAAGTTGTGTGGTTTAACAAGTACACTTTTATATAGTAATATTTGGTCTATTTTTCACCGCTTATCACTTATGCAAAAGTAATCAAAACAAAAAAGTACTCCATGGACTATAGTATATATTCTGTCATAAAAATATCTCAAACATATGGCATTTTAATCAAAATCGTTAGTCATTTGCGAGAAAATCAAACTTTTCTTAAAATTTTCGGTATAAAGGGTAGTCTAGTATGGATCAAGTTTCTTTAAAATGTTCACGTTGGATCCTTGAAAGACATTAAACTTTACAATCCACTTTGGTTTTTAACCGACTTTACGTTTTTACTTCCTCTACAGGTAAGTACGGGAAGTATTGTATTCCACCCAAAAATTCGATGTCGAGATTTCACCGGAAATATATGTTTGAGGCCCCTGAATCCAAAAAAAGCATTTTTAGAAAAAGGTCCGTGTGTGTGTCTGTGTGTCTGCGTCAGTCTGTGGACAGCATAACTCGAAAACGAAAAGTCGGTTAAAAACAAAAGTTGCTATTTAAGTTTAATGTCTTTCAAGGATGTGACACGAAGATTTTGAAGAAAATTGCCCTACAATAAACTACCTTTTGCGTGGAAAATTTTTGGAAAATTTTGATTTTCTTGAAAATGGCTCTAACGATTTTGATTAAACTGTTATATGTTTGAGATATTTTTATGACAAATGAAACGTATATCTTGAATTTTCTGGCTATAGCCCCTGGACGACTTTTGCATAACTGGTAAACCGTTAGAGATAGACCAAATCGTACTGTATAAAAATTGTAGATCTTGCTAAAATACACAATTTATGTCTGAATAAATTTTCTTGTAGGGTGAACCACTTCGGAGATATTCCTTGTTATGTGTGAGAGTTTCGGAAAACTTAGAACTTCCATGAAGTGGGTCATCGTTGTTCATTTTCTTATATGTTAAGTGTGCAAAGACAACAGAATCTGAAAGCTTTAAAACATCTGACTATCGCACAAAGCCTACTGTATTCTAAGCTTCCTCTTGCACCTAAAAGGAAATAAGCAATAAGATAAGTTGTACAAATGCTTATCTTAACTAACACGAAGAAGATATAGGAACAAGAGTTTGTAGGAATGGTTAGTACAAGAGTAGAGAAAATCATGTGAATGCAACACATCAGATTTTTATATGTTAAAGTGTGCAAAGAGAACGGAATCTCAAAGCTTGAAAATATTTGACTATCGCACAAAGCCTACTGCATTATAATATTCCCTTGCACCTACAAGAAAATAAGCAATAAGATAATTTGTACAAATATTTACGTCAACTAACAGGGAGATATAGGAAGAAGAATTTGTATGGTGAGTAGAAGAGTAGAGAAAGTCATGTGAGTGCAACACATCAGATTTTTGAGTTCTACTGTGCACAGGCTTACAAACATACAGACACATACACGCACACACACAGATACACGCACGCACACACACACACACACACACACACACATGGACCTTTTGATGAAAATGCTTCTTTTATTAAGTGGGTCTCAAAACATACACAGTAAAAATAATTAAATGGTTCATCTTTCTTAAGCAGTATTTATGCTACTTTATTAATTGGTACCTTTCGCTTAGTTTCAGACATTTCGCCTGGTTATACTTTTCTCCAATGATTCAGAGCTTTAAAACACATCACGTGTCATTTCAACTATATTGAATCTTTTCACCCTACCTCTTTTAACGCTGAATGCGTGCAGGTTTTTGCCCTAAAGCATGGAATCTGTCCTACCAGGTATTTCAGTAACACATGCATTTAAGGCTAGAGACTTCTTCCGGACTTAAAAGTCCTAGTCTGCTGGAGTTTTGAGGTCCAGACGTTTCGTCTACACCTGCGATGGACATCATCGGTGGCGTTATCTGAGTCTTCTCGGTGAAGGTTCAGTTACAACAGAATCGCTTATGACTGGCAATGGAGACTTGTGATACATGAAATGAAACAATTGGGCAGAGACATCTGGGTAAGAAATGTTTCAGGACCGAGTTTACGGTACCTCCCTGGCATTCACTAGTCATGACGACTCAAGAAACCCTGAAAAATAAAAACAGGCAATGACATTTGATACCGAACTTATATATTCAGAATGTATTTAAAGAAACTTAAAAGAATGATTACAATTAGAAGAAGAATTTTCAATAAAAATGAGTAGGTAAAACGAACACAAAAAGGGGATGTCCTCACGAATTTTGAAAGCTCAAGAGGTGTAATGGTTTTGGTTGCGTCGCTGTTTAATTCAGGTCAGCACACACTCTTGGCCTGTCTGTCGAGGTGAATAGATCGTAATTCTTTGGAGCACTTAAGTGCGTGGAGACCAACGGCACATCATAGTAAAGCACTTATCAGATGTGTAAATACGAATACAGTTTATTGGATTGGTGAGGTCTTTTATAATCTACATACATTGATCGGCAACGTATCAGTTCAAATTGTGAACATGTTGGAAACATGTATTAAAATACGTTATCGTCATAACTAGTGTCATCTTTTCTAAACAAAACCCACGCACACCCAGGTAAAGGAATCTCAGTGCTCAACCGACGGCAAGGGGACGCACAACAAAGGATTTTGAGACATTATTAGGCGGCGTAAAGCATTGTTGTTTCAAACTGTCGGTCGTATGAACTTGTTACCTACAAAAATCTAATTCGGCTTCAAAATTGCATCGACGATTGGAGAAAACAGCTTCAAATGGTCTTCCCAACGTGTGGCTGAATACTGTTTCGCAATCCGGGAGAGGAGGGGAATAATGTCCTAATGTTTCTGTTATAGCCATTTGGACTACTTCCTTCTATTCAGCTAACAAACAAACAAACAAACAAACAAACAAACAAACAAATAGACAAGCAAATTTTTATAATTGATTGTTATTGCCCGAATTTTTGTATATATGTGCATTTAATCAGTTGAACCTGATTTATGAGTGTATCAAGGGGAAGAGGAAAATTAGTTGTAACTCAGAATTACTTAAAAATGAAATTTTGATAATGCATAATATTCTTTTTTAAAAAATAAGAAGCATTAGGGTGTACCCACGTGTGTAAATTTTTATAAACAACAGAGGTACGTACGAAGAAAGCATTTTGAACTTGATCCTCCTTCAAAGAAATCAGTTAATTTGGCTTGTTTCACTTTTGTTGGACTAAGTGCATACATCTTATTTTGTTACTGACGGCTGCACATAGCATGGGACAAGCAATTACTAAATCTAAAATTTTTTTTTTTTTTTTTTTTTTTTTTTTTCTCCCTTTCTTCTTTGGTGGATGAACTTCCACCTCTCGATTGAATTTTACTTTCTGATCTAGTGTATAAGATTTTCTGTTTCTGTTATCCATGGCTAATTAAAAGCAATTAAGAACTAAAAGACAAAACCGTTGTTCAACAATAAAACCAGATACCGAAAAGTTTTATCTTTCTCGTTTGTTGCTGTAACATTGTCGCGCCGAAAGCTACCGCCTCTGTCAACAACGTGTTAGTTTTTGTACCCACGGCTGAAAGCCGCCCATCCAGCTTGGGTCTTTGTCAACAGAGATAAGAAAAATACTCCTGGAGTTTCTTTTAGGATGCGTATGGTGTATGCTAATTATAATTAAGTACAAGTCAGTTATATTTCACTGAAATTTAATACGTATAACAGCGAATTACGCATAAATGTATTAGCCCGTTTCTAAATTAGATTTTGTCGGGACCTACAAAACTTCATGTATAAGTACGAATTACTTAGAACTGGGTTACGTATAAAGTAGGTTCAACTGTATATGTAGGTATTAGTGCACTTTCCATAGAACTCATCTACTGAAGAAAAATTTAATCTGAACAGTTAAACCTTGTCAGAATGAACTTTGCATTCGCTGTTCATAAAATGAGTGTTTATTACAGGAAAATGTCTTACTCCATCGCTCTAGAGTTACTGGAATGTGACAGTATCCCAATTTTCATTTAAGAACACTCACAAAATAAGAGCGCTTTTCGTAAAGCTACGTTGTTTGGACATTTAAGGAAATTGGTGGGAATTTAAGAACATATATTTCGAGTAGGAGCCTCAATAAATAGTTTACAGTACACCTAGGAACTTTCATTGTAATGAATAAAGCGGATACGCATGCAGAAGTGAAGTTGTTGCTTGTTACAGGATTTGCACACAAAAATAGAACGTCAATTACTTTGTTTACAAAAGAGTTTTGTAGCTCACTCAATGTACGAAGTAGTAAATCCTGAAAGAACTTAATCTAATAAAACACATAGCAGTGAAAATCGATAAATGGATAATGTACCTGTGGAAAATAGGTGTGCTGGCTTTTTTGAGCGTGTATCAGATATAAAAATATAAGTTGCTTTATCCACAATGGGATCCAGACTCAGCTCACTCAGATCCAATATTCTGTGAAATGTAGAAGAGTAGCTATGTCACTGAAATAGGCTTCGTGTGGCAGCTGGCCCACATAGAACATACAAAATGGAGCTACATTAGATATATAATGACCAGGGAACAATTTAGTCTCAGAACTTCAGATAAAGACCAGAGCTATGGTAAATACATCCGAAATAAGTTATATTAAAGCTCGTAGAATTATAAAACATAATCTGCACCGACACCCATATTATGTTTCCTACTGATGTTCAACTTTTTTGCATTGTATTCAAAGAAAGGCCAGGCAGGGCCAGGCGAGGCAAGGCAAGGCCAGGTAAAGCAAGGCAAGGCCAGGCAGGGCAAGGCAAGGCCAAGCAAGGCAAGGCAAGGCCAGTGAAATCAAGGCAAGGCCAGGCCAGGAAGGGCAAGGCAAGTCAAGGCAAGGCAAAGCAAGGCAAGGCAAGGCGAGGCGAGGCCAAGCAAAGCAAGGCAAGGCCAGGCAAGGCAAGGCAAGGCCAGGTAAGGCAAGGCAAGTCCAGGCAGGGCAATGCAAGGCCAGGCAAGGCAAGGCAAGGCCAGGCAAGTCAAGGCAAGGCCAGGCCAGGAAGGGCAAGGCAAGGCAAGGCTTGGCCAGGCCAGGCCAGGCAAGGCAAGGCAAGGTCAGACAAGGCAAGGCAAGATCACGCAAGGAAAGGCAAGGCCAGGCCAGGCCAGGCAACGCAAACCAAGGCAAGGCAAGGCAAAGCAAGGCAAGGCAAGGCGAGGCGAGGCGAGGACAGGCAAGGCAAGGCAAGGCATAGCAAGGCAAGGCAAGGCCAGGCAAGTCCAGGCAAGGCCAGGCAACGCAAGGCAAGGTCAGGCAAGGCAAGGCAACATCAGGCAAGGAAAGGCAAGGCCAAGGCCAGGAAGGGCCAGGAAATGCCAGACAAAGCCAGGCAATGCCAGGCTAGGCCTGGCACGGCCAAGCAAGTTGAGGCAAGGCAAGGCCAGGTAAACCCACGCAGGGCAAGGCCAGACAAGGCAAGGCAAGGCCAGGCAAGACCAGACAAGGCCAGACAAGGCCAGGCAAAACCAGGCAAAGCCAGGCGAGTCAGGGCAAGGCCAGGTAAAGCAAGGCAAGGCCAGGCAGGGCAAGGCAAGGCCAGGCAGGGCAAGGCAAGGCCAGGCAAGTCAAGGCAAGGCCAGGCCAGGAAGGGCAAGGCAAGTCAAGGTAAGGCAAAGCAAGCCAAGGCAAGGCGAGGCGGGGCCAGGCAAAGCAAGGCAAGGCCAGGCAAGCCAAGGCAAGGCCAGGTAAGGCAAGGCAAGTCCAGGCAGGGCAATGCAAGGCCAGGCAAGGCAAGGCAAGGTCAGGCAAGTCAAGGCAAGGCCAGGCCAGGAAGGGCAAGGCAAGGCAAGGCAAGGCATGGCAAGGCAAGGCAAGGCCAGGCAAGTCCAGGCAAGGCCAGGCAAGGCAAGGCAAGGTCAGGCAAGGCAAGGCAAGGCCAAGCAAGGAAAGGCAAGGCCAGGCAAGGCCAGGCAAGGCCAGGCAAGGCCAGGCAAGGCCAGCCAAGGCCAGGCAAGGCCAGGAAATGCCACACAAGGCCATTCAATGCCAGGCAAGGCCAGGCACGGCCAGGCAAGTCTACTCAAGGCAGGGCAAGGCAAACCCACGCAGGGCATGGCCAGACAAGGCAAGGCAAGGCAAGGCCAGGCAAGGCCAGGCAAGGCCAGACAGGGCCAGCCAAGGCCAGACAAGACCAGGCAAACCAGGCGAGGCAAGGCAAGGCCAGGTAAGGCAAGGCAAGGCAAGGCCAGGCAAGGCCAGGCAAGACAAGGCGAGGCGTGCCAGGCAAAGCAAGGCAAGGCCAGGTAAGGCAAGGCAAGTCCATGCAAGGCCAGGCCAGGCAAAGCAAACCAAGGCAAGGCAAGGCAGGGCAAGGCAAAGCAAGGCAAGGCAAGGCGAGGCGAGGCGAGGATAGGCAAGGCAAGGAAAGGCATAGCAAGGCAAGGCAAGGCCAGGCAAGGCCAGCCAAGGCCAGGCGAAGCAAGGCGAGGCCAGGCCAGGCAAGGCAAGGCAAAGCATGGCGACGCGAGGCGAGGCGAGTCAGGGGAGGCCAGGCGAGGCGAGGCGAGGCGATGCGAGGCAAGGCAAGGCAAGGCAAGGCCAGGCAAGTCCAGGCAAGGCCAGGAAAGGCAAGGCCTGGCCAGGCAAGGCAAGGCAAGGCCAGGCAAGTCCATGCAAGGCCATGCAAGGCCAGGCAAGGAAACGCAAGACCAGGCAATGCCAGGAAATGCCAGACAAGGCCAGGAAAGGCCAGGCAAGGCCAGGCAAGGCCCGGCAAGGCAAGGCGAGGAGAGGCGAGGACAGGCAAGGCAAGGAAAGGCATAGCAAGGCAAGGCAAGGCCAGGCAAGGCCAGCCAAGGCCAGGCGAAGCAAGGCGAGGGCAGGCCAGGCAAGGCAAGGCAAAGCATGGCGACGCGAGGCGAGGCGAGTCAGGGGAGGCCAGGCGAGGCGAGGCGAGGCGATGCGAGGCAAGGCAAGGCAAGGCAAGGCCAGGCAAGTCCAGGCAAGGCCAGGAAAGGCAAGGCCTGGCCAGGCAAGGCAAGGCAAGGCCAGGCAAGTCCATGCAAGGCCATGCAAGGCCAGGCAAGGAAACGCAAGACCAGGCAATGCCAGGAAATGCCAGACAAGGCCAGGAAAGGCCAGGCAAGGCCAGGCAAGGCCCGGCAAGGCCACGCAAGGCCAGGCAAGGAAAGGCAAGGCCAGGTAAGGCCACGAAAGGCCAGGCAGGGCAAGGCAAGGTCAAGGCAAGGCAAGGCAAGGCCAGGCAAGTAAAGGTAAGGCCAGGCCAGGCAAGGCAAGACAAGGCAAGGCAAGGCAAGGCAAGACAAGGCAAGGCGAGGCGAGGCGAGGCGAGGACAGGCAAGGCCAGGCAAGTCCAGGCAAGGCCATGCAAGTCAAGGTAAAGCCAGGCAAGGCCTGGCAAGGCAAGGCCAGGCCAGGCAAGGCAGAGCAAGGCCAGGCAAGGCAAGGTGAGGCAAGGCAAGGCAAGCAAAGGCAAGGGAAGGCAAGCCAAGGCAAAGCAAGGCAAGGCAAGGCCCGGAAGGCCAGGCAAGGCCTGGCAAGGCATGGCAAGGCAAACCCAGGCAAGGCAAGGGCAGGCAAGGCCAGCCAAGGCCAGGCAAGGCCAGGCGAGCCCAGGCAAGGCCTGGGAAGGCCATGAAAGGCCAGGCAAGGCAAGGCCAGATAAGGCCAGGCAAGGCCAGGCAGGGCAACGCAAGGCCAAGGAAGGCAATGCAAGGCCAGGCAAGGCAAGGCAAGGCCAGACCAGGCAAGGCAACGCCAGGCAAGGCAAGGCAAGGCCAGGCAAGGCCAGGCAAGGCAAGGCAAGGCCAGCCAAGGCCAGGCAACGCCAGGCAAAGCAAGGCAAGGCCAGGCAGGGCCAGGCAAGGGCAGGCAAGGCATGGCCAGGCCAGGCAAGGCAAGGCCAGGAAAGGCAAGGCATGGCCAGGCAAGACAAGGCAAGGCCAGGCAAGGCAAGGCATGGCCAGGCCAGGCCAGGCAAAGGAAACCAAGGCAAGGCAACGCAAGGCAAAGCAAGGCAAGGCAAGGCGAGGCGAGGCGAGGACAGGCAAGGCAAGGCAAGGCATAGCAAGGCAAGGCAAGGCCAGGCAAGCCCAGGCAAGGCCAGGCAAGGCAAGGCAAGGTCAGGTAAGGCATGGCAAGACCAGGCAAGGGGAGGCAAGGCCAGGCAAGACCAGGCAAGGCCAGGCAAGGCCAGGAAGGGCAAAAAATGCCAGACAAAGCCAGGCAATTTCAGGCTAGGCCAGGCACGGCCAGGCAAGTCAAGGCAAGGCAAGGCGAGGCAAACCCACGCAGGGCAAGGCATAGCAAGGCAAGGCAAGGCCAGGCAAGTCCAGGCAAGGCCAGGCAAGGCAAGGCAAGGTCAGGCAAGGCAAGGCAAGACCAGGCAAGGAGAGGCAAGGCCAGGCAAGGCCAGGCAAGGCCAGGCAAGGCCAGGCAAGGCCAGGCAAGGCCAGGCAAGGCCAGGCAAGGCCAGGCAAGGCCAGGAAGGGCCAGGAAATGCCAGACAAAGCCCGGCAATGCCAGGCAAGTCAAGGCAAGGCAAGGCGAGGCAAACCCACGCAGGGCAAGGCCAGACAAGGCAAGGCAAGGCCAGGCAAGCCCAGACAAGGCCAGACAAGGCCAGGCAAAACCAGGCAAAGCCAGGCGAGGCAAGGCAAGGCCAGGTAAAGCAAGGCTAGGCCAGGCAGGGCAAGGCAAGGCCAGGCAAGGCAAGGCAAGGCCAGGCAAGTCAAGGCAAGGCCAGGCCAGGAAGGGCAAGGCAAGTCAAGGCAAGGCAAGGCCAGGCAAGGCAAGGCAAGGCCAGGTAAGGCAAGGCAAGTCCAGGCTGGGCAATGGAAGGCCAGGCAAGGCAAGGCAAGGCCAGGCAAGTCAAGGCAAGGCCAGGCCAGGAAGGGCAAGGCAAGGTAAGGCAAGGCATGGCAAGGCAAGGCAAGGACAGGCAAGGCCAGCCAAGGCCAGGCAAGGCCAGCCAAGGCCAGGCAAGGCCAGGCAAAGCCAGGCGAGGCAAGGCAAGGCCAGGTAAAGCAAGGCAAGGCCAGGCAGGGCCAGGCAAGTCCAGGGAAGGCCAGGCAAGGCAAGGCCAGGCCAGGCAGGGTAAGGCAAGGCCAGGCAAGGCCTGGCAAGGAAACGCAAGGCCAGGCAAGGCCAGGCAAGGCCATGAAATGCAAGATAAGACCAGGCAAGGCCAGGCAATTCCAGGCAAAGCCAGGCAAGGCAAGGCAAGGCCAGGTAAGGCCACGAAACGCCAGGCAAGGCAAGCCAAGGCAAGGCAAGGCAAGGCCAGGCAAGTCAAGGTAAGGCCAGGCCAGGCAAGGCAAGACAAGGCAAGGCAAGGCAAGACAAGGCAAGGCGAGGTGAGGCGAGGCGAGGCGAGGACAGGCAAGGCAAGGCAAGGCCAGGCAAGTCCAGGCAAGGCCATGCAAGTCAAGGCAAGGCCACGCAAGGCCAGGCAAGGCAAGCCAAGGCCAGGCAAGGCAAGGCCAGGCAAGGCAAGGCAAGGCAAGGCAACGCAAGGCGAGGCAAGGCAAGGCAAGCAAAGGCAAGGGAAGGCAAGCCAAAGCAAGGCAACGCAAGGCAAGGCCAGGCAAGGCCTGGCAAGGCATGGCAAGGCAAACCCAGGAAAGGCAAGGCAAGGGAAGGCCAGGCAAGGCCAGCCAAGGCCAGGCTAGGCCAGGCAAGCCCAGACAAAGCAAGGCCAGGCCTGGCCAGACCAGGCCAGGCAAGGCAAGGCAAAGCAAGGCGACGCTAGGCGAGGCGAGGCGAGGCGAGGCAAGGCAAGGCAAGGCAAGGCGAGGCAAGGCAAGGCAGGGCAAGGCAAGGCAAGGCCAGGCAAGTCCAGGCAAGGCCAGGAAAGCCAAGGCCAGGCCAGGCAAGGCAAGGCAAGGCCAGGCAAGGCCAGGCAAGGCCAGGCAAGCAAACGCAAGGCCAGGCAAGGCCAGGAAATGCCAGACAAGGCCAGGCAAGGCCGGGCAAGGCCGGGCAAGGCCAGGCAAGGCCGGGCAAGGCCCGGCAATGCCAGGTATATGCAGGCAAGGCAAAGCAAGGCCAGGTAAGGCCACGAAAAGCCAGGCAGGGCAAGGCAAGCCCAGGCAAGGCAAGGCAAGGCCAGGCAAGTAAAGGTACGGCCAGGCCAGGCATGGCAAGACAAGGCAAGGCAAGGCAATTCCTGGCAAGTAAAGGTAAGGCCAGGCCAGGCAATGAAAGACAAGGCAAGGCAAGGCAAGACAAGGCAAGGCGAGGCGAGGAGAGGCGAGGACAGGCAAGGCCAGGAGAGTCCAGGCAAGGACATGCAAGTCAAGGCAAGGCCAGCCAAGGCCAGGCAAGGCAAGGCCAGGCCAGGCAAGGCAGAGCAAGGCAAGGCAAGGCAAGGTGAGGCAAGGCAAGGCGAGCAAAGGCAAGGGAAGGCCAGCCAAGGCAAGGCAAGGCAAGGCCAGGAAGGCAAGGCAAACCCAGGCAAGGCAAGGACAGGCAAGGCCAGCCAAGGCCAGGCAAGGCCAGGCAAGGCCAGGCAAAGCCAGGCGAGGCAAGGCAAGGCCAGGTAAAGCAAGGCAAGGCCAGGCAGGGCAAGGCAAGGCCAGGCAAGGCAAGGCAAGGCCAGGCAAGTCAAGGCAAGGCCAGGCAAGGCAAGGCAAGGCCAGGCAAGGCCAGGCAAGGCAAGGCAAGGCCAGGCAGGGCAAGGCCAGGCAAGGCCAGGCAGGGCCAGGCAAGGCCTGGCAAAGCAAGGCAAGGCCAGGCATGGCCAGGCGAGGCAAGGCAAGGCCAGGTAAAGCAAGGCAAGGCCAGGCAGGGCAAGGCAAGGCCAGGCAAGGCAAGGCAAGGCCAGTGAAATCAAGGCAAGGCCAGGCCAGGAAGGGCAAGGCAAGTCAAGGCAAGGCAAAGCAAGGCAAGGCAAGGCGAGGCGAGGCCAAGCAAAGCAAGGCAAGGCCAGGCAAGGCAAGGCAAGGCCAGGTAAGGCAAGGCAAGTCCAGGCAGGGCAATGCAAGGCAAGCAAGGCAAGGCAAGGCCAGGCAAGTCAAGGCAAGGCCAGGCCAGGAAGGGCAAGGCAAGGCAAGGCTTGGCCAGGCCAGGCCAGGCAACGCAAACCAAGGCAAGGCAAGGCAAAGCAAGGCAAGGCAAGGCGAGGCGAGGCGAGGCGAGGACAGGCAAGGCAAGGCAAGGCATACCAAGGCAAGGCAAGGCCAGGCAAGTCCAGGCAAGGCCAGGCAAGGCAAGGCAAGGTCAGGCAAGGCAAGGCAAGATCAGGCAAGGAAAGGCAAGGCCAGGCCAGGCCAGGCAACGCAAACCAAGGCAAGGCAAGGCAAAGCAAGGCAAGGCAAGGCGAGGCGAGGCGAGGACAGGCAAGGCAAGGCAAGGCATAGCAAGGCAAGGCAAGGCCAGGCAAGTCCAGGCAAGGCCAGGCAACGCAAGGCAAGGTCAGGCAAGGCAAGGCAAGATCAGGCAAGGAAAGGCAAGGCCAAGGCCAGGAAGGGCCAGGAAATGCCAGACAAAGCCAGGCAATGCCAGGCTAGGCCTGGCACGGCCAAGCAAGTTGAGGCAAGGCAAGGCGAGGTAAACCCACGCAGGGCAAGGCCAGACAAGGCAAGGCAAGGCCAGGCAAGACCAGACAAGGCCAGACAAGGCCAGGCAAAGCCAGGCAAAGCCAGGCGAGTCAGGGCAAGGCAAGGTAAAGCAAGGCAAGGCCAGGCAGGGCAAGGCAAGGCCAGGCAAGGCAAGGCAAGGCCAGGCAAGTCAAGGCAAGGCCAGGCCAGGAAGGGCAAGGCAAGTCAAGGTAAGGCAAAGCAAGCCAAGGCAAGGCGAGGCGGGGCCAGGCAAAGCAAGGAAAGGCCAGGCAAGCCAAGGCAAGGCCAGGTAAGGCAAGACAAGTCAAGGCAGGGCAATGCAAGGCCAGGCAAGGCAAGGCAAGGTCAGACAAGTCAAGGCAAGGCCAGGCCAGGAAGGGCAAGGCAAGGCAAGGCAAGGCATGGCAAGGCAAGGCAAGGCCAGGCAAGTCCAGGCAAGGCCAGGCAAGGCAAGGCAAGGTCAGGCAAGGCAAGGCAAGGCCAAGCAAGGAAAGGCAAGGCCAGGCAAGGCCAGGCAAGGCCAGGCAAGGCCAGGCAAGGCCAGCCAAGGCCAGCCAAGGCCAGGAAATGCCACACAAGGCCATTCAATGCCAGGCAAGGCCAGGCACGGCCAGGCAAGTCTACTCAAGGCAAGGCAAGGCAAACCCACGCAGGGCATGGCCAGACAAGGCAAGGCAAGGCAAGGCCAGGCAAGGCCAGGCAAGGCCAGACAGGGCCAGCCAAGGCCAGACAAGACCAGGCAAACCAGGCAAGGCCAGGCAAGGCCAGGCAAGACAAGGCGAGGCGAAGCCAGGCAAAGCAAGGCAAGGCCAGGTAAGGCAAGGCAAGTCCATGCAAGGCCAGGCCAGGCAAAGCAAACCAAGGCAAGGCAAGGCAGGGCAAGGCAAAGCAAGGCAAGGCAAGGCGAGGCGAGGCGAGGACAGGCAAGGCAAGGAAAGGCATAGCAAGGCAAGGCAAGGCCAGGCAAGGCCAGCCAAGGCCAGGCGAAGCAAGGCGAGGCCAGGCCAGGCAAGGCAAGGCAAAGCATGGCGACGCGAGGCGAGGCGAATCAGGGGAGGCCAGGCGAGGCGAGGCGAGGCGATGCGAGGCAAGGCAAGGCAAGGCAAGGCCAGGCAAGTCCAGGCAAGGCCAGTAAAGGCAAGGCCTGGCCAGGCAAGGCAAGGCAAGGCCAGGCAAGTCCATGCAAGGCCATGCAAGGCCAGGCAAGGAAACGCAAGACCAGGCAATGCCAGGAAATGCCAGACAAGGCCAGGAAAGGCCAGGCAAGGCCAGGCAAGGCCCGGCAAGGCCAGGCAAGGCCAGGCAAGGAAAGGCAAGGCCAGGTAAGGCCACGAAAGGCCAGGCAGGGCAAGGCAAGGCCAAGGCAAGGCAAGGCAAGGCCAGGCAAGTAAAGGTAAGGCCAGGCATGGCAAGACAAGGCAAGGCAAGGCAAGGCCAGGCAAGTAAATGTAAGGCCAGGCCAGGCAAGGCAAGACAAGGCAAGGCAAGGCAAGGCAAGACAAGGCAAGGCGAGGCGAGGCGAGGCGAGGACAGGCAAGGCCAGGCAAGTCCAGGCAAGGCCATGCAAGTCAAGGTAAAGCCAGGCAAGGCCTGGCAAGGCAAGGCAAGGCCAGGCCAGGCAAGGCAGAGCAAGGCCAGGCAAGGCAAGGTGAGGCAAGGCAAGGCAAGCAAAGGCAAGGGAAGGCAAGCCAAGGCAAAGCAAGGCAAGGCAAGGCCCGGAAGGCCAGGCAAGGCCTGGCAAGGCATGGCAAGGCAAACCCAGGCAAGGCAAGGGCAGGCAAGGCCAGGCGAGCCCAGGCAAGGCCTGGGAAGGCCATGAAAGGCCAGGCAAGGCAAGGCCAGATAAGGCCAGGCAAGGCCAGGCAGGGCAACGCAAGGCCAAGGAAGGCAATGCAAGGCCAGGCAAGGCAAGGCAAGGCCAGACCAGGCAAGGCAACGCCAGGCAAGGCAAGGCAAGGCCAGGCAAGGCCAGGCAAGGCAAGGCAAGGCCAGCCAAGGCCAGGCAAGGCCAGGCAAAGCAAGGCAAGGCCAGGCAGGGCCAGGCAAGGGCAGGCAAGGCATGGCCAGGCCAGGCAAGGCAAGAACAGGAAAGGCAAGGCATGGCCAGGCAAGACAAGGCAAGGCCAGGCAAGGCAAGGCATGGCCAGGCCAGGCAAAGGAAACCAAGGCAAGGCAAGGCAAGGCAAAGCAAGGCAAGGCAAGGCGAGGCGAGGCGAGGACAGGCTAGGCAAGGCAAGGCATAGCAAGGCAAGGCAAGGCCAGGCAAGTCCAGGCAAGGCCAGGCAAGGCAAGGCAAGGTCAGGTAAGGCATGGCAAGACCAGGCAAGGGGAGGCAAGGCCAGGCAAGACCAGGCAAAGCCAGGCAAGGCCAGGAAGGGCCAGGAAATGCCAGACAAAGCCAGGCAATTTCAGGCTAGGCCAGGCACGGCCAGGCAAGTCAAGGCAAGGCAAGGCGAGGCAAACCCACGCAGGGCAAGGCCAGACAAGGCAAGGCAAGGCCAGGCAACCCCAGACAAGGCCACACAAGGCCAGGCAAGACCAGGCAAAGCCAGGCGAGGCAAGGCAAGGCCAGGTAAAGCAAGGGTAGGCCAGGCAGGGCAAGGCAAGGCCAGGCAAGGCAAGGCAAGGCCAGGCAAGTCAAGGCAAGGCCAGGCCAGGAAGGGCAAGGCAAGTCAAGGCAAGGCAATGCAAGGCAAGGCAAGGCGAGGCGAGGCCAAGCAAAGCAAGGCAAGGCCAGGCAAGGCAAGGCATGGCCAGGTAAGGCAAGGCAAGTCCAGGCAGGGCAATGCAAGGCCAGGCAAGGCAAGGCAAGGCCAGGCAAGTCAAGGCAAGGCCAGGCCAGGAAGGGCAAGCCAAGGCAAGGCAAGGCATGGCAAGGCAAGGCAAGGCCAGGCAAGTCCAGGCAAGACCAGGAAGGCAAGGCAAGGTCAGGCAAGGCAAGGCCAGGCAAGGAAAGGCAAGCCCAGCAAGGCCAGGCAAGGCCAGGCAAGAGCAGACAAGGCCAGGAAATGCCACACAAGGCCAGGCAAGTCCAGGCAAGGCAAGGCAAGGAAAACCCACGCAGCGCAAGGCCAGACAAGGCAAGGCAAGGCAAGCCCAGGCAAGGCCAGACAGGGCCAGACAAGGCCAGACAGGGCCAGACAAGGCCAGACAAGACCAGGCAAAGCCAGGCGAGGCAAGGCAAGGCCAGGAAAGGCAAGGCAAGGCCAGGCAGGGCAAAGCAAGGCCAGGCAAGGCAAGGCAAGGCCAGGCAAGTCAAGGCAAGGCCAGGCCAGGAAGGGCAAGGCAAGGCAAGGCAAGGCAAAGCAAAGCAAGGCAACGCAAGGCGAGGCGAGGCGAGGACAGGCAAGGCAAGGCAAGGCAAGGCCAGGCAAGTCCAGGCAAGGCCAGGCAAGGTAAGGCAAGGCCTGGCAAGGCAAGCCAAGGCCAAGCAAGGGCAGGCAAGGCCAGGCAAGGCCAGGCAAGGAAAGGCAAAGCCAGGCAAGGCCACGCAAGGCCAGGAAATGCCAGACAAGGCCAGGCAAGGCCAGGCAAGGCAAGGCAAGGCCAGGCAAGGCCTGGCAAGGCCAGGCAGGTCCAGGCAAGGCCAGGCAAGTCCAGGCAAGGCCAGGCAAGGCCAGGCAAGGCAAGGCAAGGCCGGGTAAGGCCAGGCAAGGCCAGGCAGGGCAACTCAAGGCCAGGCAATGCAAGGCAAGGCCAGGCAAGTCAAGGTAAGGCCAGGCCAGGCAAGGCAAGGCAAGGCAAGGCAAGGCAAGGCGAGGCGTGGCGAGGCGAGGACAGGCAAGGCAAGGCAAGGCAAGGCAAGGCAAAGCAATAAAATAAAATAAAATAAAATAAAATAAAATAAAATAAAATAAAATAAAATCTGAATATTATACCCCGGCACCTTGACAACTATACCGGGGCATTTATTCAAGTTTTCTATTTATTTAACCAAAATATTTATATACAATCATCATTATATAATTTATATTTCAGAATTTCTAACTACAAAACAAAAGAAAGCTACAACAAAAACATAAAAGCTACCTAAAGTGACTGGTTTCCAGCAAATCTAATTCCACTAACAAGAAAATAACTAAGACATCTACACTATTCTAAAAAAGAAAGCATTAGTTTAAGTAAACCTAAATCTATGCAACTGGTTTCCAGCGACTGGACAACTGGTAAAAAAAAAACCTCCAGCTATCTTCTATGCAAAATACCATACTGGTAACCAGCACTATATATTAAAATTATATTTATATTTGTATAAATAAGTTCATTTAAATATGAACTAAAAATTTATATAAAAATATTTATCTACTTTCGGAATATAATTATACTAACTTTAAACAAAAATAAAATATCACCTAAAGATAGATTTAGATAATTAATCTTTTCAATAATCTGGATTTTCACCTCTTTCTAAAAACATACATTTCTTATGAATACATATCCAAATAGTTAACTTTTATGAAATTTTATTACACTATACATAACACAAATTTACCTTTTTCTACTTTTAGTGTACCTTTTCACATAGTATCGTTCTTAAAATCCATAACTTTTTACGCATTTTTTGCGACGCCGGGCCGGCTGCTCCACGTCCGCCATTGCACTCTCCCCGCCAACGCGACTGCAGGTTCACTCCTCTCGCTCCGCCCGCTGCTCCGTCCCCCAGCAACGGCCTCCATCTTCCTCTGGCTGGACTCCTTCTCCTGCAACAGCAAACTTCTCACACATTACTTCGGCCTCATTCCTCTTGCAGTCTCCTACGATAGTCGGCATATGCTTCTCCCTCTCTTCTTCTTGATCTTATCCTTCTTCTTTCTGCCCATTTTTGCCTACCCGTTAAGACTACAAAATATCTTCTACTATTTACTTGATTTAAATCATTTCTCTCTATTTATTGTTCAATTTCTATCTGTTCTCTTTGTTGGCCTACTCCTCCTTCTTCTTCGATACCTTCTATTGCTATATTTCCTCTTCTCTGCCTGTCTCGTAATCTAGAAGATCTTCTTATCTCATCTGTTTCAATTTGTTCATTTTCAATCCATTCTACCTCGATGTTTTCAGTTTCCCAAGCTGTTTTACTAACATAATTGGCTAAAAACTGTAGTTTTTCATATAATTTGGATTTCTAATTATATCATTTATATAATATACTCCTAATTGATGCCTTTCTTCTACATTCATAGTTTCATACCTTTCACATTCAAAAATCGCATGCTCCGGGTTATCTTGTACTTGACAGATATTACATATATCAGAATTAGCTTTTTTAATTTTTTTCCAATATGTTTTATATGGTCCATGTCCAGTTATATAATGAATGAATCCTTTTGTTGGTTGAATGTAATTTAATTTTAATCTTTCTCTAATATTCTGGAAAAATCCATAAACTCTTCTACCTGCAGCACATTCCGACCATTCATTTTGCCATTTATTTTTCAAAGCATTTTTTACTTCCCAAATTTTATCTGTTCTTACACCACTAATTTTATAAACCTTTTCTAAATTTCCTTTCTTTAGCCAGAGTTTTGCTCCCTTTAATTTTACCAATAGATCAATGGGCCATGCAAGTCAAGGTAAAGCCAGGCAAGGCAAGGCAAGGCCAGGCCAGGCAAGGCAGAGCAAGGCCAGGCAAGGCAACGTGAGGCAAGGCAAGGCAAGCAAAGGCAAGGGAAGGCAAGCCAAGGAAAAGCAAGGCAAGGCAAGGCCAGGAAGGCCAGGCAAGGCCTGGCAAGGCATGGCAAGGCAAACCCAGGCAAGGCAAGGCCAGGCAAGGCCAGCCAAGGCCAGGCAAGGCCAGGCAAGGCCAGGCGAGCCCAGGCAAGGCCTGGGAAGGCCATGAAAGGCCAGGCAAGGCAAGGCCAGATAAGGCCAGGCAAGGCCAGGCAGGGCAAGGCGAGGCCAGGGAAGGCAATGCAAGGCCAGGCAAGGCAAGGCAAGGCCAGACCAGGCAAGGCAACGCCACGCAAGGCAAGGCAAGGCCAGGCAAGGCCAGGCAAGGCAAGGCAAGGCCAGGCAAGGCCAGGCAAGGCCAGGCAGGGCCAGGCAAGGCCAGGCAAAGCAAGGCAAGGCCAGGCAGGGCCAGGCAAGGGCAGGCAAGGCATGGCCAGGCCAGGCAAGGCAAGGCATGGCCAGGCAAGACAAGGCAAGGCGAGGCAAGGCAAGGCATGGCCAGGCCAGGCCAGGCAAAGGAAACCAAGGCAAGGCAAGGCAAGGCAAAGCAAGGCAAGGCAAGGTGAGGCGAGGCGAGGACAGGCAAGGCAATGCAAGGCATAGCAAGGCAAGGCAAGGCCAGGCAAGTCCAGGCAAGGCCAGGCAAGGCAAGGCAAGGTCAGGCAAGGCAAGGCAAGACCAGGCAAGGAGATGCAAGGCCAGGCAAGGCCAGGCAAGGCCAGGCAAGGCCAGGCAAGGCCAGGCACGGCCAGGCAAGTCAAGGCAAGGCAAGGCGAGGCAAACCCACGCAGGGCAAGGCCAGACAAGGCAAGGCAAGGCCAGGCAAGCCCAGACAAGGCCAGACAAGGCCTGGCAAAACCAGGCAAAGCCAGGCGAGGCAAGGCAAGGCCAGGTAAAGCAAGGCTAGGCCAGGCAGGGCAAGGCAAGGCCAGGCAAGGCAAGGCAAGGCCAGGCAAGTCAAGGCAAGGCCAGGCCAGGAAGGGCAAGGCAAGTCAAGGCAAGGCAAAGCAAGGCAAGGCAAGGCGAGGCGAGGCCAACAAAGCAAGGCAAGGCCAGGCAAGGCAAGGCAAAGCCAGGTAAGGCAAGGCAAGTCCAGGCAGGGCAATGGAAGGCCAGGCAAGGCAAGGCAAGGCCAGGCAAGTCAAGGCAAGGCCAGGCCAGGAAGGGCAAGGCAAGGCAAGGCAAGGCATGGCAAGGCAAGGCAAGGCCAGGCAAGTCCAGGCAAGGCCAGGCAAGGCAAGGCAAGGTCAGGCAAGGCAAGGCAAGGCCAGGCAAGGAAAGGCAAGGCCAGGTAAGGCCAGGCAAGGCCAGGCAAGGCCAGGCAAGGCCAGGCAAGGCCAGGAAATGCCACACAAGGCCAGACAATGCCAGGCTAGGCCAGGCCCGGCCAGGCAAGTCCAGGCAAGGCAAGGCAAGGAAAAGCCACGCAGGGCAAGGCCAGACAAGGCAAGGCAACGCCAGGCAAGGCCAGGATGGGCCAGACAGGGCCAGACAAGGTCAGACAAGACCAGGCAAAGCCAGGCGAGGCAAGGCAGGGCCAGGTAAGGCAAGGCAAGGCCAGGCAGGGCAAGGCAAGGCCAGGCAAGGCAAGGCAAGGCCAGGCAAGTCAAGGCAAGGCCAGGCCAGGAAGGGCAAGGCAAGGCAAGGCAAGGCAAAGCAAAGCAAGGCAAGGCAAGGCGAGGCGAGGCGAGGCGAGGACAGGCAAGGCAAGGCAAGGCAAGGCCAGGCAAGTCCAGGCAAGGCCAGGCAAGGCAAGGCAAGCCCTGGAATGCAAGCCAAGGCCAGGCAAGGGCAGGTAAGGCCAGGCAAGGCCAGGCAAGGAAAGGCAAGGCATGGCCAGGCCAGGCAAGGCAAGCCCAGGCAAGGCAAGGCAAGGCATGGCCAGGCAAGACAAGGCAAGGCCAGGCAAGGCAAGGCATGGCCAGGCCAGGCCAGGCAAAGCAAACCAAGGCAAGGCAAGGCAAGGCAAAGCAAGGCAAGGCAAGGCGAGGCGAGGCGAGGACAGGCAAGGCAAGGCAAGGCATAGCAAGGCAAGGCAAGGCCAGGCAGGTCCAGGCAAGGCCAGGCAAGGCAAGGCAAGGTCAGGCAAGGCCAGGCAAGGCCAGGCAGGGCCAGGCAAGGCCAGGCAAAGCAAGGCAAGGCCAGGCAGGGCCAGGCAAGGGCAGGCAAGGCATGGCCTGGCCAGGAAAGGCAAGGCATGGCCAGGCAAGACAAGGCAAGGCCAGGCAAGGCAAGGCATGGCCAGGCCAGGCCAGGCAAAGCAAACCAAGGCAAGGCAAGGCAAGGCAAAGCAAGGCAAGGCAAGGCGAGGCGAGGACAGGCAAGGCAAGGCAAGGCATAGCAAGGCAACGCAAGGCCAGGCAAGTCCAGGCAAGGCCAGGCAAGGCAAGGCAAGGTCAGGCAAGGCAAGGCAAGACCAGGCAAGGAGATGCAAGGCCAGGCAAGGCCAGGCAAGGCCAGGCAAGGCCAGGCACGGCCAGGCAAGTCAAGGCAAGGCAAGGCGAGGCAAACCCACGCAGGGCAAGGCCAGACAAGGCAAGGCAAGGCCAGGCAAGCCCAGACAAGGCCAGACAAGGCCGGGCAAAACCAGGCAAAGCCAGGCGAGGCAAGGCAAGGCCAGGTAAAGCAAGGCTAGGCCAGGCAGGGCAAGGCAAGGCCAGGCAAGGCAAGGCAAGGCCAGGCAAGTCAAGGCAAGGCCAGGCCAGGAAGGGCAAGGCAAGTCAAGGCAAGGCAAAGCAAGGCAAGGCGAGGCGAGGCGAGGCCAACAAAGCAAGGCAAGGCCAGGCAAGGCAAGGCAAAGCCAGGTAAGGCAAGGCAAGTCCAGGCAGGGCAATGGAAGGGCAGGCAAGGCAAGGCAAGGCCAGGCAAGTCAAGGCAAGGCCAGGCCAGGAAGGGCAAGGCAAGGCAAGGCAAGGCATGGCAAGGCAAGGCAAGGCCAGGCAAGTCCAGGCAAGGCCAGGCAAGGCAAGGCAAGGTCAGGCAAGGCAAGGCAAGGCCAGGCAAGGAAAGGCAAGGCCAGGTAAGGCCAGGCAAGGCCAGGCAAGGCCAGGCAAGGCCAGGCAAGGCCAGGAAATGCCACACAAGGCCAGACAATGCCAGGCAGGGCCAGGCCCGGCCAGGCAAGTCCAGGCAAGGCAAGGCAAGGAAAAGCCACGCAGGGCAAGGCCAGACAAGGCAAGGCAACGCCAGGCAAGGCCAGGCAAGGCCAGACAGGGCCAGACAAGGTCAGACAAGACCAGGCAAAGCCAGGCGAGGCAAGGCAGGGCCAGGTAAGGCAAGGCAAGGCCAGGCAGGGCAAGGCAAGGCCAGGCAAGGCAAGGCAAGGCCAGGCAAGTCAAGGCAAGGCCAGGCCAGGAAGGGCAAGGCAAGGCAAGGCAAGGCAAAGCAAAGCAAGGCAAGGCAAGGCAAGGCGAGGCGAGGCGAGGCGAGGACAGGCAAGGCAAGGCAAGGCAAGGCCAGGCAAGTCCAGGCAAGGCCAGGCAAGGCAAGGCAAGCCCTCGAAGGCAAGCCAAGGCCAGGCAAGGGCAGGTAAGGCCAGGCAAGGAAAGGCAAGGCATGGCCAGGCCAGGCAAGGCAAGCCCAGGTAAGGCAAGGCAAGGCATGGCCAGGCAAGACAAGGCAAGGCCAGGCAAGGCAAGGCATGGCCAGGCCAGGCCAGGCAAAGCAAACCAAGGCAAGGCAAGGCAAGGCAAGGCAAAGCAAGGCAAGGCAAGGCGAGGCGAGGCGAGGACAGGCAAGGCAAGGCAAGGCATAGCAAGGCAAGGCAAGGCCAGGCAGGTCCAGGCAAGGCCAGGCAAGGCAAGGCAAGGTCAGGCAAGGCAAGGCAGGACCAGGCAAGGAGAGGCAAGGCCAGGCAAGGCCAGGCAAGGAAAGGCAAGGCCAGGTAAGGCCAGGCAAGGCCAGGCAAGGCCAGGCAAGGCCAGGCAAGGCCAGCCAAGGCCAGGCAAGGCCAGGAAATGCCACACAAGGCCATTCAATGCCAGGCAAGGCCAGGCACGGCCAGGCAAGTCCACGCAAGGCAAGGCAAGGCAAACCCACGCAGGGCAAGGCCAGACAAGGCAAGGCAAAGCAAGGCCAGGCAAGGCCAGGCAAGGCCAGGCAAGGCCAGACAGGGCCAGCCAAGGCCAGACAAGACCAGGCAAAGACAGGCGAGGCAAGGCAAGGCCAGGTAAGGCAAGGCAAGGCAAGGCCAGGCAAGACAAAGCGAGGCGAAGCCAGGCAAAGCAAGGCAAGGCCAGGCAAGGCAAGGCAAGGCCAGGTAAGGCAAGGCAAGTCCAGGTCAGGCCAGGCCAGGCAAAGCAAACCAAGGCAAGGCAAGGCAAGGCAAAGCAAGGCAAGGCAAGGCGAGGCGAGGCGAGGACAGGCAAGGCAAGGCATAGCAAGGCAAGGCAAGGCCAGGCAAGGCCAGGCAAGGCCAGGCAAAGCAAGGCGAGGCCAGGCCAGGCAAGGCAAGGCAAAGCAAGGCGACGCGAGGCGAGGCGAGGCAGGGGAGGCCAGGCGAGGCGAGGCGAGGCGATGCGAGGCAAGGCAAGGCAAGGCAAGTCAAGGCAAGGCCAGGCAAGTCCAGGCAAGGCCAGGAAAGGCAAGGCCAGGCCAGGAAAGGCAAGGCAAGGCCAGGCAAGTCCAGGCAAGGCCATTCAAGGCCAGGCAAGGAAACGCAAGACCAGGCAAGGCCAGGAAATGCCAGACAAGGCCAGGCAAGGACAGGCAAGGCCCGGCAAAGCCAAAGGCAAGGCCAGGTAAGGCCACGAAAGGCCAGGCATGGCAAGACAAGGCAAGGCAAGGCAAGGCCAGGCAAGTAAAGGTAAGGCCAGGCCAGGCAAGGCAAGACAAGGCAAGGCAAGGCAAGGCAAGACAAGGCAAGGCGAGGCGAGGCGAGGCGAGGACAGACAAGGCCAGGCAAGTCCAGGCAAGGCCATGCAAGTCAAGGTAAAGCCAGGCAAGGCAAGGCAAGGCCAGGCCAGGCAAGGCAGAGCAAGGCCAGGCAAGGCAACGTGAGGCAAGGCAAGACAAACAAAGGCAAGGGAAGGCAAGCCAAGGCAAAGCAAGGCAAGGCAAGACCAGGAAGGCCAGGCAAGGCCTGGCAAGGCATGGCAAGGCAAACCCAGGCAAGGCAAGGCCAGGCAAGGCCAGCAAAGGCCAGGCAAGGCCAGGCAAGGCCAGGCGAGCCCAGGCAAGGCCTGGGAAGGCCATGAAAGGCCAGGCAAAGCAAGGCCAGATAAGGCCAGGCAAGGCCAGGCAGGGCAAGGCAAGGCCAGGGAAGGCAATGCAAGGCCAGGCAAGGCAAGGCAAGGCCAGACCAGGCAAGGCAACGCCAGGCAAGGCAAGGCAAGGCCAGGCAAGGCCAGGCAAGGCAAGGCAAGGCCAGGCAAGGCCAGGCAAGGCCAGGCAGGGCCAGGCAAGGCCAGGCAAAGCAAGGCAAGGCCAGGCAGGGCCAGGCAAGGGCAGGCAAGGCATGGCCTGGCCAGGCAAGGCAAGGCATGGCCAGGCAAGACAAGGCAAGGCCAGGCATGGCAAGCCATGGCCAGGCCAGGCCAGGCAAAGCAAACCAAGGCAAGGCAAGGCAAGGCAAAGCAAGGCAAGGCAAGGTGAGGCGAGGCGAGGACAGGCAAGGCAAGGCAAGGCATAGCAAGGCAAGGCAAGGCCAGGCAAGTCCAGGCAAGGCCAGGCAAGGCAAGGCAAGGTCAGGCAAGGCAAGGCAAGACCAGGCAAGGAGATTCAAGGCCAGGCAAGGCCAGGCAAGGCCAGGCAAGGCCAGGCACGGCCAGGCAAGTCAAGGCAAGGCAAGGCGAGGCAAGCCCACGCAGGGCAAGGCCAGACAAGGCAAGGCAAGGCCAGGCAAGCTCAGACAAGGCCAGAAAAGGCCGGGCAAAACCAGGCAAAGCCAGGCGAGGCAAGGCAAGGCCAGGTAAAGCAAGGCTAGGCCAGGCAGGGCAAGGCAAGGCCAGGCAAGGCAAGGCAAGGCCAGGCAAGTCAAGGCAAGGCCAGGCCAGGAAGGGCAAGGCAAGTCAAGGCAAGGCAAAGCAAGGCAAGGCAAGGCGAGGCGAGGCCAGGAAAGCAAGGCAAGGCCAGGCAAGGCAAGGCAAGGCCAGGTAAGGCAAGGCAAGTCCAGGCAGGGCAATGGAAGGCCAGGCAAGGCAAGGCAAGGCCAGGCAAGTCAAGGCAAGGCCAGGCCAGGAAGGGCAAGGCAAGGCAAGGCAAGGCAAGGCATGGCAAGGCAAGGCAAGGCCAGGCAAGTCCAGGCAAGGCCAGGCAAGGCAAGGCAAGGTCAGGCAAGGCAAGGCAAGGCCAGGCAAGGAAAGGCAAGGCCAGGTAAGGCCAGGCAAGGCCAGGCAAGGGCAGGCAAGGCCAGGCAAGGCCAGGAAATGCCACACAAGGCCAGGCAATGCCAGGCAAGGCCAGGCCCGGCCAGGCAAGTCCAGGCAAGGCAAGGCAAGGAAAAGCCACGCAGGGCAAGGCCAGACAAGGCAAGGCAAGGCCAGGCAAGGCCAGGCAAGGCCAGGCAAGGCCAGGCAAGGCCAGACAGGGCCAGACAAGGCCAGACAAGACCAGGCAAAGCCAGGCGAGGCAAGGCAAGGCCAGGTAAGGCAAGGCAAGGCCAGGCAGGGCAAGGCAAGGCCAGGCAAGTCAAGGCAAGGCCAGGCCAGGAAGGGCAAGGCAAGGCAAGGCAAGGCAAAGCAAAGCAAGGCAAGGCAAGGCGAGGCGAGGCGAGGCGAGGACAGGCAAGGCAAGGCAAGGCAAGGCCAGGCAAGTCCAGGCAAGGCCAGGCAAGGCAAGGCAAGCCCTGGAATGCAAGCCAAGGCCAGGCAAGGGCAGGTAAGGCCAGGCAAGGCCAGGCAAGGAAAGGCAAGGCATGGCCAGGCCAGGCAAGGCAAGCCCAGGCAAGGCAAGGCAAGGCATGGCCAGGCAAGACAAGGCAAGGCCAGGCAAGGCAAGGCATGGCCAGGCCAGGCCAGGCAAAGCAAACCAAGGCAAGGCAAGGCAAGGCAAGGCAAAGCAAGGCAAGGCAAGGCGAGGCGAGGCGAGGACAGGCAAGGCAAGGCAAGGCATAGCAAGGCAAGGCAAGGCCAGGCAGGTCCAGGCAAGGCCAGGCAAGGCAAGGCAAGGTCAGGCAAGGCAAGGCAGGACCAGGCAAGGAGAGGCAAGGCCAGGCAAGGCCAGGCAAGGAAAGGCAAGGCCAGGTAAGGCCAGGCAAGGGCAGGCAAGGCATGGCCAGGCCAGGCAAGGCAAGGCATGGCCAGGCAAGACAAGGCAAGGCCAGGCAAGGCAAGGCATGGCCAGGCCAGGCCAGGCAAAGGAAACCAAGGCAAGGCAAGGCAAGGCAAAGCAAGGCAAGGCAAGGCGAGGCGAGGCGAGGACAGGCAAGGCAATGCAAGGCATAGCAAGGCAAGGCAAGGCCAGGCAAGTCCAGGCAAGGCCAGGCAAGGCAAGGCAAGGTCAGGCAAGGCAAGGCAAGACCAGCCAAGGAGATGCAAGGCCAGGCAAGGCCAGGCAAGGCCAGGCAAGGCCAGGCACGGCCAGGCAAGTCAAGGCAAGGCAAGGCGAGGCAAACCCACGCAGGGCAAGGCCAGACAAGGCAAGGCAAGGCCAGGCAAGCCCAGACAAGGCCAGACAAGGCCGGGCAAAACCAGGCAAAGCCAGGCGAGGCAAGGCAAGGCCAGGTAAAGCAAGGCTAGGCCAGGCAGGGCAAGGCAAGGCCAGGCAAGGCAAGGCAAGGCCAGGCAAGTCAAGGCAAGGCCAGGCCAGGAAGGGCAAGGCAAGTCAAGGCAAGGCAAAGCAAGGCAAGGCAAGGCGAGGCGAGGCCAACAAAGCAAGGCAAGGCCAGGCAAGGCAAGGCAAAGCCAGGTAAGGCAAGGCAAGTCCAGGCAGGGCAATGGAAGGGCAGGCAAGGCAAGGCAAGGCCAGGCAAGTCAAGGCAAGGCCAGGCAAGTCCAGGCAAGGCCAGGCAAGGCAAGGCAAGGTCAGGCAAGGCAAGGCAAGGCCAGGCAAGGAAAGGCAAGGCCAGGTAAGGCCAGGCAAGGCCAGGCAAGGCCAGGCAAGGCCAGGCAAGGCCAGGAAATGCCACACAAGGCCAGACAATGCCAGGCAAGGCCAGGCCCGGCCAGGCAAGTCCAGGCAAGGCAAGGCAAGGAAAAGCCACGCAGGGCAAGGCCAGACAAGGCAAGGCAACGCCAGGCAAGGCCAGGCAAGGCCAGACAGGGCCAGACAAGGTCAGACAAGACCAGGCAAAGCCAGGCGAGGCAACGCAGGGCCAGGTAAGGCAAGGCAAGGCCAGGCAGGGCAAGGCAAGGCCAGGCAAGGCAAGGCAAGGCCAGGCAAGTCAAGGCAAGGCCAGGCCAGGAAGGGCAAGGCAAGGCAAGGCAAGGCAAAGCAAAGGAAGGCAAGGCAAGGCGAGGCGAGGCGAGGCGAGGACAGGCAAAGCAAGGCAAGGCAAGGCCAGGCAAGTCCAGGCAAGGCCAGGCAAGGCAAGGCAAGCCCTGGAAGGCAAGCCAAGGCCAGGCAAGGGCAGGTAAGGCCAGGCAAGGCCAGGCAAGGAAAGGCAAGGCATGGCCAGGCCAGGCAAGGCAAGCCCAGGCAAGGCAAGGCAAGGCTAGCCAGGCAAGACAAGGCAAGGCCAGGCAAGGCAAGGCATGGCCAGGCCAGGCCAGGCAAAGCAAACCAAGGCAAGGCAAGGCAAGGCAAGGCAAAGCAAGGCAAGGCAAGGCGAGGCGAGGCGAGGACAGGCAAGGCAAGGCAAGGCATAGCAAGGCAAGGCAAGGCCAGGCAGGTCCAGGCAAGGCCAGGCAAGGCAAGGCAAGGTCAGGCAAGGCAAGGCAGGACCAGGCAAGGAGAGGCAAGGCCAGGCAAGGCCAGGCAAGGAAAGGCAAGGCCAGGTAAGGCCAGGCAAGGCCAGGCAAGGCCAGGCAAGGCCAGCCAAGGCCAGGCAAGGCCAGGAAATGCCACACAAGGCCATTCAATGCCAGGCAAGGCCAGGCACGGCCAGGCAAGTCCACGCAAGGCAAGGCAAGGCAAACCCACGCAGGGCAAGGCCAGACAAGGCAAGGCAAAGCAAGGCCAGGCAAGGCCAGGCAAGGCCAGGCAAGGCCAGGCAAGGCCAGACAGGGCCAGCCAAGGCCAGACAAGACCAGGCAAAGACAGGCGAGGCAAGGCAAGGCCAGGTAAGGCAAGGCAAGGCAAGGCCAGGCAAGACAAAGCGAGGCGAAGCCAGGCAAAGCAAGGCAAGGCCAGGCAAGGCAAGGCAAGGCCAGGTAAGGCAAGGCAAGTCCAGGTCAGGCCAGGCCAGGCAAAGCAAACCAAGGCAAGGCAAGGCAAGGCAAAGCAAGGCAAGGCAAGGCGAGGCGAGGCGAGGACAGGCAAGGCAAGGCATAGCAAGGCAAGGCAAGGCCAGGCAAAGCAAGGCGAGGCCAGGCCAGGCAAGGCAAGGCAAAGCAAGGCGACGCGAGGCGAGGCGAGGCAGGGGAGGCCAGGCGAGGCGAGGCGAGGCGATGCGAGGCAAGGCAAGGCAAGGCAAGTCAAGGCAAGGCCAGGCAAGTCCAGGCAAGGCCAGGAAAGGCAAGGCCAGGCCAGGAAAGGCAAGGCAAGGCCAGGCAAGTCCAGGCAAGGCCATTCAAGGCCAGGCAAGGAAACGCAAGACCAGGCAAGGCCAGGAAATGCCAGACAAGGCCAGGCAAGGACAGGCAAGGCCCGGCAAAGCCAAAGGCAAGGCCAGGTAAGGCCACGAAAGGCCAGGCATGGCAAGACAAGGCAAGGCAAGGCAAGGCCAGGCAAGTAAAGGTAAGGCCAGGCCAGGCAAGGCAAGACAAGGCAAGGCAAGGCAAGGCAAGACAAGGCAAGGCGAGGCGAGGCGAGGCGAGGCGAGGACAGGCAAGGCCAGGCAAGTCCAGGCAAGGCCATGCAAGTCAAGGTAAAGCCAGGCAAGGCAAGGCAAGGCCAGGCCAGGCAAGGCAGAGCAAGGCCAGGCAAGGCAACGTGAGGCAAGGCAAGACAAGCAAAGGCAAGGGAAGGCAAGCCAAGGCAAAGCAAGGCAAGGCAAGACCAGGAAGGCCAGGCAAGGCCTGGCAAGGCATGGCAAGGCAAACCCAGGCAAGGCAAGGCCAGGCAAGGCCAGCAAAGGCCAGGCAAGGCCAGGCAAGGCCAGGCGAGCCCAGGCAAGGCCTGGGAAGGCCATGAAAGGCCAGGCAAGGCAAGGCCAGATAAGGCCAGGCAGGGCAAGGCAAGGCCAGGGAAGGCAATGCAAGGCCAGGCAAGGCAAGGCAAGGCCAGACCAGGCAAGGCAACGCCAGGCAAGGCAAGGCAAGGCCAGGCAAGGCCAGGCAAGGCAAGGCAAGGCCAGGCAAGGCCAGGCAAGGCCAGGCAGGGCCAGGCAAGGCCAGGCAAAGCAAGGCAAGGCCAGGCAGGGCCAGGCAAGGGCAGGCAAGGCATGGCCTGGCCAGGCAAGGCAAGGCATGGCCAGGCAAGACAAGGCAAGGCCAGGCAAGGCAAGGCATGGCCAGGCCAGGCCAGGCAAAGCAAACCAAGGCCAGGCAAGGCAAGGCAAAGCAAGGCAAGGCAAGGCGAGGCGAGGACAGGCAAGGCAAGGCAAGGCATAGCAAGGCAAGGCAAGGCCAGGCAAGTCCAGGCAAGGCCAGGCAAGGCAAGGCAAGGTCAGGCAAGGCAAGGCAAGACCAGGCAAGGAGATGCAAGGCCAGGCAAGGCCAGGCAAGGCCAGGCAAGGCCAGGCACGGCCAGGCAAGTCAAGGCAAGGCAAGGCGAGGCAAGCCCACGCAGGGCAAGGCCAGACAAGGCAAGGCAAGGCCAGGCAAGCTCAGACAAGGCCAGTAAAGGCCGGGCAAAACCAGGCAAAGCCAGGCGAGGCAAGGCAAGGCCAGGTAAAGCAAGGCTAGGCCAGGCAGGGCAAGGCAAGGCCAGGCAAGGCAAGGCAAGGCCAGGCAAGTCAAGGCAAGGCCAGGCCAGGAAGGGCAAGGCAAGTCAAGGCAAGGCAAAGCAAGGCAAGGCAAGGCGAGGCGAGGCCAGGAAAGCAAGGCAAGGCCAGGCAAGGCAAGGCAAGGCCAGGTAAGGCAAGGCAAGTCCAGGCAGGGCAATGGAAGGCCAGGCAAGGCAAGGCAAGGCCAGGCAAGTCAAGGCAAGGCCAGGCCAGGAAGGGCAAGGCAAGGCAAGGCAAGGCATGGCAAGGCAAGGCAAGGCCAGGCAAGTCCAGGCAAGGCCAGGCAAGGCAAGGCAAGGTCAGGCAAGGCAAGGCAAGGCCAGGCAAGGAAAGGCAAGGCCAGGTAAGGCAAGGCAAGGCCAGGCAAGGCCAGGCAAGGCCAGGCAAGGCCAGGAAATGCCACACAAGGCCAGGCAATGCCAGGCAAGGCCAGGCCCGGCCAGGCAAGTCCAGGCAAGGCAAGGCAAGGAAAAGCCACGCAGGGCAAGGCCAGACAAGGCAAGGCAAGGCCAGGCAAGGCCAGGCAAGGCCAGGCAAGGCCAGACAGGGCCAGACAAGGCCAGACAAGACCAGGCAAAGCCAGGCGAGGCAAGGCAAGGCCAGGTAAGGCAAGGCAAGGCCAGGCAGGGGAAGGCAAGGCCAGGCAAGGCAAGGCAAGGCCAGGCAAGTCAAGGCAAGGCCAGGCCAGGAAGGGAGAGGCAAGGCAAGGCAAGGCAAAGCAAAGCAAGGCAAGGCAAGGCGAGGCGAGGCGAGGCGAGGACAGGCAAGGCAAGGCAAGGCAAGGCCAGGCAAGTCCAGGCAAGGCCAGGCAAGGCAAAGCAAGGCCTGGGAAGGCAAGCCAAGGCCAGGAAAGGGCAGGTAAGGCCAGGCAAGGCCAGGCAAGGAAAGGCAAGGCATGGCCAGGCCAGGCAAGGCAAGCCCAGGCAAGGCAAGGCAAGGCATGGCCAGGCAAGACAAGGCAAGGCCAGGCAAGGCAAGGCATGGCCAGGCCAGGCCAGGCAAAGCAAACCAAGGCAAGGCAAGGCAAGGCAAGGCAAAGCAAGGCAAGGCAAGGCGAGGCGAGGCGAGGACAGGCAAGGCAAGGCAAGGCATAGCAAGGCAAGGCAAGGCCAGGCAGGTCCAGGCAAGGCCAGGCAAGGCAAGGCAAGGTCAGGCAAGGCAAGGCAGGACCAGGTAAGGAGAGGCAAGGCCAGGCAAGGCCAGGCAAGGCCAGGCAAGGCCAGGCAAGGCCAGGAAGGGCCAGGAAATGCCAGACAAAGCCAGGCAATGCCAGGCTAAGCCAGGCACGGCCGGGCAAGTCAAGGCAAGGCAAGGCGAGGCAAACCCACGCAGGGCAAGGCCAGACAATGCAAGGCAAGGCCAGGCAAGCCCAGACAATGCCAGACAAGGCCAGGCAAGACCAGGCAAAGCCAGGCGAGGCAAGGCAAGGCCAGGTAAAGCAAGGCTAGGCCTGGCAGGGCAAGGCAAGGCCAGGCAAGGCAAGGCAAGGCCAGGCAAGTCAAGGCAACGCCAGGCCAGGAAGGGCAAGGCAAGGCAAGGCCAGGCAAGTCCAGGCAAGGCCAGGCAAGGCAATGCAAGGTCAGGCAAGGCAAGGCAAGTCCAGGCAAGGAAAGGCAAGGCCAGGCAAGGCCAGGCAAGGCCAGACAAGGCCAGGCAAGGCCAGGCAAGGCCAGAAAATGCCACACAAGGCCAGGCAATGCCAGGCAAGGCCAGGCCCGGCCAGGCAAGTCCAGGCAAGGCAAGGCAAGGAAAACCCACGCCGGGCAAGGCCAGACAAGGCAAGGCAAGGCAAGGCCAGGCAAGGCCAGGCAAGGCCAGACAGGGCCAGACAAGGCCAGACAAGACCAGGCAAAGCCAGGCGAGGCAAGGCAAGGCCAGGTAAGGCAAGGCAAGGCCAGGCAGGGCAAGGCAAGGCCAGGCAAGTCAAGGCAAGGCCAGGCCAGGAAGGGCAAGGCAAGGCAAGGCAAGGCAAAGCAAAGCAAGGCGAGGCAAGGCGAGGCCAGGCAAGTCCAGGCAAGTCCAGGCAAGGCAAGGCAAGGCCTGGCAAGGCAAGCGAAGGCCAGGCAAGGGCAGGTAAGGCCAGGCAAGACCAGGCAAGGCCAGGCAAGGAAAGGCAAAGCCAGGCAAGGCCACGCAAGGCCAGGAAATGCCAGACAAGGCCAGGCAAGGCCAGGCAGGTCCGGGCAAGGCCAGGCAAGTCCAGGCAAGGCCAGGCAAGGCCAGGCAAGGCCAGGCAAGGCAAGGCAAGGCCGGGTAAGGCCAGGCAAGGCCAGGCAGGGCAACTCAAGGCCAGGCAATGCGAGGCTAGGCCAGGCAAGTCAAGGTAAGGCCAGGCCAGGCAAGGCAAGGCAAGGCAAGGCAAGGCAAGGCGAGGCGTGGCGAGGCGAGGACAGGCAAGGCAAGGCAAGGCAAGGCAAAGCAATAAAATAAAATAAAATAAAATAAAATAAAATAAAATCTGAATATTATACCCCGGCACCTTGACAACTATACCGGGGCATTTATTCAAGTTTTCTATTTATTTAACCAAAATATTTATATACAATCATCATTATATAATTTATATTTCAGAATTTCTAACTACAAAACAAAAGAAAGCTACAACAAAAACATAAAAGCTACCTAAAGTGACTGGTTTCCAGCAAATCTAATTCCACTAACAAGAAAATAACTAAGACATCTACACTATTCTAAAAAAGAAAGCATTAGTTTAAGTAAACCTAAATCTATGCAACTGGTTTCCAGCGACTGGACAACTGGTTAAAAAAAACTTCCAGCTATCTTCTATGCAAAATACCATACTGGTAACCAGCACTATATATTAAAATTATATTTATATTTGTATAAATAAGTTCATTTAAATATGAACTAAAAATTTATATAAAAATATTTATCTACTTTCGGAATATAATTATACTAACTTTAAACAAAAATAAAATATCACCTAAAGATAGATTTAGATAATTAATCTTTTCAATAATCTAGATTTTCACCTCTTTCTAAAAACATACATTTCTTATGAATACATATCCAAATAGTTAACTTTTATGAAATTTTATTACACTATACATAACACAAATTTACCTTTTTCTACTCTTAGTGTACCTATTCACATAGTATCGTTCTCAAAATCCATAACTTTTTACGCATTTTTTGAGCTGCCGGGCCGGCCGCTCCACGTCCGCCGCGACTGCAGGTTCACTCCTCTCGCTCCGCCCGCTGCTCCGTCCCCCAGCAACGGCCTCCATCTTCCTCTGGCTGGACTCCTTCTCCTGCAACAGCAAACTTCTCACACATTACTTCGGCCTCATTCCTCTTGCAGTCTCCTACGATAGTCGGCATATGCTTCTCCCTCTCTTCTTCTTGATCTTATCCTTCTTCTTTCTGCCCATTCTTGCCTACCCGTTAAGACTACAAAATATCTTCTACTATTTACTTGATTTAAATCATTTCTCTCTATTTATTGTTCAATTTCTATCTGTTCTCTTTGTTGGCCTACTCCTCCTTCTTCTTCGATACCTTCTATTGCTATTTTTCCTCTTCTCTGCCTGTCTCGTAATCTAGAAGATCTTCTTATCTCATCTGTTTCAATTTGTTCATTTTCAATCCATTCTACCTCGATGTTTTCAGTTTCCCAAGCTGTTTTACTAACATAATTGGTTAAAAACTGTAGTTTTTCATATAATTTGGATTTCTAATTATATCATTTATATAATATACTCCTGATTGATGCCTTTGTTCTACATTAATAGTTTCATACCTTTCACATTCAAAAATCGCATGTTCCGGGTTATCTTGTACTTGACAGATATTACATATATCAGAATTCGTTTTTTTAATTTTTTTCCAATATGTTTTATATGGTCCATGTCCAGTTATATAATGAATGAATCCTTTTGTTGGTTGAATGTAATTTAATTTTAATCTTTCTCTAACCTTCTGGAAAAATCCATAAACTCTTCTACCTGCAGCACATTCCGACCATTCATTTTGCCATTTATTTTTCAAAGCATTTTTTACTTCCCAAATTTTATCTGTTCTTACACCACTAATTTTATAAACCTTTTCTAAATTTCCTTTCTTTAGCCAGAGTTTTGCTCCCTTTAATTTTACCAATAGATCAATGGGCCCTATTGCTGTAGAGACCAACAGTGCCATTGTGGGTGTTGTATTTACTGCTCCTGTTAGCCTTAATAAGATCTTTCTTTGGGTTCTTCTTAGCAGCATTTTAATTTGCACATTATCCATTCTTTCCGCCCAAACTGCTGCAGCATAAGTAATAATTGAGGCAAAGATTGTATTGTGATAAATTTGTATGGTCTGTAAGGGAAGTACAAAATTTAGTTTAGTAATTCTTGCCAAATTTAACATTATTTAGCAATGCAAGGCAAGGAAAGGCAAGGCCAGGCCAGGAAAGGCAAGGCCAGGCCAGGAAAGGCAAGGCCAGGCAAGGCAAGGCAAGGCAAGGCAAAGTAAGGCAAGGCAAGGCAAGGCCATGGCAAGGCCAGGCAAGGCAAGGCAAGGAAAACCCAGGCAAGGCAAGGCAAGGCAAGGCCAGTCAAGGCCAGCCAAGGCCAGGCAACGCCAGGCAAGGCCACGCGAGGAGAGGAAGGCCAGGCAAGGCCAAATAAGGCCAGGTAAGGACAGGCAGGGCAAGGCAAGGGCAGGCAAGGCAATAAAATAAAAATAAAATAAAATAAAATAAAAATAAAATAAAATAAAATAAAATAAAATAAAATAAAATAAAATCTGAATATTATACCCCGGCACCTTGACAACTATACCGGGGCATTTATTCAAATTTTCTATTTATTTAACCAAAATTATTGATATACAATCATCATTATAATATATGTTTCAGAATTTCTAACTACAAAACAAAAGAAAACTACAACAAAAACATAAAATTTCCTAAAGTTACTGGTTTCCAGCAAATCTAATTCTACTAACAAGAAAATAACTAAGACATCTACACTATTCTAAAAAAGAAAACATTAATTTAAATAAACCTAAAAACTTCCAGCTATCTTATAACTCTATGCCACTGGTTTCCAGCGACTGGACAACTGGTTAAAAAAAAACAAAATACCAATACTGGTAACCAGCACTATATTAAAAATTTATTTACATTTGTATAAATAAGTTCATTTACATCTTCCCCTGGCTGGACTCCTCCTTCTCCTGCAACAGTGCTACGTTTCCTCTTCTCTGCCTGTCTCGTAATCTAGAAGATCTTCTTATCTCATCTATTTCAATTTGTTCATTTTCAATCCATTCTACCTCGATGTTTTCAGTTTCCCAAGCTTTTTTACTAACATAATTGGTTAAAAACTGTAGTTTTTCAATTAAATTTGGATTTCTAATTATATCATTTATATAATATCCTCCTAATTGATGCCTTTCTTCTACATTCATAGTTTCATACCTTTCGCATTCAAAGATCGCATGCTCCGGGTTATCTTGTACTTGACAGATATTACATATATCAGAATTCGTTTTTTTTATTTTTTTCCAATATGTTTTATATGGTCCATGTCCAGTTATATAATGAATGAATCCTTTTGTTGGTTGAATGAAATTTAATTTTAATCTTTCTCTAATATTCTGGAAAAATCCATAAACTCTTCTACCTACAGCACATTCCGACCATTCATTTTGCCATTTATTTTTCAAAGCATTTTTTACTTCCCATCTGTTCTTACACCACTAATTTTATAAACTTTTTCTAAATTTCCTTTCTTTAGCCAGAATTTTGCTCCCTTTAATTTTACCAATAGATCAATGGGCCATATTGCTGTAGAGACTAACAGTGCCATTGTGGGTGTTGTATTTACTGCTCCTGTTAGCCTTAATAAGATCTTTCTTTGGGTTCTTCTTAGCAGCATTTTAATTTGCACATTATCCATTCTTTCCGCCCAAACTGCTGCAGCATAAGTAATAATTGAGGCAAAGATTGTATTGTGATAAATTTGTATGGTCTGTAAGGGAAGTACAAAATTTAATTTTGTAATTCTTGCCAATTTTAACATTATTTTCTCAGATTTCTGCCTAATATAATCTGTATGTTTTCTGAAATTAAATTTTTCATCCAACATTATCCCCAAATATCTAACTTCTTTTACTCTTCGAATATTTTGATTATTAATTTTTATTGTTGGATCCCTTTTTAAGTTTCCTTTTAAGAGCAAATAATTTGATTTATTTGGTGCAATTTTTAATTTGGTTATTTCACACCAATTTGATAATTTTGCAGTAACTTCCTTCGCTTTAGTTTCCAATTCCCTTCTGCTTTGCCCATCCACCATTATCACAATATCATCAGCATACGCAATTATATCTAAAACATTTCCATCATTTTCCAATTGTTCCAAGAGACTTTCTGACAAAATATCCCAAAAAAGGGGCCCCAAAATAGAACCCTGAGGACAGCCTTTAGTAATTTGCTTCCTAATGTCGTAATTTGAGCCTCCAATGTATGCTTCTCTATTTAGACAATAATCTTTTAATAAATTATATATGGTACCTGGATATTCCTTCTCTCTTAAGATGCCAAAAAAATACGGCCACCATAAATTATCAAAAGCACCAGATATATCCACAGATATTCCAATTACATAATTTTTTGAGCTTTTTAACACAATATCTTGTACTTTTAAAATAGCATCTTCAGTTGAATATCCTTTCCTGAATCCAAATTGTTTCATATTCATCCCTATCATTATTCTAAATTCCATCATCCTTTTATAAATTAATTGTTCAAATATTTTGCCTAAAGAATTTAACAAGCATACTGGTCTAAAAGATTTTGGTTGTGTTCTATCTTTATCTGCTCCTTTACTTAAGATCACAACTTTGGCTTCCTTCCAAATATTTGGAAATCTTCCTCTTACTAAACAGTCATTAAATAAAAAATACAAAAATAAAATTATTTCTTCCCGTAGATTATATAAGACTTCATTTATAATACCATCTGGACCAGGTGCCTTTTTCTTTTTCAATTTTTCAAGAAGGCAATGCAAGGCAAGGTCAGGCAAGGCAAGGCAAGGCAAGGCCAGACCAGCCAAGGCAAGGCCAGGCAAGGCAAGGCAAGGCCAGACCAGGCCAGGCATGGGCAGGCAAGGCATGGCCAGGCCACGCAAGGCAAGCCAAGGCAAGGCAAGGCGAGGCTAGGCAAGGCAAGGCAAGGCAAGGTTAGGAAAGACCAGGCAATGCCAGGCAAGACAAGGCAAACCCAGGCAAGGCAAGGCAAGGCAAGGCCAGGCAAGGCCAACCAATGCCAGGCAAGGCCAGGCAACGCCAGGCGAGGCCAGGCAAGGCCTGGCAAGGCCATGCAAGGCAAGCAAAGCAAGGCCAGAGAAGGCCAGGCAAGGCCAGGCAGGGCAAGGCAAGGCATGGCAAGGCAAGGTCAGGCAAGGGAAGGCCAGGCAAGGCAAGGCAAGGCCAGGCAAGGCAAGGCAAGGCAAGGCATGGCAAGGCAAGGTCAGGTAAGGGAAGGCCAGGCAAGGCAAGGCCAGACAAGGCAAGGCAAGGCAAGGCAAGGCATGGCAAGGCCAGGCAAGGCCAAATAAGGCCAGGCGAGGACAGGCAGGACAAGGCAACGGCAGGCAAGGCAATGCAAGGCCAGGCAAGGCAAGGCAAGGCCAGGCCACCCAAGGCGAACCAGGCAAGGCAAGCCAAGGCCAGGCAAGGCCAGGCAAGTCCAGGGAAGGCCAGACCGGGCCAGGCAATGCCAGGCCAGGCAAGGCCACGCATGGGCAGGCAAGGCATGGCCAGGCCACGCTAGGCAAGGCAAGGCAAGGCGAGGCTAGGCAGGGCAAGGCAGGGCAAGGCAAGGCCAGGAAAGGCCAGGCAATGCCAGTCAAGACAAGGGAAACCCAGACAAGGCAAGGCAAGGCCAGGAAAGGCCAAGAAAGACCAGGCAAGGCCAGACAAGGCCAGGGAAGGCCAGGCAAGGCCAGGCGAGGCCAGGCAAGTCTGGCAAGGCCATGAAAAGCCAGGAAAGGCAGGGCCAGAGGAGGCCAGGCAAGGCCAGGCAGGGCAAGGCAGGGCAAGGCACGGCAATGCAAGGTCAGGCAAAGAAAGGCTAGGCCAGGCCAGGCAAGGCAAGGCAAGGCCAGGCAAGGCAAGGCAAGGCAAGGCAAGATCAGGCAAGACCAGGCAAGCCAAGGCAAGGCAATGCAAGGCCAGTCAAGGCCAGCCAAGGCCAGGCAAGGTCAGGCAAGACCAGGCAAGGCAATGCAAGGCCAGGCAAAGAAAGGCAAGGCCAGGCCAGGCAAGGCAAGGCCAGGCAAGGCAAGGCAAGGCAAAACAAGGCAAGGCAAGGCAAGGCCAGGCAACACCAGGCAAGCCAAGGCAAGGCAAGGCCAGGCAAGGCCAGGCAAGACCAGGCAAGGCCAGGCAAGGGCAGGCAAGGCAAGGCATGGCCAGGCCAGGCAAGGCAAGGCAAGGCGAGGCGAGGCAAGGCAAGGCAAGGCAAGGCAAGGCAAGGCAAGGCCAGGCAAGGCCAGGCAAGGCCAGGTAAGGCCAGGCAAGGCCAGGCAAGCCAGGCAAGGCGAGGCTAGGCCAGGCAAGGCCAGGCAAGGCAAGGCCAGGCCAGGCCAGGCAAGGCAAGCCAAGGCCAGGCAAGGCCAGGCAAGGCAAGGCAAGCCAAGGCAAGGCAAGGTCAGGCAAGGCAAGGCAAGGCATGGCGAGGCGAGGCGAGGCTAGGCAAGGAAAGGCACGGCAACGCAGGGCAAGGCAGGGCAGGACAGGGCAGGGCAAAGCAGGGCAGGGCAGGGCAGCGCAAGGCAGGGCAGGGCAGGGAAGGACAGGGCAGTGCTGGACAGGGTAGGGTAGGGCAGGGCATCGCAGGGCAGGGCAGGGCAAAGCAGGGCAACGCAGGGCATGGCAATTCAAGTCAAGGCAAGGCAAGGCAAGGCAAGTCAGGGCAAGGCAGGGCAAGGCAGGGCAAGGCAGGCAAGGTCAGGCAAGTCCAGGCAAGCCAGGCAAGGCAAGGCAAGGACAAGCAAAGCCAGGCAAGGCCAGGCAAGGCCAGCTAAGGCAACGCAAGGCAAGTCAAGACTAGGCAAGGCAAGGCAAGGCAAGGTAAGGCAAGGAAAGGCCAGTAAAGGCAAGGCAAGGCAAGGCAATGCAAGGCAAGGCAAACCCAGGCAAGGCAAGGCCAGGCCAGGCAAGGCAAGGCAAGGCAAGGTAAGGCAAGGCAAGACAAGCCCAGGCAAAGTCAGGCAAGGCCAGGCAAGGCAAGGCCAGGCAAGGCAAGGCAGGGCAAGGCAAGGCCAGGCAAGGCAATGCAAGGCCAGGCAAAGATAGGCAAGGCCAGGCCAGGCAAGACAAGGCCAGGCAAGGCCAGGCAAGGCAAGGCAAGGCAAGGCAAGGCCAGGCAAGACCAGGCAAGCCAAGGCTAGGCAAGGCAAGGCCAGGCAAGGCCAGGCAAGGCAAGGCAATGCAAGGCAAGGCAAGGCCAGGCAAGACCAGGCAAGCCAAGGCCAGGCAAGGCAAGGCCAGATAAGGCCAGGCAAGGTCAGGAAATGCCAGACAAGGCCAGGCAAGGCCAGGCAAGGCCCGGCAAGGCCAGGCAAGGAAATGCAAGGCCAGGCAAGTAAAGGTAAGGCCAGGCCAGGCATGGCAAGACAAGGCAAGGCAAGGCAAGGCCAGGCAAGTAAAGGAAAGGCCAGGCCAGGCAAGGCAAGACAAGGCAAGGCAAGGCAAGGCAAGACAAGGCAAGGCGAGGCGAGGCGAGGCGAGGACAGGGAAGGCCAGGCAAGTCCAGGCAAGGCCATGCAAGTCAAGGTAAAGCCAGGCAAGGCCAGGCAAGGCAAGGCAAGGCCAGGCCAGGCAAGGCAGAGCAAGGCCAGGCAAGGCAAGGTGAGGCAAGGCAAGGCAAGCAAACGCATGGGAAGGCAAGCCAAGGCAAAGCAAGGCAAGGCAAGGCCAGGAAGGCCAGGCGAGGCCTTGCAAGGCATGGCAAGGTAAACCCAGGCAAGCAAGGCCAGGCAAGGCCAGCCAAGGCCAGGCAAGGCCAGGCAAGGCCAGGCAAGGCCAGGCGAGCCCAGGCAAGGCCTGGGAAGGCCATGAAAGGCCAGGCAAGGCAAGGCCAGATAAGGCCAGGCAAGGCAAGGCCAGATAAGGCCAGGCAAGGCCAGGCAGGGCAAGGCAAGGCCAGGGAAGGCAATGCAAGGCCAGGCAAGGCAAGGCAAGGCCAGACCAGGCAAGGCAACGCCAGGCAAGGCAAGGCAAGGCCAGGCAAGGCCAGGCAAGGCAAGGCAAGGCCAGGCAAGGCCAGGCAAGGCCAGGCAGGGCCAGGCAAGGCCAGGCAAAGCAAGGCAAAGCCAGGCAGGGCCAGGCAAGGGCAGGCAAGGCATGGCCAGGCCAGGCATGGCAAGGCATGGCCAGGCAAGACAAGGCAAGACCAGGCAAGGCAAGGCATGGCCAGGCCAGGCCAGGCAAAGCAAACCAAGGCAAGGCAAGGCAAGGCAAGGCAAAGCAAGGCAAGGCAAGGCGAGGCGAGGCGAGGACAGGCAAGGCAAGGCAAGGCATGGCAAGGCAAGGCAAGGCCAGGCAAGTCCAGGCAAGGCCAGGCAAGGCAAGGCAAGGTCAGGCAAGGCAAGGCAAGGCCAAATAAGGCCAGGCAAGGACAGGCAGGGCAAGGCAAGGGCAGGCAAGGCAATGCAAGGCCAGGCAAGGCAAGGCAAGGCCAGGCCACCCAAGGCGAGGCCAGGCAAGGCAAGCCAAGGCCAGGCAAGGCCAGGTAAGTCCAGGGAAGGCCAGACCGGGCCAGGCAATGCCAGGCCAGGCAAGGCCAGGCTAGACCAGGCAAGGCCACGCATGGGCAGGCAAGGCATGGCCAGGCCACGCCAGGCAAGGCAAGGCAAGGCGAGGCTAGGCAGGGCAAGGCAAGGCAAGGCAAGGCCAGGAAAGGCCAGGCAATGCCAGGCAAGACAAGGGAAACCAAGACAAGGCAAGGCAAGGCCAGGAAAGGCCAAGAAAGACCAGGCAAGGCCAGGGAAGGCCAGGGAAGGCCAGGCAAGGCCAGGCGAGGCCAGGCAATTCTGGCAAGGCCATGAAAAGCCAGGCAAGGCAGGGCCAGAGGAGGCCAGGCAAGGCCAGGCAGGGCAAGGCAAGGCAAGGCAAGGCAATGCAAGGTCAGGCAAAGAAAGGCAAGGCCAGGCCAGGCAAGGCAAGGCAAGGCCAGGCAAGGCAAGGCAAGGCAAGGTCAGGCAAGACCAGGCAAGCCAAGGCAAGGCAATGCAAGGCCTGTCAAGGCCAGCCAAGGCCAGGCAAGGTCAGGCAAGACCAGGCAAGGCCAGGCAAGGCAATGCAAGGCCAGGCAAAGAAAGGCAAGGCCAGGCCAGGCAAGGCAGGGCCAGGCAAGGCAAGGCAAGGCAAAAATAAAATAAAATAAAATAAAATAAAATCTGAATATTATACCCCGGCACCTTGACAACTATACCGGGGCATTTATTCAAATTTTCTATTTATTTAACCAAAATTATTTATATACAATCATCATTATAATATATGTTTCAGAATTTCTAACTACAAAACAAAAGAAAACAACAACAAAAACATAAAATTTCCTAAAGTTACTGGTTTCCAGCAAATCTAATTCTACTAACAAAAAAATAACTAAGACATCTACACTATTCTAAAAAAGAAAACATTAATTTAAATAAACCTAACTCTATGCCACTGGTTTCCAGCGACTGGACAACTGGTTAAAAAAAAAAACTTCCAGCTATCTTATAAGCAAAATACCATACTGGTAACCAGCACTATATATTAAAAATTTATTTACATTCGTATAAATAAGTTCATTTACATCTTCCCCTGGCTGGACTCCTTCTCCTGCAACAGCAAACTTCTCTCACACATTACTTCCGCCTCATTCCTCTTGCAGTCTCCTACGATAGTCGGCATATGCTTCTCCCTCTCTTCTTCTTGATCTTATCCTTCTTCTTTCTGCCCATTCTTGCTTACCCGTTAAGACTACAAAATATCTTCTTCTGTTTACTTGATTTAAATCATTTCTCTCTATTTATTGTTCAATTTCTATCTGTTCTCTTTGTTGGCCTACTCCTCCTTCTTCTTCGATGCCTTCTATTGCTACGTTTCCTCATCTCTGCCTGTCTCGTAATCTAGAAGATCTTCTTATCTCATCTATTTCAATTTGTTCATTTTCAATCCATTCTACCTCGATGTTTTCAGTTTCCCAAGCTTTTTTACTAACATAATTGGTTAAAAACTGTAGTTTTTCAATTAAATTTGGATTTCTAATTATATCATTTATATAATATCCTCCTAATTGATGCCTTTCTTCTACATTCATAGTTTCATACCTTTCGCATTCAAAGATCGCATGCTCCGGGTTATCTTGTACTTGACAGATATTACATATATCAGAATTCGTTTTTTTTATTTTTTTCCAATATGATTTATATGGTCTATGTCCAGTTATATAATGAATGAATCCTTTTGTTGGTTGAATGAAATTTAATTTTAATCTTTCTCTAATATTCTGGAAAAATCCATAAACTCTTCTACCTACAGCACATTCCGACCATTCATTTTGCCATTTATTTTTCAAAGCATTTTTTACTTCCCAAATTTTATCTGTTCTTACACCACTAATTTTATAAACTTTTTCTAAATTTCCTTTCTTTAGCCAGAATTTTGCTCCCTTTAATTTTACCAATAGATCAATGGGCCATATTGCTGTAGAGACTAACAGTGCCATTGTGGGTGTTGTATTTACTGCTCCTGTTAGCCTTAATAAGATCTTTCTTTGGGTTCTTCTTAGCAGCATTTTAATTTGCACATTATCCATTCTTTCCGCCCAAACTGCTGCAGCGTAAGTAATAATTTGGGCAAAGATTGTATTGTGATAAATTTGTATGGTCTGTAAGGGAAGTACAAAATTTAATTTTGTAATTCTTGCCAATTTTAACATTATTTTCTCAGATTTCTGCCTAATATAATCTGTATGTTTTCTGAAATTAAATTTTTCATCCAACATTATCCCCAAATATCTAACTTCTTTTACTCTTCTAATATTTTGATTATTAATTTTTATTGTTGGATCCCTTTTTAAGTTTCCTTTTAAGAGCAAATAATTTGATTTATTTGGTGCAATTTTTAATTTGGTTATTTCACACCAATTTCATAATTTTGCAGTTACTTCCTTCGCTTTAATTTCCAATTCCCTTCTGCTTTGCCCATCCACCATTATCACAATATCATCAGCATACGCAATTATATCTAAAACATTTCCATCATTTTCCAATTGTTCCAAGAGACTTTCTGACAAAATATCCCAAAAAAGGGGCCCCAAAATAGAACCCTGAGGACAGCCTTTAGTAATTTGCTTCCTAATGTCGTAATTTGAGCCTCCAATGTATGCTTCTCTATTTAGACAATAATCTTTTAATAAATTATATATGGTACCTGGATATTCCTTCTCTCTTAAGATGCCAAAAAAATACGGCCACCATAAATTATCAAAAGCACCAGATATATCCACAGATATTCCAATTACATAATTTTTTGAGCTTTTTAACACAATATCTTGTACTTTTAAAATAGCATCCTCAGTTGAATATCCTTTCCTGAATCCAAATTGTTTCATATTCATCCCTATCATTATTCTAAATTCCATCATCCTTTTATAAATTAATTGTTCAAATATTTTGCCTAAAGAATTTAACAAGCATACTGGTCTAAAAGATTTTGGTTGTGTTCTATCTTTATCTGCTCCTTTACTTAAGATCACAACTTTGGCTTCCTTCCAAATATTTGGAAATCTTCCTCTTACTAAACAGTCATTAAATAAAAAATACAAAAATAAAATTATTTCTTCCCGTAGATTATATAAGACTTCATTTATAATACCATCTGGACCAGGTGCCTTTTTCTTTTTCAATTTTTCAAGAATTAATTTTATTTCCATCAAATCAAATGGATAAACAACACTTCCTTTATACCGCGAATTCATCTGATTTCTTCTTGCCACATGAATATCATTATCCTCTTCCTGATTATCATCTGGCAGTAACGTATGTAACAATAATTTTACCGATTCTTCCCCACTTTCTGTCATTTGTCCATTTCCTTTATCTAAAGTTGTTAATATTTCCGGTTTCTTGATTTTATCCATGATGATTTTATATGGTTGTCCCCAGATATCCGTTTTTAAGTTTTGCTCAACAGATTTCTCCCAGTATTGTTTTCTTGTATCTTCTAATAATAATTTATATTTATTTTTGGCTTCCCTATATTTCCTCAAATTTTCTTCTCTTTCCATATATATGTTCGATTTTTGATAAATTCTTCTCAATTTCCTGGTTATTGACCTTTGCTTCTGTAACTTATTTGTCCAGATTTTCTCTTTAGTATTAAAAATCTTTAATTTCGGAACAGATCTTAATACCGCTAGATTAATAGCTTCTGTTAGGTTTCTTGCATCAAAATCAACTGATAATCCCGTATATTGTAATTCTAATTCTTTAAATTCTTGCCTCATTTGTTCCCAATTTGCCCTTTTAAAATTATATCTTATTTCTACATCTTCTTGAAGTATCTTCTTCTCCAGCAGAAAGTCAAAATAAATCAAATTATGATCACTTGTTGTTTGACCTTGTGTGACCCTCCAATTAATGATTTTTTTCTCCGCATTGCTAGAAGCTAAAGTAATATCTATATTTTCCTCCGCCCCTGCTCTATTTTGAAATGTTGGAGGATTTCCAGATTTATTCATTACATATAAATTCAATTCCGAAATAATTTCTTCCAATTTCTCTCCTCTTTCGTCGGGATTTTTACTATACCACCATGTAGACTTTGCATTGCAATCGCAAACATGTATAATTTCTTTATCTCTAAATTTATTTTGAATATTTTGCAATTTATTTAAAAAAGGTTCAATGTCCCAACTATATTGAAAATAATAGTTTGCTAATATAAAACTACCTTGCCTGCTTATAATTTCAATACAATTTACATGCGTATCCAAAAACTGTGCTATATTTACTATTTCCAAACTTTCATTAATAATTACTATTGCTGCCATTGCATTTTTCGAAGATAATATTTGTCTTGATCTCAAGGGCATAAAAGGAATATTAGAATGTACAACATACGGTTCCTGAATGCAGATTATATCCAATTTTAATTCTTCTATTAATTTTCTAATTTCCCCCATAACTAATTTGCTTCTTTGCCCATTTATCTGAGCTATTCTCAAATTTATTTCCATGATAAATTTTTAAAACTTAGTCCGCTAAAAACATTTGTTCTTAATTTAGCAAAATTTTGTCTATTTTCATCCACTTCCTTTGCCATATTATGGTTAAAAAAATTTCGTTTTGTTATGGGTTTCCTCACTTGGGTTACTTTATTCTTCTGATTTAAGTTTATCTTATTACTTGTGTTAATGGCCGATATACAAGATCCTATCACATTATCTGATTTGTTAATTCTGCTCGGAATTTTTTTAGTATTTATTTTACAAGATATTGGTTTTGGTTTAAATACTATATCAGTCTGTTTATTAATAATTATAATTTCCTTTGGCTTTTCTTTTACTTGTTTCATTTTTCTAATTGTCCCCGGATGTCTGGTCTGCACGTAGCAATAAGGCCAATTTGCTGACGAATCAAATACCACCCTTCCATAGCATAATACGAAATCATTATACAGTTCTTCCAAGTCCAAAATTTCTCCTCTTCTTTCAAAAGCTTTCTCTAATAAATCTTTTAGATCCTCTGCATTGGTTGGTAAATTTTTTGTTCTTAATTCCATTTTATCTATGGCATTTGGGATCGTAAAAGCAATTTTATCTCCATTTTCATATAATTTTCGCACAACAAGTCTTAAGGCTGCCATCAATGTTTTAGGTTCTCCAAGTCTACTTAATTTTAACATTAGCTCAAAATTTTGATAAATTTCCTTAACATTTTCATTTTCACTTTTCTTTTCCTTACTTTTCTCACTTCCTTGTTCAACTACTAAATTTACATTCTCTTTTTCCTCATGCTCTATACATATATTATCATATTCTATTACATCTTGATGTATTAGAACTTCTTTTTTCTCAAAATTTATAAATTTCGGAATCCTTTGATTTATCTTTTCTTTATTATCTATATTATTTAACCTACTTTGTTTTGGTTCATTATGTACTATAGCCTCGACACATATTATATTTCTCAATTCTTCCTCTTTATAATTCTCCCTAACATTCTTATTTAATACACTTTTTTCTATTTCTATCTCTTCTTCTACTTTACAATTTTTATCACTTAAATTATCTTTTCTTTTTTTATATTCTAATACTCTTTTAATATTTCTCCTTATCCTACATGGAGTATTTCTGTTCTTTTTTACTGCTAAGGGATACTTTGAAGCTTTATTATCCATAATCGATTCTAGAAATTATTCTTTCCAACATCATATTGTATGTTGAACAATTTCCTTTTCCTCCACAGGTCTTCTTTCTTCTTGTGCAGGGAACACAAATATTTTGCGCTGACTTTTGACAATCCTTCCTCTGGTGATCATATTCTCCACAATTTCCACACGTTTTCCTTTCCTCTCTGCATGATTTTGCCACATGTCCATAATTATAACAATTCAAGCACTGTGGTACAGAAACATAATTCTTTACACTAAGTGCTTGAAAACCAATATATACTCTTTCCATTTCCACAATTTGTTTCCATAATTTTGCTGAGACTGCAGCAACATGATGCACTGTAGCTCTATTTCTTGGTCCTGTTTTAAATTTCAACAAAAATTGTTTACCAAACTCTTCTTTCGTCATACGATCCTCAAAATTCTGATGATACAGATTTTCCTTCAACTCCTCATTTGAAACTCCTGTCAAAACATTGTACATAATGATTTGCGGATCTCTCTTCTTCGGCTCCTCAATTTTCAAATTTTTTTCCAATAAATCTTTACTATTAATCACTTTATCCACGTCCTCTTTTGTTTCCATCTCTAAAATTACATTATTTCCTACTGGTCTGCAACTACTAATTTTTATTTTATTTTTTGCTGGATTTAGATTCTTGGTAACTGTTGCTTGTAATTCTTTGATATCCATATTTGTTTTTGATGAGATAAAAACAACATGTTTTTTCTTCTCCAATGCCCTCCTTACTTGTTGTTGTTTTCCTGTTATTACTGGAGTAGCTGCTACATGTGCAAAACTAAGGCAAGGCAAAACAAGGCAAGGCAATGCAAGGCCAGGCAACACCAGGCAAGCCAAGGCAAGGCAAGGCCAGGCAAGGCCAGGCAAGACCAGGCAAGTCCAGGCAAGGGCAGGCAAGGCATGGCCAGGCCAGGCAAGGCAAGGCATGGCCAGGCCAGGCAAGGCAAGGCGAGGCGAGGCAAGGCAAGGCAAGGCAAGGCAAGGCCAGGCAAGGCCAGGCAAGGCCAGGTAAGGCCAGGCAAGGCCAGGCAAGCCAGGCAAGACGAGGCTAGGCCAGGCAAGGCCAGGCAAGGCAAGGCCAGGCCAGGCCAGGCCAGGCAAGGCAAGCCAAGGCCAGGCAAGGCCAGGCAAGGCAAGGCAAGCCAAGGCAAGGCAAGGCAAAGCAAGGCAAGGCAAGGCAAGCCAAGGCCAGGCAAGGTCAGGCAAGGCAAGGCAAGGCATGGCGAGGCGAGGCGAGGCTAGGCAAGGAAAGGCAGGGCAAGGCAGGGCAAGGCAGGGCAGGGCAGGGCAGGGCAAAGCAGGGCAGGGCAGGGCAGTGCAAGGGGATTCTGCTCAGGTTACCGGGCGGAGCGGACGTGTTTTTGCATCACTCTGGTGAAAACGCGTTTTAGTTGTTTATTTTTGTTTCTTCTTTAGTGAGAGTAGTATAAATTGTGAGTGTAGTGTTTTATAAGTGTGTGGTGTAAAGGACAAGTAAGTAGATGCAGTAGTGTGCTATATACTGTAGTTTAAAAATAGAAATAAATTCGGCGTATGAAGTACAGTGCGGCAAGTTGGCCGTGTTTGATTATAGCTGCCAAAGTCAGCAATATTTTTCCGCTGCCTGCACGTAGTGCAAAGCGGAGGACCTTCATAGTCTTCATTAGTAGTGTTTATGTAAAATAGGTGAAAAAGATAATTTTTATTGGCTTAATTTTAATACATCGGGGGGCTTTTCCCCTCGTAATATGGCAAGTAATAAAGAAGAGTTTCAGGAAGGCTTTACGCCTAAGAGATCACTTAGAAGGTCGCCTGAGAGGAAAAGCCATGCAGTAAATTTGACCAAAAATATGGAAGAAATGGCAGAGGATATAAATAACATCAATAATACCGAACAAGTAAAAATTGTAAGCGAAATGGCAACAATGGATGAATTTGATCTCCTTATTGTTGAATTAAATAATATGATTAGTAAAGAAAAAATGACAGTTGAAAAAAAAAAGGAATTTCATGCCATGTTCGGAAAACTCAACAAATTATATACAGCCAAGACAACTAAATTAGAAATTGCATTAGCAGAGGCCAGATTGGCTAAAGATATATGTATCAGTAAGGTTAATGAACCGGTAAAGAGTTACGCGCAGACGGTAGCAATTCCAGGTATTCCTGTTTTGAAAAAATCAATCACCAAACCAGAAGCTTATCAAATGGCGGTAAATGTAAAGAAACATACACTTTTTATTTCATCAAAGAACAATCAGGATTCTAGGGAATTACAAAAGATTGTGACACAAAGCCTGAAACCTACACAGGAGAAAATCAAAATAAGACAGGTGAGGACTGCAGGAAAAAATTTGATTCTGGATATGGAAACTGAAGAAGATATGAATAAAGTAATAAACAGCAAAAATCTAGAAGGGAAGGATCTAACTATTGAACCTCCCAGAAAAAGAAATCCCCTTATGATCATATATGACGTTTTATCGGGCACTAAAGAAGAACAATTAAAAGAAAATATTTATTTACAAAATTTTGAAGGCTCTCTCTCAAAGGAAGAATTTGATAAAGATTTCCTTTTAAAATTTAAAGCAGGTCCCAGAGAAAAAGCCACAGTGCATCATGTTGCTGAAGTTTCAGCCAAAATTAGAAACATATTAAATAGCAGAGGCAGGGTATTTTTAGGTTTCCAAGCATGTTCAGTAAAGGACTATATCTCTGTTCCAAGATGCCTAAAGTGTTACGATTATGGACATATTGCCAAAAACTGCAGAGCTCAAAGTACAGTTTGTGGGCATTGTGGGGAGAATACACATACTAGGAAAGATTGTAATCATAAAGATAAACTTGTAGTTTGTATACCATGTGAAAAGAGGAAGAAGAAATGCGGGGGGAAAGATAACTGTCCCACTTATAGAATGTATTGGGAGCGAACTGTTTCTAGGATAAACTATGAGTGAGTCACAAACTAAATTAGTGCAACAATCACGTAGGAAACCCCGGCGAAACACACCAAGTAGAATACGCAGAAATTTACTAAGAGTAATTAGTCACAAACTTAAATTAAATCAGAATAAAATTAATTGTCAAACACAAACCGATTCAATATATGTTAAACCTGAATTAATAAATGTATATGCTAATGGTAAAGCTGATGAATATGAAAATAACTTCATAAAATCAGATTCTAGTAACATGGTATATGCAAAAATTAAAGACGATTTACAGCAGAAGAACTTAGATAAAAAACAAAGGATAACTGTAGATTACGATGCTATTTCAAAAATAGGAGAAGAAGAGGAAGAAGAACAACAGAAAGAAGAGAAAAATTTAATAGCAAATAGTAACACATTAATTCCAATGACGAGCACATTACAAAATTTTTACAACAAAAATTTCCTATCAGACTTATGGAAATATAGATCAGGCAACTTAAAACAAATGCATCAGGTTTTTAAAACGGAAGGGAAGGTTAATATACCGGAAACGCTTGTGGAAGAAAAGAGGATGCCAACTTCTGATGACGGCAGCGAAGACCACGGACACACGACAGGCGACAGCTCAATGACACCAGATGCTGCGGTCAGCAGTGTTTACGCTGCATTTGACGAAACATTACAGCTGAGCCGTTTAGAGGAAAGAAACAACTTATCAGCAGCTTTAAGGCATATTATACGAACCCTCCACAAAAACGGCGATAAAATTATTTTTCCAATCCCAGATGCTATCGATAGAATGGAACTAAAAGTTCTAAATATTCCAACCGACCCAAACGAATTATTAGAATTAGTTAAAAAAGTTTATAGTAGAAGAAATGAAATCTTGGATCTGGATGAAGTATATAAACATTTTGTTTTATGTTATGGAAGAATTGCTTTTGATGGGTCGCAAAAATGGCCGCATTGTTATGCGGTGATTAGGCATGATAACCTTGACTATCCCAAAATAATCTCCCAAAAAGCAACACCTACCCCAATATTCCCTCAAACCACCAATCATAGTAATACAGGAATCTTTAAACATAAATCCAACAAAGTCCCGCAAAATAATTATAAAAAAACCAATAGATATCCCACCAATAGTAATCCATTTCTCCAAATAACAAAATTATTAAGTAACAACAGCAAACCCAAACCTTCCAATACCCCACCTAAAATCAAACCCAAAACCCCACAAATGAGAAGAGTACAATTGGTTCGTGTACATAAACTATCGAGAGAGCTCACTGAAGAAAATAGGAAACTGGGTATTAAACAAAAATTTTTGGCACCCAGAGGTTATGTTCTTTTAAGACGAAATAATGGCAGACTCACACCAATACCCCATCAGATTACTTAGATTGGCACAAATAAACGCCCAGAGAAGTAGATTGGTTATGTCGGAAATCAAGAAGATTATAGATGAGTTAAATATCGATATTTTATGCATACAAGAGCCTTACTTAATAAACAAAAAACTAGCACATACCCCTGTTATGGCGAGAGAAATTCACACCGGGGAGAATCCAATGGCAGCTATTATTATAAATAACAATGAACTACAGGTAACCAAAATAACACAACTAAATGATACACATAATAACTGCATACAAATCAGTCATGATACAGGAACTTTTATTCTTTCCAACCACTACTTTCAGTACAGCCATGAAATTGAACCATATCTGGAATCGATACATAATATAAATAGACTATATCCAAATTATGAAGTATTACACACAATGGATGCAAATGCGAAGTCTGAATGGTGGCACAATAGTACAAAAGATGAAAGAGGGGAAAAATTGGAAGAGATTATATCAGAACTCAACTTAAGTGTTCTAAATCTACCTAACAACGCACCAACCTTTGAAAATCGAGCAGGTGCAACATCGAACATTGACCTGACCTTAGCAAATTTTCACATGGTTAACAAAATAGAAAACTGGAAAGTAGGTTTGGATTATACTACAAGTGATCACAGATTAATTTATTTCAATTACATTTTAGAACCCAGAAGAAATGTACATTTTAAAAAGGAATTTAGATTAAACTACAGACAAACCAACTGGGAGAAATTTCGACAGCAATTTGAAAACGTAAATCTAAACTACACCGGCAATGATCTACATTTTGAAGCCAAAGAATTGGAGAAAATAATTAGACAAATAATGATAAATACCATACCGAAGCGCAAAATTAAGAAATATACAGACAACGTATGGACAGAAGAACTTTACAACTTACGAAGAAAATTAAGGAAAACTAGACGAATATATCAAAAAACTATAATATATGAAGAAAGAGAAAGAAATCTGTTACTTTACAGAAAAGCTAAACTTAAATTTAAGACAACCCTGCAAGAAACTAGGAAAAAATCATGGCAAAATTATATCGAAAACAGCATAGGCCAAAACATTTGGGGAGTACCATATAAAATAGTTATGGAAAAAATAAAAAAACCGGAAGTGTTAAATACTTTGAGAAAAGAAGATGGGACTATTACAACCAACTGGTCGGAATCTATAAACGAATTGCTACGAAAACTACTACCGGATGATAATGACGAGACAGATAATGAGCAAAATAGGATATTAAGAAATGAACTACAGGAACCATATGAAAACAATACAGTCATTTTCCCATTTCATGAAACTGAAATCAAACATACAATTTTAAACCTTAAGAAAAAGAAGGCACCTGGAATAGATGAAATTAAAAATGAGATTTTGATTAATATAAGGGATAGCTTAATTCCATATTTACACAATATGTTTAATGACTGTCTATGGCAAGGAGAATTTCCCAGAGCTTGGAAAATTGCCAAGTTGACAATACTCAAAAAAGGAAGTGATAAAGATCCACTCGATCCTAAGTCCTATCGACCAATCTGCTTATTGAACACTATAGGGAAAGTTTTTGAATCTTTATTGAATAAAAGAATAATTGAATTTAGAACCATGATTGGCATGAATGACAACCAATATGGATTTCGGAAGGGAAGGTCTACCGAGGATGCCATTAACACAGTAATTGGAGCCACAAAAAATTCACCAAGCAAATATGTAGCCGCTATTTTTGTTGATATTTCTGGCGCTTTTGACAACCTTTGGTGGCCTTTTCTTTTTAAGAGATTAAGAAGCTTAAATTATCCAGTTTCATTATATAGAATTCTTTTAAACTATTGCAAAGATAGAAAAGTGAAACTTTTAGGAATAAATCAAACAATAACTAAGACTATTACTAAAGGATGCCCACAGGGTTCTATATTAGGGCCCACATTTTGGGACATTGTTTTAGAAACACTCCTAGAGGAAGTACAGCGCAATAATAACTGTCTGAAAGTAATAGCTTACGCTGATGACGTAGTTTTTCTAATAGATGCAAATTCAAGACGAGAACTAGAAGGAAAAAGTAATAATTTGTTGCATATACTTTCAACCTGGTGCAAGAGTTCCAAAATGAAGATATCCCCAGCAAAATCTGGATATATGATTTTAAAGGGAAATTTTAAAAGGGATCCAAGTTTAAAATTTGAAAATCAAAAAATAAGAAGAAATAAGAATATGAAATATTTAGGAATATATTTAGATGAGAAGTTAAATTTTAATCATCATACAGAACATGTAAGGGTCAAAGCCGAAAAAACTATGATGAAACTTTCTAGAATAATTCAATTTGATTATAAAATTCCGCTCCATACTGTTAGCATATATCACACAAGTATATTCAGCTCAATAATAACTTACGGTGCTGCAATTTGGGCTACTAGAATGAAAAATGTGATGATTAGAAATCTCCTAAGAAGGACACAAAGGAAAGTTTTATTAAGATTCACGGGAGCTTATAAAACAACCCCTACTTTAGCTCTTTTTGTAATAACTGGAATTTGGCCAGTAGATTTAACTCTAAGACTTCGAGGAGCTTATTTTTGGCTTAAAAAAGGAAACTTTAATGCAGTTGCTGATATTTTGGAGCAGTATTGCACTACTAAGCGGGAAATTAAAACTAGACTGATGCATATTTGGCAAGAAGAATGGGAAATTATAAATCAAGGAAGGCGTGCCTTTTCTTTCTTCACGAATATCTCCGAAAGATTGGCACTCAAACATTTGAATAATACGAAAGGACTTGTACACTATATATCTGGCCATGGACCTTACGGCACTTATTGGAAAAAAATTAATAAACTGAACACCGATGAGTGTGACGTATGCTTTAAGCAGGACACACCGGAGCATGTTATGTTTGAATGTCAAAAAAACACCAATTTTACGCTTGAGGAAAGAGAAAATCTACAAGGATATCAGCTCTTTGACATAATACGTAACAAAGATCTGTTTCCACATTTAGAGGCTCTAGCAAACAAGATTAGTTTACACGCTAGAAAGATAATTATAGTACAACCTCGACAAGCAGGAAACATAACAATAAATGCAGCAGAAAGACGATCACACAGAATTCAGACCAGGAACATGACAAGAAACCGTGAAAACCTACATATATATGATGAAATGGAACAGGACGGAATTTAATTATCAAGACATCGAGGTAAAGGGACCGAGCACAATAGTATACAGTCAGGATGGAGAGGCAGTATACTAGAGGAAGTACTATCGGTGTGAGGCAGGCGACAACCCACGACCAGGGAGACGATGATCAGAAAGGAGTGGCGTGTCGAGGCGAGGCGAAGAGAGGCGAGGCGAGTCGGTCGAGGCGAGGCGAGACGAGGCGAGTCGAGGCGAGGCGAGTCGAGTCGAGTCGAGTCTTCACCAAGTCGGGATTGCTGCATCATGCATTGATAGGAAGATCGGCGACGGATTGAGTGACCGCAAGTGCTAATGATCAAGTTAGTGATAGGATTTTAAGTGATTTATGACCCTGATTATCTAGATAATCTAATTAAAAGTAAATAAGTGATTTAGTGATGTGAAAGTTGAATTAGTGAAGTGAAATGTGATTTATTTTATAAACTTCTGGATGTTTAGGAAATAATAGTGAAAGATAATTTTGTAAAAATTAATCAAAAATAATTAAATATTAGTGATTTTAGTCCACATTATTATATTATTAAAGTATATAAACCATTTTATTAATCAAAAGTATAACATTTTTGTGTATGTTGTTTTTATAAATTTTGGTTATGTAGATTTTGAATTTTACACTACACACATTTTGTAGATTTTGTAGTTTTTGTGCTGGAAACCAGTACATATAGTATGCCGCCGGTAACCGGCGGCAGTTTAGAGTTTTAGTTTATAGCTGTTTCTTTTTCTTTTTTATATATATAACTGGTTACCAGTTATATTTTACTGGATACCAGTAAATTTTTGCTTATTTAAAATTTTTAATAAATATGTAAATTTAAATTAAAAAAAAATATATATATTTATAAAAAGTATTAGTTATAGGTATAATATTAAATTAATTAAATTTTAAATAATAATGATAGGTAATAATAATGATGATAATGTTATTAATAGTAATAATATAATTTATAATTTTATGTAATAATTATAATTAATAATTTAATTTTATATATTTGTTTATTGTTTAGTAATAGTTTGTAGTTGTGAGTGATGTTGTGTATGAAATTTATATTTTGTTGTATTGAGGAGATTAATTTGTTTTAATTTTAAAATTTTATTGTTTTTTTTTCTTTTAATATATATATTAATTTATTTAGAAATTTTATTGTATTTTGATTGTTTGAAATGATTTGTTATTGTTTTAGAGAATTTATTTCTTAGAGTGATTATGTGTGAAATGTTATAATTTGTGTTTTTGTTCTTATTTTCTTGTGTTTTGTTTTATGATATATTATTTAATTTATCTATCTTTATAATTTGTTATATATTATATTATTTTGTAATTTTATTTTAAAATTTTTCTGTAAAGTATGTTGTATGTATGAATGTGTAGAAAAAATAAATTTTAAAGATCTGGCATATTAGCCCTGGTGTAAGTAATTAGGTGCCAGGGTTATTATACAGATTTTTATTTTATTTTATTTTATTTTATTTTATTTTATTTTATTTTATTTTATTTTATTTTTTTAGGGCAGTGCAAGGCAGGGCAGGGCAGGGCAGGGCAGCGCAGGGCAGGGCAGGGCAAAGCAGGGCAACGCAGGGCATGGCAATTCAAGACAAGGCAAGGCAAGACAAGGCAAGGCAAGGCAGGGCAAGGCAGGGCAAGGCAGGGCAAGGCAGGGCAAGGCAGGCAAGGTCAGGCAAGTCCAGGCAAGCCAGGCAAGGCAAGGCAAGGACAAGCAAAGCCAGGCAAGGCCACGCAAGGCCAGCTAAGGCAAGGCAAGGCAAGGAAAGGCCAGGAAAGGCAAGGCAAGGCAAGGCAATGCAAGGCAAGGCAAACCCAGGCAAGGCAACGCCAGGCCAGGCAAGGCAAGGTAAGGCAAGGCAAGACAAGCCCAGGCAAAGTCAGGCAAGGCCAGGAAAAGCCAGGCAAGGCCAGGCAAGGCAAGGCCAGAGAAGGCCAGGCAAGTCCAGGCAGGGCAAGGCAAGGCCAGGCAAGGCAATGCAAGGCCAGGCAAAGATAGGATGCCAGGCCAGGCAACTCAAGGCCAGGCAAGGCCAGGCAAGGCAAGGCAATGCAAGGCAAGGCAAGGCCACGCAAGACCAGGCAAAGTCAGGCAAGGCCAGGAAAAGCCAGGCAAGGCCAGGCAAGGCAAGGCCAGAGAAGGCCAGGCAAGTCCAGGCAGGGCAAGGCAAGGCCAGGCAAGGCAATGCAAGGCCAGGCAAAGATAGGATGCCAGGCCAGGCAACTCAAGGCCAGGCAAGGCCAGGCAAGGCAAGGCAATGCAAGGCAAGGCAAGGCCACGCAAGACCAGGCAAGCCAAGGCTAGGCAAGGCAAGGCCAGGCAAGGCCAGGCAAGGCAAGGCAATGCAAGGCAAGGCAAGGCCAGGCAAGACCAGGGAAGGCAATGCAAGGCCAGGCAAGGCAAGGCAAGGTCAGACCAGGCAAGGCAACGGCAGGCAAGGCAAGGCAAGGCCAGGCAAGGCCAGGCAAGGCCAGGCAAGGCCAGGCAAGGCCAGGGAAGGCAATGCAAGGCCAGGCAAGGCAAGGCAAGGTCAGACCAGGCAAGGCAACGGCAGGCAAGGCAAGGCAAGGCCAGGCAAGGCCAGGCAACGCAATGCAAGGCCAGGCAAAGCCAGGCAAGGCCAGGCAAAGCCAGGCAAGGCCAGGCAAAGCCAGACAAGGCCAGGCAAGGCCAGGCAGGGCAGGCAAGGGCAGGCAAGGCATGGCCAGGCCAGGCAAGTCAAGGCAAGGCCAGGCCAGGAAGGGCAAGGGAAGGCAAGGCAAGGCATGGCAAGGCAAGGCAAGGCCAGGCAAGTCCAGGCAAGGCCAGGAAAGCAAGGCAAGTTAAGGTCAGGCAAGGCAAGGCAAGGCCAAGCAAGGAAAGGCAAGGCCAGGCAAGGCCAGGCAAGGCCAGCCAAGGCCAGGCAAGGCCAGGAAATGCCACACAAGGCCATTCAATGCCACGCAAGGCCAGGCACGGCCAGGCAAGTCCACGAAAGGCAAGGCAAGGCAAACCCACGCAGGGCAAGGCCAGACAAGGCAAGGCAAGGCAAGGCCAGGCAAGGCCAGGCAAGGCCAGGCAAGGCCAGACAGGGCCAGCCAAGGCCAGACAAGACCAGGCAAAGCCAGGCGAGGCAAGGCAAGGCCAGGTAAGGCAAGGCAAGGCAAGGCCAGGCAAGACAAGGCGAGGCGAAGCCAGGCAAAGCAAGGCAAGGCCAGGCAAGGCAAGGCAAGGCCAGGTAAGGCAAGGCAAGTCCAGTCAAGGCCAGGCCAGGCAAAGCAAACCAAGGCAAGGCAAGGCAAGGCAAAACAAGCCAAGGCAAGGCGAGGCGAGGCGAGGACAGGCAAGGCAAGGCAAGGCATAGCAAGGCAAGGCAAGGCCAGGCAAGGCCAGGCAAGGAAAGGCAAGGCAGGTAAGGCCACGAAAGGCCAGGCAGGGCAAGGCAAGGCCAGGCAAGGCAAGGCAAGGCCAGGCAAGTAAAGGTAAGGCCAGGCCAGGCATGGCAAGACAAGGCAAGGCAAGGCAAGGCCAGGCAAGGCAAGGCCACGCAAGACCAGGCAAGCCAAGGCTAGGCAAGGCAAGGCCAGGCAAGGCCAGGCAAGGCAAGGCAATGCAAGGCAAGGCAAGGCCAGGCAAGACCAGGGAAGGCAATGCAAGGCCAGGCAAGGCAAGGCAAGGTCAGACCAGGCAAGGCAACGGCAGGCAAGGCAAGGCCAGGCCAGGCAAGGCCAGGCAAGGCCAGGGAAGGCAATGCAAGGCCAGGCAAGGTAAGGCAAGGTCAGACCAGGCAAGGCAACGGCAGGCAAGGCAAGGCAAGGCCAGGCAAGGCCAGGCAACGCAATGCAAGGCCAGGCAAAGCCAGGCAAGGCCAGGCAAAGCCGGGCAAGGCCAGGCAAAGCCAGACAAGGCCAGGCAAGGCCAGGCAAGGCCAGGCAGGGCAGGCAAGGGCAGACAAGGCATGGCCAGGCCAGGCAAGTCAAGGCGAGCCCAGGCCAGGAAGGGCAAGGCAAGGCAAGGCATGGCAAGGCAAGGCAAGGCCAGGCAAGTCCAGGCAAGGCCAGGAAAGCAAGGCAAGTTAAGGTCAGGCAAGGCAAGGCAAGGCCAAGCAAGGAAAGGCAAGGCCAGGCAAGGCCAGGCAAGGCCAGGCAAGGCCAGCCAAGGCCAGACAAGGCCAGGAAATGCCACACAAGGCCACTCAATGCCAGGAAAGGCCAGGCAAGTCCACGCAAGGCAAGGCAAGGCAAACCCACGCAGGGCAAGGCCAGGCAAGGCCAGGCAAGGCCAGACAGGGCCAGCCAAGGCCAGACAAGACCAGGCAAAGCCAGGCGAGGCAAGGCAAGGCCAGGTAAGGCAAGGCAAGGCAAGCCCAGGCAAGACAAGGCGAGGCGAAGCCAGGCAAAGCAAGGCAAGGCCAGGCAAGGCAAGGCAAGGCCAGGTAAGGCAAGGCAAGTCCAGGCAAGGCCAGGCCAGGCAAAGCAAACCAAGGCAAGGCAAGGCAAGGCAAAACAAGCCAAGGCAAGGCGAGGCGAGGCGAGGACAGGCAAGGCAAGGCAAGGCATAGCAAGGCAAGGCAAGGCCAGGCAAGGCCAGGCAAGGAAAGGCAAGGCCAGGAAAGGCCAGGAAAGGCCAGGCAGGGTAAGGCAAGGCCAGGCAAGGCAAGGCAAGGCAGGCAAGTAAAGGTAAGGCCAGGCCAGGCATGGCAAGACAAGGCAAGGCAAGGCAAGGCCAGGCAAGTAAAGGTAAGGCCAGGCCAGGCAAGGCAAGACAAGGCAAGGCAAGGCAAGGCAAGACAAGGCAAGGCGAGGCGAGGCGAGGCGAGGACAGGCAAGGCCAGGCAAGTCCAGGCAAGGCCATGCAAATCAAGGTAAGGCCAGGCAAGGCCAGGCAAGGCAAGGCAAGGCCAGGCCAGGCAAGGCAGAGCAACGCCAGGCAAGGCAAGGTGAGGCAAGGCAAGGCAAGCAAAGGCAAGGGAAGGCAAGCCAAGGCAAAGCAAGGCAAGGCAAGGCCAGGAAGGCCAGGCAAGGCCTGGCATGGCATGGCAAGGCAAACCCAGGCAAGGCAAGGCCAGGCAAGGCCAGCCAAGGCCAGGCAAGGCCAGGCAAGGCCAGGCGAGCCCAGGCAAGGCCTGGGAAGGCCATGAAAGGCCAGGCAAGGCAAGGCCAGAAAAGGCCAGGCAAGGCCAGGCAGGGCAAGGCAAGGCCAGGGAAGGCAATGCAAGGCCAGGCAAGGCAAGGCAAGGACAGACCAGGCAAGGCAACGCCAGGCAAGGCAAGGCAAGGCCAGGCAAGGCCAGGCAAGGCAAGGCAAGGCCAGGCAAGGCCAGGCAAGGCCAGGCAAGGGTAGGCAAGGCATGGCCAGGCCAGGCAAGGCAAGGCCAGGCAAGGCAAGGCAAGGCATGGCCAGGCAAGACAAGGCAAGGCCAGGCAAGGCAAGGCATGGCCAGGCCAGGCCAGGCAAAGCAAACCAAGGCAAGGCAAGGCAAGGCAAGGCGAGGCGAGGCGAGGACAGGCAAGGCAAGGCAAGGCCAGGCAAGTCCAGGCAAGGCCAGGCAAGGCAAGGCAAGGTCAGGCAAGGCAACGCAAGACCAGGCAAGGAGAGGCAAGGCCAGGCAAGGCCAGACAAGGCCAGGAAGGGCCAGCAAATGCCAGACAAAGCCAGGCAATGCCAGGCTAGGCCAGGCAAATCAAGGCAAGGCAAGGCGAGGAAAACCCACGCAGGGCAAGGCCAGACAAGGCAAGGCAAGGCCAGGCAAACCCAGACAAGGCCAGACAAGGCCAGGCAAGACCAGGCAAAGCCAGGCGAGGCAAGGCAAGGCCAGGTAAAGCAAGGCTAGGCCAGGCAGTGCAAGGCAAGGCCAGGCAAGGCAAGGCAAGGCCAGGCAAGTCAAGGCAAGGCCAGGCCAGGAAGGGCAAGGCAAGTCAAGGCAAGGCAAAGCAAGGCAAGGCAAGGCGAGGCGAGGCCAGGCAAAGCAAGGCAAGGCCAGGCAAGGCAAGGCAAAGCCAGGTAAGGCAAGGCAAGTCCAGGCAGGGCAATGCAAGGCCAGGCAAGGCAAGGCAAGGCCAGGCATGTCAAGGCAAGGCCAGGCCAGGAAGGGCAAGGCAAGGCAAGGCAAGCAATGGCAAGGCAAGGCAAGGCCTGGCAAGTCCAGGCAAGGCCAGGCAAGGCAAGGCAAGGTCAGGCAAGGCAAGGCAAGGCCAGGCAAGGAAAGGCAAGGCCAGGCAAGGCCAGGCAAGGCCAGACAAGGCCAGGAAGGGCCAGGAAATGCCAGACAAAGCCAGGCAATGCCAGGCTAGGCCAGGCACGGCCAGGCAAATCAAGGCAAGGCAAGGCGAGGCAAACCCACGCAGGGCAAGGCCAGACAAGGCAAGGCAAGGCCAGGCAAGCCCAGACAAGGCCAGACAAGGCCAGGCAAGACCAGGCAAAGCCAGGCGAGGCAAGGCAAGGCCAGGTAAAGCAAGGCTAGGCCAGGCAGTGCAAGGCAAGGCCAGGCAAGGCAAGGCAAGGCCAGGCAAGTCAAGGCAAGGCCAGGCCAGGAAGGGCAAGGCAAGTCAAGGCAAGGCAAAGCAAGGCAAGGCAAGGCGAGGCGAGGCCAGGCAAAGCAAGGCAAGGCCAGGCAAGGCAAGGCAAAGCCAGGTAAGGCAAGGCAAGTCCGGGCAGGGCAATGCAAGGCCAGGCAAGGCAAGGCAAGGCCAGGCATGTCAAGGCAAGGCCATGACAGGAAGGGCAAGGCAAGGCAAGGCAAGGCATGGCAAGGCAAGGCAAGGCCAGGCAAGTCCAGGCAAGGCCAGGCAAGGCAAGGCAAGGTCAGGTAAGGCAAGGCAAGGCCAGGCAAGGAAAGGCAAGGCCAGGCAAGGCCAGGCGAGGCCAGGCAAGGCCAGGCAAGGCCAGGAAATGCCCCACAAGGCCAGGCAAGTCCAGGCAAGGCAAGGCAAGGAAAACCCACGCAGGGCAAGGCCAGACAAGGCAAGGCAAGGCAAGGCCAGGCAAGGCCAGACAGGGCCAGACAAGGCCAGACAAGACCAGGCAAAGCCAGGCGAGGCAAGGCAAGGCCAGGTAAGGCAAGGCAAGGCCAGGCAGGGCAAGGCAAGGCCAATCAAGGCAAGGCAAGGCCAGGCAAGTCAAGGCAAGGCCAGGCCAGGAAGGGCAAGGCAAGACAAGCTCAGGCAAAGTCAGGCAAGGCCAGGAAAAGCCAGGCAAGGCCAGGCAAGGCAAGGCCAGAGAAGGCCAGGCAAGTCCAGGCAGGGCAAGGCAGGGCCAGGCAAGGCAATGCAAGGCCAGGCAAAGATAGGCAAGGCCAGGCCAGGCAACTCAAGGCCAGGCAAGGCCAGGCAAGGCAAGGCAATGCAAGGCAAGGCAAGGCAAAGCCAGACAAGGCCAGGCAAGGCCAGGCAGGGCAGGCAAGGCATGGCCAGGCCAGGCAAGTCAAGGCAAGGCCAAGCCAGGAAGGACAAGGCAAGGCAAGGCAAGGCATGGCAAGGCAAGGCAAGGCCAGGCAAGTCCAGGCAAGGCCAGGAAAGCAAGGCAAGTTAAGGTCAGGCAAGGCAAGGCAAGGCAAGGCAAGGCAAGGCCAGGCAAGGCCAGCCAAGGCCAGGCAAGGCCAGGAAATGCCACACAAGGCCATTCAATGCCAGGCAAGGCCAGGCACGGCCAGGCAAGTCCACGCAAGGCAAGGCAAGGCAAACCCACGCAGGGCAAGGCCAGACAAGGCATGGCAAGGCAAACCCAGGCAAGGCAAGGCCAGGCAAGGCCAGCCAAGGCCAGGCAAGGCCAGGCAAGGCCAGGCGAGCCCAGGAAAGGCCTGGGAAGGCCATGAACAGCCAGGCAAGGCAAGGCCAGATAAGGCCAGGCAAGGCCAGGCAGGGCAAGGCAAGGCCAGGGAAGGTAATGCAAGGCCAGGCAAGGCAAGGCAAGGACAGACCAGGCAAGGCAACGCCAGGCAAGGCAAGGCAAGGCCAGGCAAGGCCAGGCAAGGCAAGGCAAGGCCAGGCAAGGCCAGGCCAGGCCAGGCAGGGCCAGGCAAGGCCAGGCAAGGCATGGCCAGGCCAGGCAAGGCAAGGCCAGGCAAGGCAAGGCAAGGCATGGCCAGGCAAGACAAGGCAAGGCCAGGCAAGGCAAGGCATGGCCAGGCCAGGCCAGGCAAAGCAAACCAAGGCAAGGCAAGGCAAGGCGAGGCGAGGGGGGGACAGGCAAGGCAAGGCAAGGCATAGCAAGGCAAGGCAAGGCCAGGCAAGTCCAGGCAAGGCCAGGCAAATCAAGGCAAGGTCAGGCAAGGCAACGCAAGACCAGGCAAGGAGAGGCAAGGCCAGGCAAGGCCAGGCAAGGCCAGGCAAGGCCAGGCAAGGCCAGGCAAGGCCAGACAAGGCCAGGAAGGGCCAGGAAATGCCAGACAAAGTCAGGCAATGCCAGGCTAGGCCAGGCACGGCCAGGCAAATCAAGGCAAGGCAAGGCGAGGCAAACCCACGCAGGGCAAGGCCAGACAAGGCAAGGCAAGGCCAGGCAAACCCAGACAAGGCCAGACAAGGCCAGGTAAAGCAAGGCTAGGCCAGGCAGTGCAAGGCAAGGCCAGGCAAGGCAAGGCAAGGCCAGGCAAGTCAAGGCAAGGCCAGGCCAGGAAGGGCAAGGCAAGTCAAGGCAAAGCAAGGCAAGGCAAGGCGAGGCGAGGCCAGGCAAAGCAAGGCAAGGCCAGGCAAGGCAAGGCAAAGCCAGGTAAGGCAAGGCAAGTCCAGGCAGGGCAATGCAAGGCCAGGCAAGGCAAGGCAAGGCCAGGCAAGTCAAGGCAAGGCCAGGCCAGGAAGGGCAAGGCAAGGCCAGGCAAAGCCATGCAAGGCCAGGCAGGTCCAGGCAAGGCTAGGCAAGTCCAGGCAAGGCCAGGCAAGGCCAGGCAAGGCCAGGCAAGGCAAGGCAAGGCCGGGTAAGGCCAGGCAAGGCCAGGCAGGGCAACTCAAGGCCAGGCAATGCAAGGCAAGGCCATGCAAGTCAAGGTAAGGCCAGGCCAGGCAAGGCAAGGCAAGGCAAGGCAAGGCAAGGCGAGGCGTGGCGAGGCGAGGACAGGCAAGGCAAGGCAAGGCAAGGCAAAGCAATAAAATAAAATAAAATAAAATAAAATAAAATAAAATAAAATCTGAATATTATACCCCGGCACCTTGACAACTATACCGGGGCATTTATTCAAGTTTTCTATTTATTTAACCAAAATATTTATATACAATGATCATTATATAATTTATATTTCAGAATTTCTAACTACAAAACAAAAGAAAGCCACAACAAAAACATAAAAGCTACCTAAAGTGACTGGTTTCCAGCAAATCTAATTCTACTAACAAGAAAATAACTAAGACATCTACACTATTCTAAAAAAGAAAGCATTAGTTTAAGTAAACCTAAATCTATGCAACTGGCTTCCAGCGACTGGACAACTGGTTAAAAAAAACTTCCAGCTTTCTTCTATGCAAAATACCATACTGATAACCAGCACTATATATTAAAATTATATTCATATTTGTATAAATAAGTTCATTTAAATATGAACTAAGAATTTATATAAAAATATTTATCTACTTTCGGAATATAATTATACTAACTTTAAACAAAAATAAAATATCACCTAAAGATAGATTTAGATAATTAATCTTTTCAATAATCTAGATTTTCACCTCTTTCTAAAAACATACATTTCTTATGAATACATATCCAAATAGTTAACTTTTATGAAATTTTATTACACTATACATAACACAAATTTACCTTTTTCTACTTTTGGTGTACCTTTTCACATAGTATCGTTCTCAAAATCCATAACTTTTTACGCATTTTTTGGGCTGCCGGGCCGGCCGCTCCACGTCCGCCATTGCACTCTCCCCGCCGCGGCGACTGCAGGTTCACTCCTCTCGCTCCGCCCGCTGCTCCGTCACCCAGCAACGGCCTCCATCTTCCTCTGGCTGGACTCCTCCTGCAACAGCAAACTTCTCACACATTACTTCGGCCTCATTCCTCTTGCAGTCTCCTACGATAGTCGGCATATGCTTCTCCCTCTCTTCTTCTTGATCTTATCCTTCTTCTTTCTGCCCATTCTTGCCTACCCGTTAAGACTACAAAATATCTTCTACTATTTACTTGATTTAAATCATTTCTCTCTATTTATTGTTCAATTTCTATCTGTTCTCTTTGTTGACCTACTCCTCCTTCTTCTTCGATGCCTTCTATTGCTATATTTCCTCTTCTCTGCCTGTCTCGTAATCTAGAAGATCTTCTTATCTCATCTGTTTCAATTTGTTCATTTTCAATCCATTCTACCTCGATGTTTTCAGTTTCCCAAGCTGTTTTACTAACATAATTGGTTAAAAACTGTAGTTTTTCATATAATTTGGATTTCTAATTATATCATTTATATAATATACTCCTAATTGATGCCTTTCTTCTACATTCATAGTTTCATACCTTTCACATTCAAAAATAGCATGCTCCGGGTTATCTTGTACTTGACAGATATTACATATATCAGAATTCGTTTTTTTAATTTTCTTCCAATATGTTTTATATGGTCCATGTCCAGTTATATAATGAATGAATCCTTTTGTTGGTTGAATGTAATTTAATTTTAATCTTTCTCTAATATTCTGGAAAAATCCATAAACTCTTCTACCTGCAGCACATTTCGACCATTCATTTTGCCATTTATTTTTCAAAGCATTTTTTACTTCCCAAATTTTATCTGTTCTTACACCACTAATTTTATAAACCTTTTCTAAATTTCCTTTCTTTAGCCAGAGTTTTGCTTCCTTTAATTTTACCAATAGATCAATGGGCCATATTGCTGTAGAGACTAACAGTGCCATTGTGGGTGTTGTATTTACTGCTCCTGTTAGCCTTAATAAGATTTTTCTTTGGGTTCTTCTTAGCAGCATTTTAATTTGCACATTATCCATTCTTTCCGCCCAAACTGCTGCAGCATAAGTAATAATTGAGGCAAAGATTGTATTGTGATAAATTTGTATGGTCTGTAAGGGAAGTACAAAATTTAGTTTAGTAATTCTTGCAAATTTAACATTATTTAGCAATGCAAGGCAAGGAAAGGCAAGGCCAGGCCAGGTAAGGCAAGGCCAGGCCAGGAAAGGCAAGGCCAGGCAAGGCAAGGCAAGGCAAGGCAAAGTAAGGCAAGGCAAGGCAAGGTCATGGCAAGGCCAGGCAAGGCAAGGCAAGGAAAACCCAGGCAAGGCAAGGAAAGGCAAGGCCAGTCAAGGCCAGCCAAGGCCAGGCAACGCCAGGCAAGGCCACACGAGGAGAGGAAGGCCAGGCAAGGCCAAATAAGGCCAGGTAAGGACAGGCAGGGCAAGGCAAGGGCAGGCAAGGCAATGCAAGGCAAGGTCAGGCAAGGCAAGGCAAGGCCAGGCCAGCCAAGGCAAGGCCAAGCAAGGCAAGGCAAGGCCAGACCAGGCCAGGCGATGCCAGGCCAGGCAATGCCAGGCCAGGCAAGGCCAGGCAAGGCCAGGCTAGACTAGACAAGGCCAGGCATGGGCAGGCAAGGCATGGCCAGGCCACGCAAGGCAAGCCAAGGCAAGGCAAGGCAAGGCCAGGCAAGTCAAGGCAAGGCCAGGCCAGGAAGGGCAAGGCAAGTCAAGGCAAAGCAAGGCAAGGCAAGGCGAGGCGAGGCCAGGCAAAGCAAGGCAAGGCCAGGCAAGGCAAGGCAAAGCCAGGTAAGGCAAGGCAAGTCCAGGCAGGGCAATGCAAGGCCAGGCAAGGCAAGGCAAGGCCAGGCAAGTCAAGGCAAGGCCAGGCCAGGAAGGGCAAGGCAAGGCAAGGCATGGCAAGGCAAGGCAAGGCCAGGCAAGTCCAGGCAAGGCCAGGCAAGGCAAGGCAAGGTCAGGCAAGGCAAGGCAAGGCCAGGCAAGGAAAGGCAAGGCCAGGCAAGGCCAGGCAAGGCCAGGGAAGGCCAGGCAAGGCCAGGCAAGGCCAGGAAATGCCCCACAAGGCCAGGCAAGTCCAGGCAAGGCAAGGAAAACCCACGCAGGGCAAGGCCAGACAAGGCAAGGCAAGGCAAGGCCAGGCAAGGCCAGACAGGGCCAGACAAGGCCAGACAAGACCAGGCAAAGCCAGGCGAGGCAAGGCAAGGCCAGGTAAGGCAAGGCAAGGCCAGGCAGGGCAAGGCAAGGCAAGGCCAGGCAAGTCAAGGCAAGGCCAGGCCAGGAAGGGCAAGGCAAGGCAAGGCAAGGCAAAGCAAAGCAAGGCAAGGCAAGGCGAGGCGAGGCGAGGCGAGGCGAGGCGAGGACAGGCAAGGCAAGGCAAGGCAAGGCCAGGCAAGTCCAGGCAAGTCCAGGCAAGGCCAGGCAAGGCAAGGCAAGCCAAGGCCAGGCAAGGGCAGGCAAGGCCAGGCAAGGCCAGGCAAGGAAAGGCAAAGCCAGGCAAGGCCACGCAAGGCCAGGAAATGCCAGACAAGGCCAGGCAAGGCCAGGCAAGGCCAGGCAAGGCCAGGCAAGGCCAGGCAAAGCCATGCAAGGCCAGGCAGGTCCAGGCAAGGCCAGGCAAGTCCAGGCAAGGCCAGGCAAGGCCAGGCAAGGCCAGGCAAGGCAAGGCAAGGCCGGGTAAGGCCAGGCAAGGCCAGGCAGGGCAACTCAAGGCCAGGCAATGCAAGGCAAGGCCAGGCAAGTCAAGGTAAGGCCAGGCCAGGCAAGGCAAGGCAAGGCAAGGCAAGGCGAGGCGTGGCGAGGCGAGGACAGGCAAGGCAAGGCAAGGCAAGGCAAAGCAATAAAATAAAATAAAATAAAATAAAATAAAATAAAATCTGAATATTATACCCCGGCACCTTGACAACTATACCGGGGCATTTATTCAAGTTTTCTATTTATTTAACCAAAATATTTATATACAATCATCATTATATAATTTATATTTCAGAATTTCTAACTACAAAACAAAAGAAAGCTACAACAAAAACATATACGCTACCTAAAGTGACTGGTTTCCAGCAAATCTAATTCTACTAACAAGAAAATAACTAAGACATCTACACTATTCTAAAAAAGAAAGCATTAGTTTAAGTAAACCTAAATCTATGCAACTGGCTTCCAGCGACTGGACAACTGGTTAAAAAAAACTTCCAGCTTTCTTCTATGCAAAATACCATATTGGTAACCAGCACTATATATTAAAATTATATTCATATTTGTATAAATAAGTTCATTTAAATATGAACTAAGAATTTATATAAAAATATTTATCTACTTTCGGAATATAATTATACTAACTTTAAACAAAAATAAAATATCACCTAAAGATAGATTTAGATAATTAATCTTTTCAATAATCTAGATTTTCACCTCTTTCTAAAAACATACATTTCTTATGAATACATATCCAAATAGTTAACTTTTATGAAATTTTATTACACTATACATAACACAAATTTACCTTTTTCTACTTTTAGTGTACCTTTTCACATAGTATCGTTCTCAAAATCCATAACTTTTTACGCATGTTTTGCGCTGCCGGGCCGGCCGCTCCACGTCCGCCATTGCACTCTCCCCGCCTACGCGACTGCAGGTTCACTCCTCTCGCTCCGCCCGCTGCTCCGTCACCCAGCAACGGCCTCCATCTTCCTCTGGCTGGACTCCTTCTCCTGCAACAGCAAACTTCTCACACATTACTTCGGCCTCATTCCTCTTGCAGTCTCCTACGATAGTCGGCATATGCTTCTCCCTCTCTTCTTCTTGATCTTATCCTTCTTCTTTCTGCCCATTCTTGCCTACCCGTTAAGACTACAAAATATCTTCTACTATTTACTTGATTTAAATCATTTCTCTCTATTTATTGTTCAATTTCTATCTGTTCTCTTTGTTGGCCTACTCCTCCTTCTTCTTCGATGCCTTCTATTGCTATATTTCCTCTTCTCTGCCTGTCTCGTAATCTAGAAGATCTTCTTATCTCATCTGTTTCAATTTGTTCATTTTCAATCCATTCTACCTCGATGTTTTCAGGTTCCCAAGCTGTTTTACTAACATAATTGGTTAAAAACTGTAGTTTTTCATATAATTTGGATTTCTAATTATATCATTTATATAATATACTCCTAATTGATGACTTTCTTCTACATTCATAGTTTCATACCTTTCGCATTCAAAGATCGCATGCTCCGGGTTATCTTGTACTTGACAGATATTACATATATCAGAATTCGTTTTTTTAATTTTCTTCCAATATGTTTTATATGGTCCATGTCCAGTTATATAATGAATGAATCCTTTTGTTGGTTGAATGTAATTTAATTTTAATCTTTCTCTAATATTCTGGAAAAATCCATAAACTCTTCTACCTGCAGCACATTCCGACCATTCATTTTGCCATTTATTTTTCAAAGCATTTTTTACTTCCCAAATTTTATCTGTTCTTACACCACTAATTTTATAAACCTTTTCTAAATTTCCTTTCTTTAGCCAGAGTTTTGCTCCCTTTAATTTTACCAATAGATCAATGGGCCATATTGCTGTAGAGACTAACAGTGCCATTGTGGGTGTTGTATTTACTGCTCCTGTTAGCCTTAATAAGATTTTTCTTTGGGTTCTTCTTAGCAGCATTTTCATTTGCACATTATCCATTCTTTCCGCCCAAACTGCTGCAGCATAAGTAATAATTGAGGCAAAGATTGTATTGTGATAAATTTGTATGGTCTGTAAGGGAAGTACAAAATTTAGTTTAGTAATTCTTGCCAAATTTAACATTATTTAGCAATGCAAGGCAAGGAAAGGCAAGGCCAGGCCAGGTAAGGCAAGGCCAGGCCAGGAAAGGCAAGGCCAGGCAAGGCAAGGCAAGGCAAGGCAAAGTAAGGCAAGGCAAGGCAAGGTCATGGCAAGGCCAGGCAAGGCAAGGCAAGGAAAACCCAGGCAAGGCAAGGAAAGGCAAGGCCAGTCAAGGCCAGCCAAGGCCAGGCAACGCCAGGCAAGGCCACACGAGGAGAGGAAGGCCAGGCAAGGCCAAATAAGGCCAGGTAAGGACAGGCAGGGCAAGGCAAGGGCAGGCAAGGCAATGCAAGGCAAGGTCAGGCAAGGCAAGGCAAGGCCAGGCCAGCCAAGGCAAGGCCAAGCAAGGCAAGGCAAGGCCAGACCAGGCCAGGCGATGCCAGGCCAGGCAATGCCAGGCCAGGCAAGGCCAGGCAAGGCCAGGCTAGACTAGACAAGGCCAGGCATGGGCAGGCAAGGCATGGCCAGGCCACGCAAGGCAAGCCAAGGCAAGGCAAGGCAAGGCCAGGCAAGTCAAGGCAAGGCCAGGCCAGGAAGGGCAAGGCAAGTCAAGGCAAAGCAAGGCAAGGCAAGGCGAGGCGAGGCCAGGCAAAGCAAGGCAAGGCCAGGCAAGGCAAGGCAAAGCCAGGTAAGGCAAGGCAAGTCCAGGCAGGGCAATGCAAGGCCAGGCAAGGCAAGGCAAGGCCAGGCAAGTCAAGGCACGGCCAGGCCAGGAAGGGCAAGGCAAGGCAAGGCATGGCAAGGCAAGGCAAGGCCAGGCAAGTCCAGGCAAGGCCAGGCAAGGCAAGGCAAGGTCAGGCAAGGCAAGGCAAGGCCAGGCAAGGAAAGGCAAGGCCAGGCAAGGCCAGGCAAGGCCAGGGAAGGCCAGGCAAGGCCAGGCAAGGCCAGGAAATGCCCCACAAGGCCAGCCAAGTCCAGGCAAGGCAAGGAAAACCCACGCAGGGCAAGGCCAGACAAGGCAAGGCAAGGCAAGGCCAGGCAAGGCCAGACAGGGCCAGACAAGGCCAGACAAGACCAGGCAAAGCCAGGGGAGGCAAGGCAAGGCCAGGTAAGGCAAGGCAAGGCCAGGCAGGGCAAGGCAAGGCAAGGCCAGGCAAGTCAAGGCAAGGCCAGGCCAGGAAGGGCAAGGCAAGGCAAGGCAAGGCAAAGCAAAGCAAGGCAAGGCAAGGCGAGGCGAGGCGAGGCGAGGCGAGGACAGGCAAGGCAAGGCAAGGCAAGGCCAGGCAAGTCCAGGCAAGGCCAGGCAAGGCAAGGCAAGCCAAGGCCAGGCAAGGGCAGGCAAGGCCAGGCAAGGCCAGGCAAGGAAAGGCAAAGCCAGGCAAGGCCACGCAAGGCCAGGAAATGCCAGACAAGGCCAGGCAAGGCCAGGCAAGGCCAGGCAAGGCCAGGCAAGGCCAGGCAAGGCCAGGCAAGGCCAGGCAAGGCCAGGCAAAGCCATGCAAGGCCAGGCAGGTCCAGGCAAGGCCAGGCAAGTCCAGGCACGGCCAGGCAAGGCCAGGCAAGGCCAGGCAAGGCAAGGCAAGGCCGGGTAAGGCCAGGCAAGGCCAGGCAGGGCAACTCAAGGCCAGGCAATGCAAGGCAAGGCCAGGCAAGTCAAGGTAAGGCCAGGCCAGGCAAGGCAAGGCAAGGCAAGGCAAGGCGAGGCGTGGCGAGGCGAGGACAGGCAAGGCAAGGCAAGGCAAGGCAAAGCGATAAAATAAAATAAAATAAAATAAAATAAAATCTGAATATTATACCCCGGCACCTTGACAACTATACCGGGGCATTTATTCAAGTTTTCTATTTATTTAACCAAAATATTTATATACAATCATCATTATATAATTTATATTTCAGAATTTCTAACTACAAAACAAAAGAAAGCTACAACAAAAACATATACGCTACCTAAAGTGACTGGTTTCCAGCAAATCTAATTCTACTAACAAGAAAATAACTAAGACATCTACACTATTCTAAAAAAGAAAGCATTAGTTTAAGTAAACCTAAATCTATGCAACTGGCTTCCAGCGACTGGACAACTGGTTAAAAAAAACTTCCAGCTTTCTTCTATGCAAAATACCATATTGGTAACCAGCACTATATATTAAAATTATATTCATATTTGTATAAATAAGTTCATTTAAATATGAACTAAGAATTTATATAAAAATATTTATCTACTTTCGGAATATAATTATACTAACTTTAAACAAAAATAAAATATCACCTAAAGATAGATTTAGATAATTAATCTTTTCAATAATCTAGATTTTCACCTCTTTCTAAAAACATACATTTCTTATGAATACATATCCAAATAGTTAACTTTTATGAAATTTTATTACACTATACATAACACAAATTTACCTTTTTCTACTTTTAGTGTACCTTTTCACATAGTATCGTTCTCAAAATCCATAACTTTTTACGCATGTTTTGCGCTGCCGGGCCGGCCGCTCCACGTCCGCCATTGCACTCTCCCCGCCTACGCGACTGCAGGTTCACTCCTCTCGCTCCGCCCGCTGCTCCGTCACCCAGCAACGGCCTCCATCTTCCTCTGGCTGGACTCCTTCTCCTGCAACAGCAAACTTCTCACACATTACTTCGGCCTCATTCCTCTTGCAGTCTCCTACGATAGTCGGCATATGCTTCTCCCTCTCTTCTTCTTGATCTTATCCTTCTTCTTTCTGCCCATTCTTGCCTACCCGTTAAGACTACAAAATATCTTCTACTATTTACTTGATTTAAATCATTTCTCTCTATTTATTGTTCAATTTCTATCTGTTCTCTTTGTTGGCCTACTCCTCCTTCTTCTTCGATGCCTTCTATTGCTATATTTCCTCTTCTCTGCCTGTCTCGTAATCTAGAAGATCTTCTTATCTCATCTGTTTCAATTTGTTCATTTTCAATCCATTCTACCTCGATGTTTTCAGGTTCCCAAGCTGTTTTACTAACATAATTGGTTAAAAACTGTAGTTTTTCATATAATTTGGATTTCTAATTATATCATTTATACAATATACTCCTAATTGATGACTTTCTTCTACATTCATAGTTTCATACCTTTCGCATTCAAAGATCGCATGCTCCGGGTTATCTTGTACTTGACAGATATTACATATATCAGAATTCGTTTTTTTAATTTTCTTCCAATATGTTTTATATGGTCCATGTCCAGTTATATAATGAATGAATCCTTTTGTTGGTTGAATGTAATTTAATTTTAATCTTTCTCTAATATTCTGGAAAAATCCATAAACTCTTCTACCTGCAGCACATTCCGACCATTCATTTTGCCATTTATTTTTCAAAGCATTTTTTACTTCCCAAATTTTATCTGTTCTTACACCACTAATTTTATAAACCTTTTCTAAATTTCCTTTCTTTAGCCAGAGTTTTGCTCCCTTTAATTTTACCAATAGATCAATGGGCCATATTGCTGTAGAGACTAACAGTGCCATTGTGGGTGTTGTATTTACTGCTCCTGTTAGCCTTAATAAGATTTTTCTTTGGGTTCTTCTTAGCAGCATTTTCATTTGCACATTATCCATTCTTTCCGCCCAAACTGCTGCAGCATAAGTAATAATTGAGGCAAAGATTGTATTGTGATAAATTTGTATGGTCTGTAAGGGAAGTACAAAATTTAGTTTAGTAATTCTTGCCAAATTTAACATTATTTAGCAATGCAAGGCAAGGAAAGGCAAGGCCAGGCCAGGTAAGGCAAGGCCAGGCCAGGAAAGGCAAGGCCAGGCAAGGCAAGGCAAGGCAAGGCAAAGTAAGGCAAGGCATGGCAAGGTCATGGCAAGGCCAGGCAAGGCAAGGCAAGGAAAACCCAGGCAAGGCAAGGAAAGGCAAGGCCAGTCAAGGCCAGCCAAGGCCAGGCAACGCCAGGCAAGGCCACACGAGGAGAGGAAGGCCAGGCAAGGCCAAATAAGGCCAGGTAAGGACAGGCAGGGCAAGGCAAGGGCAGGCAAGGCAATGCAAGGCAAGGTCAGGCAAGGCAAGGCAAGGCCAGGCCAGCCAAGGCAAGGCCAAGCAAGGCAAGGCAAGGCCAGACCAGGCCAGGCGATGCCAGGCCAGGCAATGCCAGGCCAGGCAAGGCCAGGCAAGGCCAGGCTAGACTAGACAAGGCCAGGCATGGGCAGGCAAGGCATGGCCAGGCCACGCAAGGCAAGCCAAGGCAAGGCAAGGCAAGGCCAGGCAAGTCAAGGCAAGGCCAGGCCAGGAAGGGCAAGGCAAGTCAAGGCAAAGCAAGGCAAGGCAAGGCGAGGCGAGGCCAGGCAAAGCAAGGCAAGGCCAGGCAAGGCAAGGCAAAGCCAGGTAAGGCAAGGCAAGTCCAGGCAGGGCAATGCAAGGCCAGGCAAGGCAAGGCAAGGCCAGGCAAGTCAAGGCACGGCCAGGCCAGGAAGGGCAAGGCAAGGCAAGGCATGGCAAGGCAAGGCAAGGCCAGGCAAGTCCAGGCAAGGCCAGGCAAGGCAAGGCAAGGTCAGGCAAGGCAAGGCAAGGCCAGGCAAGGAAAGGCAAGGCCAGGCAAGGCCAGGCAAGGCCAGGGAAGGCCAGGCAAGGCCAGGCAAGGCCAGGAAATGCCCCACAAGGCCAGCCAAGTCCAGGCAAGGCAAGGAAAACCCACGCAGGGCAAGGCCAGACAAGGCAAGGCAAGGCAAGGCCAGGCAAGGCCAGACAGGGCCAGACAAGGCCAGACAAGACCAGGCAAAGCCAGGGGAGGCAAGGCAAGGCCAGGTAAGGCAAGGCAAGGCCAGGCAGGGCAAGGCAAGGCAAGGCCAGGCAAGTCAAGGCAAGGCCAGGCCAGGAAGGGCAAGGCAAGGCAAGGCAAGGCAAAGCAAAGCAAGGCAAGGCAAGGCGAGGCGAGGCGAGGCGAGGCGAGGACAGGCAAGGCAAGGCAAGGCAAGGCCAGGCAAGTCCAGGCAAGGCCAGGCAAGGCAAGGCAAGCCAAGGCCAGGCAAGGGCAGGCAAGGCCAGGCAAGGCCAGGCAAGGAAAGGCAAAGCCAGGCAAGGCCACGCAAGGCCAGGAAATGCCAGACAAGGCCAGGCAAGGCCAGGCAAGGCCAGGCAAGGCCAGGCAAGGCCAGGCAAGGCCAGGCAAGGCCAGGCAAGGCCAGGCAAAGCCATGCAAGGCCAGGCAGGTCCAGGCAAGGCCAGGCAAGTCCAGGCACGGCCAGGCAAGGCCAGGCAAGGCCAGGCAAGGCAAGGCAAGGCCGGGTAAGGCCAGGCAAGGCCAGGCAGGGCAACTCAAGGCCAGGCAATGCAAGGCAAGGCCAGGCAAGTCAAGGTAAGGCCAGGCCAGGCAAGGCAAGGCAAGGCAAGGCAAGGCGAGGCGTGGCGAGGCGAGGACAGGCAAGGCAAGGCAAGGCAAGGCAAAGCGATAAAATAAAATAAAATAAAATAAAATAAAATAAAATCTGAATATTATACCCCGGCACCTTGACAACTATACCGGGGCATTTATTCAAGTTTTCTATTTATTTAACCAAAATATTTATATACAATCATCATTATATAATTTATATTTCAGAATTTCTAACTACAAAACAAAAGAAAGCTACAACAAAAACATATACGCTACCTAAAGTGACTGGTTTCCAGCAAATCTAATTCTACTAACAAGAAAATAACTAAGACATCTACACTATTCTAAAAAAGAAAGCATTAGTTTAAGTAAACCTAAATCTATGCAACTGGCTTCCAGCGACTGGACAACTGGTTAAAAAAAACTTCCAGCTTTCTTCTATGCAAAATACCATATTGGTAACCAGCACTATATATTAAAATTATATTCATATTTGTATAAATAAGTTCATTTAAATATGAACTAAGAATTTATATAAAAATATTTATCTACTTTCGGAATATAATTATACTAACTTTAAACAAAAATAAAATATCACCTAAAGATAGATTTAGATAATTAATCTTTTCAATAATCTAGATTTTCACCTCTTTCTAAAAACATACATTTCTTATGAATACATATCCAAATAGTTAACTTTTATGAAATTTTATTACACTATACATAACACAAATTTACCTTTTTCTACTTTTAGTGTACCTTTTCACATAGTATCGTTCTCAAAATCCATAACTTTTTACGCATGTTTTGCGCTGCCGGGCCGGCCGCTCCACGTCCGCCATTGCACTCTCCCCGCCTACGCGACTGCAGGTTCACTCCTCTCGCTCCGCCCGCTGCTCCGTCACCCAGCAACGGCCTCCATCTTCCTCTGGCTGGACTCCTTCTCCTGCAACAGCAAACTTCTCACACATTACTTCGGCCTCATTCCTCTTGCAGTCTCCTACGATAGTCGGCATATGCTTCTCCCTCTCTTCTTCTTGATCTTATCCTTCTTCTTTCTGCCCATTCTTGCCTACCCGTTAAGACTACAAAATATCTTCTACTATTTACTTGATTTAAATCATTTCTCTCTATTTATTGTTCAATTTCTATCTGTTCTCTTTGTTGGCCTACTCCTCCTTCTTCTTCGATGCCTTCTATTGCTATATTTCCTCTTCTCTGCCTGTCTCGTAATCTAGAAGATCTTCTTATCTCATCTGTTTCAATTTGTTCATTTTCAATCCATTCTACCTCGATGTTTTCAGGTTCCCAAGCTGTTTTACTAACATAATTGGTTAAAAACTGTAGTTTTTCATATAATTTGGATTTCTAATTATATCATTTATACAATATACTCCTAATTGATGACTTTCTTCTACATTCATAGTTTCATACCTTTCGCATTCAAAGATCGCATGCTCCGGGTTATCTTGTACTTGACAGATATTACATATATCAGAATTCGTTTTTTTAATTTTCTTCCAATATGTTTTATATGGTCCATGTCCAGTTATATAATGAATGAATCCTTTTGTTGGTTGAATGTAATTTAATTTTAATCTTTCTCTAATATTCTGGAAAAATCCATAAACTCTTCTACCTGCAGCACATTCCGACCATTCATTTTGCCATTTATTTTTCAAAGCATTTTTTACTTCCCAAATTTTATCTGTTCTTACACCACTAATTTTATAAACCTTTTCTAAATTTCCTTTCTTTAGCCAGAGTTTTGCTCCCTTTAATTTTACCAATAGATCAATGGGCCATATTGCTGTAGAGACTAACAGTGCCATTGTGGGTGTTGTATTTACTGCTCCTGTTAGCCTTAATAAGATTTTTCTTTGGGTTCTTCTTAGCAGCATTTTCATTTGCACATTATCCATTCTTTCCGCCCAAACTGCTGCAGCATAAGTAATAATTGAGGCAAAGATTGTATTGTGATAAATTTGTATGGTCTGTAAGGGAAGTACAAAATTTAGTTTAGTAATTCTTGCCAAATTTAACATTATTTAGCAATGCAAGGCAAGGAAAGGCAAGGCCAGGCCAGGTAAGGCAAGGCCAGGCCAGGAAAGGCAAGGCCAGGCAAGGCAAGGCAAGGCAAGGCAAAGTAAGGCAAGGCAAGGCAAGGTCATGGCAAGGCCAGGCAAGGCAAGGCAAGGAAAACCCAGGCAAGGCAAGGAAAGGCAAGGCCAGTCAAGGCCAGCCAAGGCCAGGCAACGCCAGGCAAGGCCACACGAGGAGAGGAAGTCCAGGCAAGGCCAAATAAGGCCAGGTAAGGAAAGGCAGGGCAAGGCAAGGGCAGGCAAGGCAATGCAAGGCAAGGTCAGGCAAGGCAAGGCAAGGCCAGGCCAGCCAAGGCAAGGCCAAGCAAGGCAAGGCAAGGCCAGACCAGGCCAGGCGATGCCAGGCCAGGCAATGCCAGGCCAGGCAAGGCCAGGCAAGGCCAGGCTAGACTAGACAAGGCCAGGCATGGGCAGGCAAGGCATGGCCAGGCCACGCAAGGCAAGCCAAGGCAAGGCAAGGCGAGGCTAGGCAAGGCAAGGCAAGGCAAGGCTAGGAAAGACCAGGCAATGCCAGGCAAGACAGGGCAAACCCAGGCAAGGCAAGGCATGGCAAGACCAGGCAACGCCAACCAATGCCAAGCAAGGCCAGGCAAGGCCAGGCGAGGCCAGGCAAGGCAATGCAAGTCCAGGCAAAGAAAGGCAAGGCCAGGCCAGGCAAGGCAAGGCCAGGCAAGGCTAGGCAAGGCAAGGCAAGGCAAGGCCAGGCAATTCCAGGCAAGGCCAGGCAAGTCCAGGCAAGGCCAGGCAAGGCAAGGCCAGGCCAAGGAAGCCAAGGCAAGGCCACGCAAGGCCAGGCAAGGCCAGGCAAGGCCAGGAAATGCCAGACAAGGCCAGGCAAGGCCAGGCAAAGCCAGGCAAGGCAAGGCAATGCCAAGTAAAGCCACGAAAGGCCAGGCAAGGCAAGGCAAGGCAAGGCAAGGCAAGGCAAGGCAAGGCCAGGCAAATCAAGGTAAGGCCATTCCAGGCAAGGCAAGACAAGGCTAGGCAAGGCAAGACAAGGCAAGGCGAGGCGAGGCGAGGCGAGGCGAGCACAGGGAAGGCAAGGCAATGCCAGGCAAGTCCAGGCAAGGCCATGCAAGTCAAGGCAAGGCCATGCAAGGGCAGGCAAGCCAAGGCAAGGCCAGGCAAGGCAAGGCCAGGCCAGGCATGGCAAGGCAAGGCAAGGCAAGGCGAGGCAAGGCAAGGCAAGCAAAGGCAAGGGAAGGCAAGACAAGGCAAGGCAACGCAAGGCTAGGCCAGGCAAGGCCTGGCAAGGCATGGCAAGGCAAACCCAGGCAAGGCAAGGCAAGGCAAGGCCAGGCAAGGCCAGGCAAGGCCAGACAAAGCAAGGCCAGGCCAGGCCAGGCCAGGGCATGCCAGCCAAGGCAAGGCAAAGCAAGGCTACGCGATGCGAGGCGAGGTAGGGTAGGCCAGGCGAGGCGAGGCGAGGCGAGGCCAGGCCAGGCAAGGCAAGGCAAGGCCAGGCAAGGCCAGGCAAGGCCAGCCAAGGAAACGCAAGGCCGGGCAACGCCAGGAAATGCCAGACAAGGCCGGGCAAGGCCAGGGAAGGCCAGGCAAGGCCAGGCAAGGCCAGGCAAGGCCAGGCAAGGCCAGGCAAGGCCCGGCAAGGCCAGGCAAGGCCAGGGAAGACAAGGCCAGGTAAGGCCACGAAAGGCCAGGCAGGGCAACACAAGGCCAGGCAAGGCAAGGCAAGGCCAGGCAAGTAAAGGTAAGGCCAGGCCAGGCATGGCAAGACAAGGCAAGGCAAGGCAAGGCCAGGGAAGTAAAGGTAATGCCAGGCCAGGCAAGGCAAAACAAGGCAAGGCAAGGCAACGCAAGACAAGGCAAGGTGAGGCGAGGCGAGGCGAGGACAGGCAAGGCCAGGCAAGTCCAGGCAAGGCCAGGCAAGGCCTGGCAAGGCCATGCAAGGCCAGGCAAGGCAAGGCCAGAGAAGGCCAGGCAAGGCCAGGCAGGGCAAGGCAAGGCCAGGCAAAGATAGGCAAGGCCAGGCCAGGCAAGGCCAGGCAAGGCAAGGCAATGCAAGGCAAGGCAAGGCCAGGCAAGACCAGGCAAGCCAAGGCTAGGCAAGGCAAGGCCAGGCAAGGCCAGGCAAGGCCAGGCAAGGCAAGGCAATGCAAGGCAAGGCAAGGCCAGGCAAGACCAGGCAAGCCAAGGCCAGGCAAGGCAAGGCCAGATAAGGCCAGGCAAGGCCAGGCAAGGCAAGGCAAGGCCAGACCAGGCAAGGCAACGGCAGGCAAGGCAAGGCAAGGCCAGGCAAGACCAGGCAAGCCAAGGCCAGGCAAGGCAAGGACAGGCAAAGCCAGACAAGGCCAGGCAAGGCCAGGCATGGCCAGGCAGGGCCAGGCAAGGGCAGGCAAGGCATGGCCAGGCCAGGCAAGGTAAGGCCAGGGAAGGCAAGGCAAGCCAGGCAAGGCGAGGCTAGGCCAGGCAAGGCAAGGCAAGGCCAGGCCAGGCCAGGCCAGGCAAGGCAAGCCAAGGCCAGGCAAGGCCAGGCAAGGCAAGGCAAGCCAAGGCAAGGCAAGGCAAGGCAAAGCAAGGCAAGGCAACGCAAGCCAAGGCCAGGCAAGGTCAGGCAAGGCAAGGCATGGCGAGGCGAGGCGAGGCTAGGCAAGGAAAGGCGGGGCAAGGCAAGGCAAGGCAGGGCAGGGCAGGGCAAAGCAGGGCAGGGCAGGGCAGTGCAAGGCAGGGCAGGGCAGGGAAGGACAGGGCAGTGCTGGACAGGGTAGGGCAGGGCAGGGCAGCGCAGGGCAGGCCAGCGCAAAGCAGGGCAACGCAGGGCATGGCAATTCAAGTCAAGGCAAGGCAATACAAGGCAAGGCAAGTCAGGGCAAGGCAGGGTAAGGCAGGGAAGGCAGGCAAGGTCAGGCAAGTCCAGGCAAGCCAGGCATGGCAAGGACAAGCAAAGCCAGGCAAGGCCATGCAAGGCCAGCTAAGGCAAGGCAAGGCAAGGCAAGACTAGGCAAGGTAAGGCAAGGCAAGGCAAGGTAAGGTAAGGAAAGGCCAGGAAAAGCAAGGCAAGGCAAGGCAATGCAAGGCAAGGCAAACCCAGGCAAGGCAAGGCCAGGCCAGGCAAGGCAAGGCAAGGCAAGGCAAAACAAGCCCAGGCAAAGTCAGGCAAGGCCAGGAAAAGCCAGGCAAGGCCAGGCAAGGCAAGGCCAGAGAAGGCCAGGCAAGGCCAGGCAGGGCAAGGCAAGGCCAGGCAAGGCAATGCAAGGCCAGGCAAAGATAGGCAAGGCCAGGCCAGGCAAGGCAAGGCCAGGCAAGGCAAGGCAATGCAAGGCAAGGCAAGGCCAGGCAAGACCAGGCAAGCCAAGGCTAGGCAAGGCAAGGCCAGGCAAGGCCAGGCAAGGCAAGGCAATGCAAGGCAAGGCAAGGCCAGGCAAGACCAGGCAAGCCAAGGCCAGGCAAGGCAAGGCCAGATAAGGCCAGGCAAGGCCAGGGAAGGCAATGCAAGGCCAGGCAAGGCAAGGCAAGGCCAGACCAGGCAAGGCAACGGCAGGCAAGGCAAGGCAAGGCCAGGCAAGGCCAGGCAAGGCCAGGCAACGCAATGCAAGGCCAGGCAAAGCCAGGCAAGGCCAGGCAAAGCCAGGGAAGGCCAGGCAAAGCCAGGCAAGGCCAGGCAAGGCCAGGCAGGGCAGGCAAGGGCAGGCAAGGCATGGCCAGGCCAGGCAAGGCAAGGCCAGGCAAAGAAAGGCAAGGCCAGGCAAGGCAAGACCAGGCAAGACAAGGCAAGGCCAGGCAAGGCAAGGCAGGGCCAGGCCAAGCCAGGCAAAGCAAACCAAGGCAAGGCAAGGCAAGGCAAAGCAAGGCAAGGCAAGGCAAGGCGAGGCGAGGACAGGCAAGGCAAGGTAAGGCATAGCAAGGCAAGGCAAGGCCAGGCAATTCCAGGCAAGGAAAGGCAAGGCCAGGGAAGGCCAAGCAAGGCCAGGCAACGACAGGCAAGGCCAGGCAAGGCCGAGCAAGGCCAGGCAAGGCAAGGCAAGGCCAGGCAAGGCCAGGCAGGGCCAGGCAAGGCCAGGCAAGTCCAGGCAATGCCAGGCGTGGCCAGGCGAGGCAAGGCCAGGCAAGGCCAGGTAAGGCTAGGCAAGGCCAGGCAAGCCAGGCAAGGCGAGGCTAGGACAGGCAAGGCCAGGCAAAGCAAGGCCAGGCCAGGCCAGGCCAGGTAAGGCCAGGCAAACCAAGGCGACGCTTGGCGAGGCGAGGCAGGGGAGGCCAGGCGAGGTAAGGCGAGGCGAGGCGAGGCAAGGCAAGGCAAGGCAAGGCCAGGCAATTCCAGGCAAGGCCAGGCAAGTCCAGGCAAGGCCAGGCAAGGCAAGGCCAGGCCAGCCAAGCCAAGGCAAGGCCACGCAAGGCCAGGCAAGGCTTGGCAAGGCCAGGCAAGGCAAGGCAAGGTCAGGCAAGGCAAGGCAAGGCCAGGCAAGGAAAGGCAAGGCCAGGCAAGGCCAGGCAAGGCCAGGCAAGGCCAGGGAAGGCCAGGCAAGGCCAGGCAAGGCCAGGAAATGCCCCACAAGGCCAGGCAAGTCCAGGCAAGGCAAGGAAAACCCACGCAGGGCAAGGCCAGACAAGGCAAGGCAAGGCAAGGCCAGGCAAGGCCAGACAGGGCCAGACAAGGCCAGACAAGACCAGGCAAAGCCAGGCGAGGCAAGGCAAGGCCAGGTAAGGCAAGGCAAGGCCAGGCAGGGCAAGGCAAGGCAAGGCCAGGCAAGTCAAGGCAAGGCCAGGCCAGGAAGGGCAAGGCAAGGCAAGGCAAGGCAAAGCAAAGCAAGGCAAGGCAAGGCGAGGCGAGGCGAGGCGAGGCGAGGCGAGGACAGGCAAGGCAAGGCAAGGCAAGGCCAGGCAAGTCCAGGCAAGGCCAGGCAAGGCAAGGCAAGCCAAGGCCAGGCAAGGGCAGGCAAGGCCAGGCAAGGCCAGGCAAGGAAAGGCAAAGCCAGGCAAGGCCACGCAAGGCCAGGAAATGCCAGACAAGGCCAGGCAAGGCCAGGCAAGGCCAGGCAAGGCCAGGCAAGGCCAGGCAAGGCCAGGCAAAGCCATGCAAGGCCAGGCAGGTCCAGGCAAGGCCAGGCAAGTCCAGGCAAGGCCAGGCAAGGCCAGGCAAGGCCAGGCAAGGCCAGGCAAGGCAAGGCAAGGCCGGGTAAGGCCAGGCAAGGCCAGGCAGGGCAACTCAAGGCCAGGCAATGCAAGGCAAGGCCAGGCAAGTCAAGGTAAGGCCAGGCCAGGCAAGGCAAGGCAGGGCAAGGCAAGGCGAGGCGTGGCGAGGCGAGGACAGGCAAGGCAAGGCAAGGCAAGGCAAAGCAATAAAATAAAATAAAATAAAATAAAATCTGAATATTATACCCCGGCACCTTGACAACTATACCGGGGCATTTATTCAAGTTTTCTATTTATTTAACCAAAATATTTATATACAATCATCATTATATAATTTATATTTCAGAATTTCTAACTACAAAACAAAAGAAAGCTACAACAAAAACATATACGCTACCTAAAGTGACTGGTTTCCAGCAAATCTAATTCTACTAACAAGAAAATAACTAAGACATCTACACTATTCTAAAAAAGAAAGCATTAGTTTAAGTAAACCTAAATCTATGCAACTGGCTTCCAGCGACTGGACAACTGGTTAAAAAAAACTTCCAGCTTTCTTCTATGCAAAATACCATATTGGTAACCAGCACTATATATTAAAATTATATTCATATTTGTATAAATAAGTTCATTTAAATATGAACTAAGAATTTATATAAAAATATTTATCTACTTTCGGAATATAATTATACTAACTTTAAACAAAAATAAAATATCACCTAAAGATAGATTTAGATAATTAATCTTTTCAATAATCTAGATTTTCACCTCTTTCTAAAAACATACATTTCTTATGAATACATATCCAAATAGTTAACTTTTATGAAATTTTATTACACTATACATAACACAAATTTACCTTTTTCTACTTTTAGTGTACCTTTTCACATAGTATCGTTCTCAAAATCCATAACTTTTTACGCATGTTTTGCGCTGCCGGGCCGGCCGCTCCACGTCCGCCATTGCACTCTCCCCGCCTACGCGACTGCAGGTTCACTCCTCTCGCTCCGCCCGCTGCTCCGTCACCCAGCAACGGCCTCCATCTTCCTCTGGCTGGACTCCTTCTCCTGCAACAGCAAACTTCTCACACATTACTTCGGCCTCATTCCTCTTGCAGTCTCCTACGATAGTCGGCATATGCTTCTCCCTCTCTTCTTCTTGATCTTATCCTTCTTCTTTCTGCCCATTCTTGCCTACCCGTTAAGACTACAAAATATCTTCTACTATTTACTTGATTTAAATCATTTCTCTCTATTTATTGTTCAATTTCTATCTGTTCTCTTTGTTGGCCTACTCCTCCTTCTTCTTCGATGCCTTCTATTGCTATATTTCCTCTTCTCTGCCTGTCTCGTAATCTAGAAGATCTTCTTATCTCATCTGTTTCAATTTGTTCATTTTCAATCCATTCTACCTCGATGTTTTCAGGTTCCCAAGCTGTTTTACTAACATAATTGGTTAAAAACTGTAGTTTTTCATATAATTTGGATTTCTAATTATATCATTTATATAATATACTCCTAATTGATGACTTTCTTCTACATTCATAGTTTCATACCTTTCGCATTCAAAGATCGCATGCTCCGGGTTATCTTGTACTTGACAGATATTACATATATCAGAATTCGTTTTTTTAATTTTCTTCCAATATGTTTTATATGGTCCATGTCCAGTTATATAATGAATGAATCCTTTTGTTGGTTGAATGTAATTTAATTTTAATCTTTCTCTAATATTCTGGAAAAATCCATAAACTCTTCTACCTGCAGCACATTCCGACCATTCATTTTGCCATTTATTTTTCAAAGCATTTTTTACTTCCCAAATTTTATCTGTTCTTACACCACTAATTTTATAAACCTTTTCTAAATTTCCTTTCTTTAGCCAGAGTTTTGCTCCCTTTAATTTTACCAATAGATCAATGGGCCATATTGCTGTAGAGACTAACAGTGCCATTGTGGGTGTTGTATTTACTGCTCCTGTTAGCCTTAATAAGATTTTTCTTTGGGTTCTTCTTAGCAGCATTTTCATTTGCACATTATCCATTCTTTCCGCCCAAACTGCTGCAGCATAAGTAATAATTGAGGCAAAGATTGTATTGTGATAAATTTGTATGGTCTGTAAGGGAAGTACAAAATTTAGTTTAGTAATTCTTGCCAAATTTAACATTATTTAGCAATGCAAGGCAAGGAAAGGCAAGGCCAGGCCAGGTAAGGCAAGGCCAGGCCAGGAAAGGCAAGGCCAGGCAAGGCAAGGCAAGGCAAGGCAAAGTAAGGCAAGGCAAGACAAGGTCATGGCAAGGCCAGGCAAGGCAAGGCAAGGAAAACCCAGGCAAGGCAAGGAAAGGCAAGGCCAGTCAAGGCCAGCCAAGGCCAGGCAACGCCAGGCAAGGCCACACGAGGAGAGGAAGTCCAGGCAAGGCCAAATAAGGCCAGGTAAGGACAGGCAGGGCAAGGCAAGGGCAGGCAAGGCAATGCAAGGCAAGGTCAGGCAAGGCAAGGCAAGGCCAGGCCAGCCAAGGCAAGGCCAAGCAAGGCAAGGCAAGGCCAGACCAGGCCAGGCGATGCCAGGCCAGGCAATGCCAGGCCAGGCAAGGCCAGGCAAGGCCAGGCTAGACTAGACAAGGCCAGGCATGGGCAGGCAAGGCATGGCCAGGCCACGCAAGGCAAGCCAAGGCAAGGCAAGGCGAGGCTAGGCAAGGCAAGGCAAGGCAAGGCTAGGAAAGAACAGGCAATGCCAGGCAAGACAGGGCAAACCCAGGCAAGGCAAGGCATGGCAAGACCAGGCAACGCCAACCAATGCCAAGCAAGGCCAGGCAAGGCCAGGCGAGGCCAGGCAAGGCAATGCAAGTCCAGGCAAAGAAAGGCAAGGCCAGGCCAGGCAAGGCAAGGCCAGGCAAGGCTAGGCAAGGCAAGGCAAGGCAAGGCCAGGCAATTCCAGGCAAGGCCAGGCAAGTCCAGGCAAGGCCAGGCAAGGCAAGGCCAGGCCAAGGAAGCCAAGGCAAGGCCACGCAAGGCCAGGCAAGGCCAGGCAAGGCCAGGAAATGCCAGACAAGGCCAGTCAAGGCCAGGCAAGGCCAGGCAAAGCCAGGCAAGGCAAGGCAATGCCAAGTAAAGCCACGAAAGGCCAGGCAAGGCAAGGCAAGGCAAGGCAAGGCAAGGCAAGGCCAGGTAAGTCAAGGTAAGGCCATTCCAGGCAAGGCAAGACAAGGCTAGGCAAGGCAAGACAAGGCAAGGCGAGGCGAGGCGAGGCGAGGCGAGCACAGGGAAGGCAAGGCAATGCCAGGCAAGTCCAGGCAAGGTCATGCAAGTCAAGGCAAGGCCATGCAAGGGCAGGCAAGCCAAGGCAAGGCCAGGCAAGGCAAGGCCAGGCCAGGCATGGCAAGGCAAGGCAAGGCAAGGCGAGGCAAGGCAAGGCAAGCAAAGGCAAGGGAAGGCAAGACAAGGCAAGGCAACGCAAGGCTAGGCCAGGCAAGGCCTGGCAAGGCATGGCAAGGCAAACCCAGGCAAGGCAAGGCAAGGCAAGGCCAGGCAAGGCCAGGCAAGGCCAGACAAAGCAAGGCCAGGCCAGGCCAGGCCAGGGCAGGCCAGCCAAGGCAAGGCAAAGCAAGGCTACGCGATGCGAGGCGAGGTAGGGTAGGCCAGGCGAGGCGAGGCGAGGCGAGGCCAGGCCAGGCAAGGCAAGGCAAGGCCAGGCAAGGCCAGGCAAGGCCAGGCAAGGCCAGCCAAGGAAACGCAAGGCCGGGCAACGCCAGGAAATGCCAGACAAGGCCGGGCAAGGCCAGGGAAGGCCAGGCAAGGCCAGGCAAGGCCAGGCAAGGCCAGGCAAGGCCAGGCAAGGCCAGGCAAGGCCCGGCAAGGCCAGGCAAGGCCAGGGAAGACAAGGCCAGGTAAGGCCACGAAAGGCCAGGCAGGGCAACACAAGGCCAGGCAAGGCAAGGCAAGGCCAGGCAAGTAAAGGTAAGGCCAGGCCAGGCATGGCAAGACAAGGCAAGGCAAGGCAAGGCCAGGGAAGTAAAGGTAATGCCAGGCCAGGCAAGGCAAAACAAGGCAAGGCAAGGCAACGCAAGACAAGGCAAGGTGAGGCGAGGCGAGGCGAGGACAGGCAAGGCCAGGCAAGTCCAGGCAAGGCCAGGCAAGGCCTGGCAAGGCCATGCAAGGCCAGGCAAGGCAAGGCCAGAGAAGGCCAGGCAAGGCCAGGCAGGGCAAGGCAAGGCCAGGCAAAGATAGGCAAGGCCAGGCCAGGCAAGGCCAGGCAAGGCAAGGCAATGCAAGGCAAGGCAAGGCCAGGCAAGACCAGGCAAGCCAAGGCTAGGCAAGGCAAGGCCAGGCAAGGCCAGGCAAGGCAAGGCAATGCAAGGCAAGGCAAGGCCAGGCAAGACCAGGCAAGCCAAGGCCAGGCAAGGCAAGGCCAGACCAGGCAAGGCAACGGCAGGCAAGGCAAGGCAAGGCCAGGCAAGACCAGGCAAGCCAAGGCCAGGCAAGGCAAGGACAGGCAAAGCCAGACAAGGCCAGGCAAGGCCAGGCAAGGCCAGGCAGGGCCAGGCAAGGGCAGGCAAGGCATGGCCAGGCCAGGCAAGGTAAGGCCAGGGAAGGCAAGGCAAGCCAGGCAAGGCGAGGCTAGGCCAGGCAAGGCAAGGCAAGGCCAGGCCAGGCCAGGCCAGGCAAGGCAAGCCAAGGCCAGGCAAGGCCAGGCAAGGCAAGGCAAGCCAAGGCAAGGCAAGGCAAGGCAAAGCAAGGCAAGGCAACGCAAGCCAAGGCCAGGCAAGGTCAGGCAAGGCAAGGCATGGCGAGGCGAGGCGAGGCTAGGCAAGGAAAGGCGGGGCAAGGCAAGGCAAGGCAGGGCAGGGCAGGGCAAAGCAGGGCAGGGCAGGGCAGTGCAAGGCAGGGCAGGGCAGGGAAGGACAGGGCAGTGCTGGACAGGGTAGGGCAGGGCAGGGCAGCGCAGGGCAGGGCAGCGCAAAGCAGGGCAACGCAGGGCATGGCAATTCAAGTCAAGGCAAGGCAATACAAGGCAAGGCAAGTCAGGGCAAGGCAGGGTAAGGCAGGGAAGGCAGGCAAGGTCAGGCAAGTCCAGGCAAGCCAGGCATGGCAAGGACAAGCAAAGCCAGGCAAGGCCATGCAAGGCCAGCTAAGGCAAGGCAAGGCAAGGCAAGACTAGGCAAGGTAAGGCAAGGCAAGGCAAGGTAAGGTAAGGAAAGGCCAGGAAAAGCAAGGCAAGGCAAGGCAATGCAAGGCAAGGCAAACCCAGGCAAGGCAAGGCCAGGCCAGGCAAGGCAAGGCAAGGCAAGGCAAGACAAGCCCAGGCAAAGTCAGGCAAGGCCAGGAAAAGCCAGGCAAGGCCAGGCAAGGCAAGGCCAGAGAAGGCCAGGCAAGGCCAGGCAGGGCAAGGCAAGGCCAGGCAAGGCAATGCAAGGCCAGGCAAAGATACGCAAGGCCAGGCCAGGCAAGGCAAGGCCAGGCAAGGCAAGGCAATGCAAGGCAAGGCAAGGCCAGGCAAGACCAGGCAAGCCAAGGCTAGGCAAGGCAAGGCCAGGCAAGGCCAGGCAAGGCAAGGCAATGCAAGGCAAGGCAAGGCGAGGCAACACCAGGCAAGCCAAGGCCAGGCAAGGCAAGGCCAGATAAGGCCAGGCAAGGCCAGGGAAGGCAATGCAAGGCCAGGCAAGGCAAGGCAAGGCCAGACCAGGCAAGGCAACGGCAGGCAAGGCAAGGCAAGGCCAGGCAAGGCCAGGCAAGGCCAGGCAACGCAATGCAAGGCCAGGCAAAGCCAGGCAAGGCCAGGCAAAGCCAGGGAAGGCCAGGCAAAGCCAGGCAAGGCCAGGCAAGGCCAGGCAGGGCAGGCAAGGGCAGGCAAGGCATGGCCAGGCCAGGCAAGGCAAGGCCAGGCAAAGAAAGGCAAGGCCAGGCAAGGCAAGACCAGGCAAGACAAGGCAAGGCCAGGCAAGGCAAGGCAGGGCCAGCCCAAGCCAGGCAAAGCAAACCAAGGCAAGGCAAGGCAAGGCAAAGCAAGGCAAGGCAAGGCAAGGCGAGGCGAGGACAGGCAAGGCAAGGTAAGGCATAGCAAGGCAAGGCAAGGCCAGGAAATTCCAGGCAAGGAAAGGCAAGGCCAGGGAAGGCCAAGCAAGGCCAGGCAACGACAGGCAAGGCCAGGCAAGGCCGAGCAAGGCCAGGCAAGGCAAGGCAAGGCCAGGCAAGGCCAGGCAGGGCCAGGCAAGGCCAGGCAAGTCCAGGCAATGCCAGGCGTGGCCAGGCGAGGCAAGGCCAGGCAAGGCCAGGTAAGGCTAGGCAAGGCCAGGCAAGCCAGGCAAGGCGAGGCTAGGACAGGCAAGGCCAGGCAAAGCAAGGCCAGGCCAGGCCAGGCCAGGTAAGGCCAGGCAAACCAAGGCGACGCGAGGCGAGGCGAGGCAGGGGAGGCCAGGCGAGGTAAGGCGAGGCGAGGCGAGGCAAGGCAAGGCAAGGCAAGGCCAGGCAATTCCAGGCAAGGCCAGGCAAGTCCAGGCAAGGCCAGGCAAGGCAAGGCCAGGCCAGGCAAGCCAAGGCAAGGCCACGCAAGGCCAGGCAAGGCTTGGCAAGGAAACGCAAGGCCAGGCAAGGCCAGGAAATGCCAGACAAGGCCAGGCAAGGCCAGGCAAAGCCAGGCAAGGCAAGGCAAGGCCAGGTAAGGCCACGAATGGCCAGGCAAGGCAAGGCAAGGCCAGGCAAGGCAAGGCAAGGCCAGGCAAGGCAAGGCAAGGCCAGGCAAGTCAAGGTAAGGCCATTCCAGGCAAGGCAAGACAAGGCTAGGCAAGGCAAGACAAGGCAAGGCGAGGCGAGGCGAGCACAGGGAAGGCAAGGCAATGCCAGGCAAGTCCAGGCAAGGCCATGCAAGTCAAGGCAAGGCCATGCAAGGGCAGGCAAGCCAAGGCAAGGCCAGGCAAGGCAAGGCCAGGCCAGGAATGGCAAGGCAAGGCAAGGCAAGGCGAGGCAAGGCAAGGCAAGCAAAGGCAAGGGAAGGCAAGACAAGGCAAGGCAACGCAAGGCAAGGCCAGGCAAGGCCTGGCAAGGCATGGCAAGGCAAACCCAGGCAAGGCAAGGCAAGGCAAGGCCAGGCAAGGCCAGGCAAGGCCAGACAAAGCAAGGCCAGGCCAGGCCAGGCCAGGCCAGGCAAGGCAAGGCAAAGCAAGGCTACGCGATGCGAGGCGAGGTAGGGTAGGCCAGGCGAGGCGAGGCGAGGCGAGGTCAGGCCAGGCAAGGCAAGGCAAGGCCAGGCAAGGCCAGGCAAGGCCAGGCAAGGCCAGGCAAGGCCAGGCAAGGCCAGCCAAGGAAACGCAAGGCCGGGCAACGCCAGGAAATGCCAGACAAGGCCGGGCAAGGCCAGGGAAGGCCAGGCAAGGCCAGGCAAGGCCAGGCAAGGCCAGGCAAGGCCAGGCAAGGCCCGGCAAGGCCAGGCAAGGCCAGGGAAGACAAGGCCAGGTAAGGCCACGAAAGGCCAGGCAGGGCAACACAAGACCAGGCAAGGCAAGGCAAGGCCAGGCAAGTAAAGGTAAGGCCAGGCCAGGCATGGCAAGACAAGGCAAGGCAAGGCCAGGGAAGTAAAGGTAATGCCAGGCCAGGCAAGGCAAGACAAGGCAAGGCAAGGCAACGCAAGACAAGGCAAGGTGAGGCGAGGCCAGGCGAGGACAGGCAAGGCCAGGCAAGTCCAGGCAAGGCCAGGCAGGGCCTGGCAAGGCCATGCAAGGCCAGGAAAGGCAAGGCCAGAGAAGGCCAGGCAAGGCCAGGCAGGGCAAGGCAAGGCCAGGCAAAGATAGGCAAGGCCAGGCCAGGCAAGGCCAGGCAAGGCAAGGCAATGCAAGGCAAGGCAAGGCCAGGCAAGACCAGGCAAGCCAAGGCTAGGCAAGGCAAGGCCAGGCAAGGCCAGGCAAGGCCAGGCAAGGCAAGGCAATGCAAGGCAAGGCAAGGCCAGGCAAGACCAGGCAAGCCAAGGCCAGGCAAGGCAAGGCCAGATAAGGCCAGGCAAGGCCAGGCAAGGCAAGGCAAGGCCAGACCAGGCAAGGCAACGGCAGGCAAGGCAAGGCAAGGCCAGGCAAGAATAGGCAAGCCAAGGCCAGGCAAGGCAAGGCCAGGCAAAGCCAGACAAGGCCAGGCAAGGCCAGGCAAGGCCAGGCAGGGCCAGGCAAGGGCAGGCAAGGCATGGCCAGGCCAGGCAAGGTAAGGCCAGGGAAGGCAAGGCCAGGCAAGACAAGGCAAGGCCAGGCAAGGCAAGGCAGGGCCAGGCCAGGCCAGGCAAAGCAAACCAAGGCAAGGCAAGGCAAGGCAAGGCAAAGCAAGGCAAGGCAAGGCGAGGCGAGGACAGGCAAGGCAAGGTAAGGCATAGCAAGGCAAGGCAAGGCCAGGCAATTCCAGGCAAGGACGGGCAAGGCCTGGGAAGGCCAGGCAAGGCCAGGCAAGGACAGGCTAGGCCAGGCAAGGCCAGGCAAGGCCAGGCAAGGCAAGGCAAGGCCAGGCAAGGCCAGGCAAGGCCAGGCAAGGCCAGGCAAGTCCAGGCAATGCCAGGCGTGGCCAGGCGAGGCAAGGCCAGGCAAGGCAAGGCAAGGCCAGGCCATTCCAGGCAAGGCAAGACAAGGCTAGGCATGGCAAGACAAGGCAAGGCGAGGCGAGGCGAGGCGAGCACAGGGAAGGCAAGGCAATGCCAGGCAAGTCAAGGCAAGGCCATGCAAGTCAAGGCAAGGCCATGAAAGGGCAGGCAAGCCAAGGCAAGGCCAGGCAAGGCAAGGCCAGGCCAGGCATGGCAAGGCAAGGCAAGGCAATTCAAGGCGAGGCAAGGCAAGGCAAGCAAAGGCAAGGGAAGGCAAGACAAGGCAAGGCAACGCAAGACAAGGCTAGGCAAGGCAAGACAAGGCAAGGCGAGGCGAGGCGAGGCGAGCACAGGGAAGGCAAGGCAATGCCAGGCAAGTCCAGGCAAGGCCATGCAAGTCAAGGCAAGGCCATGAAAGGGCAGGCAAGCCAAGGCAAGGCCAGGCAAGGCAAGGCCAGGCCAGGCATGGCAAGGCAAGGCAAGGCAATTCAAGGCGAGGCAAGGCAAGGCAAGCAAAGGCAAGGGAAGGCAAGACAAGGCAAGGCAACGCAAGGCAAGGCCAGGCAAGGCCTGGCAAGGCATGGCAAGGCAAACCCAGGCAAGGCAAGGCAAGGCAAGGCCAGGCAAGGCCAGGCAAGGCCAGGCAAGGCCAGGAAAGCAAGGCCAGGCCAGGCCAGGCAAGGCAAGGCAAAGCAAGGCTACGCGATGCGAGGCGAGGTAGGGGAGGCCAGGCGAGGCCAGGCGAGGCGAGGCCAGGCCAGGCAAGGCAAGGCAAGGCCAGGCAAGGCCAGGCAAGGCCAGGCAAGGCCAGGCAAGGCCAGGCAAGGCCAGGCAAGGCCAGCCAAGGAAACGCAAGGCCGGGCAACGCCAGGAAATGCCAGACAAGGCCGGGCAAGGCCAGGGAAGGCCAGGCAAGGCCAGGCAAGGCCAGGCAAGGCCAGGCAAGGCCCGGCAAGGGCAGGCAAGGCCAGGGAAGACAAGGCCAGGTAAGGCCACGAAAGGCCAGGCAGGGCAACACAAGGCCAGGCAAGGCAAGGCAAGGCCAGGCAAGTAAAGGTAAGGCCAGGCCAGGCATGGCAAGACAAGGCAAGGCAAGGCAAGGCCAGGGAAGTAAAGGTAATGCCAGGCCAGGCAAGGCAAGACAAGGCAAGGCAAGGCAACGCAAGACAAGGCAAGGTGAGGCGAGGCGAGGCGAGGACAGGCAAGGCCAGGCAAGTCCAGGCAAGGCCAGGCAAGGCCTGGCAAGGCCATGCAAGGCCTGGCAAGGCAAGGCCAGAGAAGGCCAGGCAAGGCCAGGCAGGGCAAGGCAAGGCCAGGCAAAGATAGGCAAGGCCAGGCCAGGCAAGGCCAGGCAAGGCAAGGCAATGCAAGGCAAGGCAAGGCCAGGCAAGACCAGGCAAGCCAAGGCTAGGCAAGGCAAGGCCAGGCAAGGCCAGGCAATGCAAGGCAATGCAAGGCCAGGCAAGACCAGGCAAGCCAAGGCCAGGCAAGGCAAGGCCAGATAAGGCCAGGCAAGGCCAGGCAAGGCAAGGCAAGGCCAGACCAGGCAAGGCAACGGCAGGCAAGGCAAGGCAAGGCCAGGCAAGACCAGGCAAGCCAAGGCCAGGCAAGGCAAGGCCAGGCAAAGCCAGACAAGGCCAGGCAAGGCCAGACAAGGCCAGGCAGGGCCAGGCAAGGGCAGGCAAGGCATGGCCAGGCCAGGCAAAGTAAGGCCAGGGAAGGCAAGGCCAGGCAAGACAAGGCAAGGCCAGGCAAGGCAAGGCAGGGCCAGGCCAGGCCAGGCAAAGCAAACCAAGGCAAGGCAAGGCAAGGCAAAGCAAGGCAAGGCAAGGCGAGGCGAGGACAGGCAAGGCAAGGTAAGGCATAGCAAGGCAAGGCAAGGCCAGGCAATTCCAGGCAAGGACGGGCAAGGCCTGGGAAGGCCAGGCAAGGCCAGGCAAGGACAGGCAAGGCCAGGCAAGGCCAGGCAAGGCCAGGCAAGGCAAGGCAAGGCCAGGCAAGGCCAGGCAAGGCCAGGCAAGGCCAGGCAAGGCCAGGCAAGTCCAGGCAATGCCAGGCGTGGCCAGCCGAGGCAAGGCCAGGCAAGGCAAGGCAAGGCCAGGCAAGTCAAGGTAAGGCCATTCCAGGCAAGGCAAGACAAGGCTAGGCAAGGCAAGACAAGGCAAGGCGAGGCGAGGCGAGGCGAGCACAGGGAAGGCAAGGCAATGCCAGGCAAGTCCAGGCAAGGCCATGCAAGTCAAGGCAAGGCCATGCAAGGGCAGGCAAGCCAAGGCAAGGCCAGGCAAGGCAAGGCCAGGCCAGGCATGGCCAGGCAAGGCAAGGCAAGGCAAGGCGAGGCAAGGCAAGGCAAGCAAAGGCAAGGGAAGGCAAGACAAGGCAAGGCAAACCCAGGCAAGGCAAGGCAAGGCAAGGCCAGGCAAGGCCAGGCAAGGCCAGGCAAGGCCAGGCAAGGCCAGGCAAGGCCAGGCAAGGCCAGCCAAGGAAACGCAAGGCCGGGCAACGCCAGGAAATGCCAGACAAGGCCGGGCAAGGCCAGGGAAGGCCAGGCAAGGCCAGGCAAGGCCAGGCAAGGCCAGGCAAGGCCAGGTAAGGCCACGAAAGGCCAGGCAGGGCAACACAAGGCCAGGCTAGGCAAGGCAAGGCCAGGCAAATAAAGGTAAGGCCAGGCCAGGCATGGCAAGACAAGGCAAGGCAAGGCAAGGCCAGGGAAGTAAAGGTAATGCCAGGCCAGGCAAGGCAAGACAAGGCAAGGCAAGGCAACGCAAGACAAGGCAAGGTGAGGCGAGGCGAGGCGAGGACAGGCAAGGCCAGGCAAGTCCAGGCAAGGCCAGGCAAGGCCTGGCAAGGCCATGCAAGGCCAGGCAAGGCAAGGCCAGAGAAGGCCAGGCAAGGCCAGGCAGGGCAAGGCAAGGCCAGGCAAGGCAATGCAAGGCCAGGCAAAGATAGGCAAGGCCAGGCCAGGCAAGGCCAGGCAAGGCAAGGCAATGCAAGGCAAGGCAAGGCCAGGCAAGACCAGGCAAGCCAAGGCTAGGCAAGGCAAGGCCAGGCAAGGCCAGGCAAGGCAAGGCAATGCAAGGCAAGGCAAGGCCAGGCAAGACCAGGCAAGCCAAGGCCAGGCAAGGCAAGGCCAGATAAGGCCAGGCAAGGCCAGGCAAGGCAAGGCAAGGCCAGACCAGGCAAGGCAACGGCAGGCAAGGCAAGGCAAGGCCAGGCAAGACCAGGCAAGCCAAGGCCAGGCAAGGCAAGGCCAGGCAAAGCCAGACAAGGCCAGGCAAGGCCAGGCAAGGCCAGGCAGGGCCAGGCAAGGGCAGGCAAGGCATGGCCAGGCCAGGCAAGGCAAGGTCAGGCAAGGCAAGGCCAGGCAAGACAAGGCAAGGCCAGGCAAGGCAGGGCCAGGCCAGGCCAGGCAAAGCAAACCAAGGCAAGGCAAGGCAAGGCAAAGCAAGGCAAGGCAAGGCGAGGCGAGGACAGGCAAGGCAAGGTAAGGCATAGCAAGGCAAGGCAAGGCCAGGCAATTCCAGGCAAGGACGGGCAAGGCCTGGGAAGGCCAGGCAAGGCCAGGCAAGGCCAGGCAAGGCCAGGCAAGGCCAGGCATGGCAAGGCAAGGCCAGGCAAGGCCAGGCAAGGCCAGGCAAGGCCAGGCAAGTCCAGGCAATGCCAGGCGTGGCCAGGCGAGGCAAGGCCAGGCAAGGCCAGGTAAAGCTAGGCACGGCCAGGCAAGCCAGTCAAGGCGAGGCTAGGACAGGCAAGGCCAGGCAAAGCAAGGCCAGGCCAGGCCAGGCCAGGTAAGGCCAGGCAAAGCAAGGCGACGCGAGGCGAGGCGAGGCAGGGGAGGCCAGGCGAGGCAAGGCGAGGCGAGGCGAGGCAAGGCAATTCAAGGCAAGGCAAGGCAAGGCCAGGCAAGGCCAGGCAAGGCAAGGCCAGGCCAGGCAAGCCAAGGCACGGCCAGGCAAGGCCAGGCAAGGCCAGGCAAGGCTTGGCAAGGAAACGCAAGGCCAGGCAAGGCCAGGCAAGGCCAGGAAATGCCAGACAAGGCCAGGCAAGGCCAGGCAAAGCCAGGCAAGGCAAGGCAAGGCCAGGTAAGGCCACAAAAGGCCAGGCAAGGCAAGGCCAGGCATGGCAAGGCAAGGCCAGGCAAGTCAAGGTATCGTTAATCTAACTGCGCTGGGAGTGCCTGATTGGGTTGTGGAAGTCGACTGGGATGCAGCCGTCCTATCCCTCCACAACTCCGTGGAAGCATGTCCTCGAATAGACTCGATAGAAGCTCTCGAGGAGGCAGCCACGGGGTTCTCAACCTCTGTCCTAAATGCGGTGCGTGCTCATACGCACCGCATTCCTACCGACGCACCAAACCCTACAGCTATCCCTGTCCCACTGAAACGCATCATTCAAGCGAGAAACGCTGATAGAAGGCTATGGCAGAGATTCCGTCACCCTAGGATAGGAGTTATACACCAGAGGTTCAAATCCCTGGTGAGACGACTCCTAAGAAAACATAGGCAAGCAGCTTGGGAAAACATGTTGCGTCATGTAAACCTCCAGGAGAGGAAACCATGGCGCATCGTCCGAGGCTTGAGGAAAGATAAAGCTGTACACCAGCACCCTGTGCATAGCCCTCGGGGAAGACTTGTCTTTGAACCGAGGGAAAAAGCAGAGGCGCTAGCAGACTATTTGGAAACTCAATTCCAGCCTAGAGTCGACCCTCAGAACGACGATCATAGTGACCTCGTGGAACAAGCAGTAGAAGACTTCTTAGAAGTTGGACCTGCGGGCCACGAGGATTTCCCTATCCCGATAGTTACCCCTCGCGAGGTAACTAACACCATCCAACACCTAAAACCTAGAAAAGCCCCTGGGCAGGACCGGGTAACAGCGGAAATGCTCCAGCACCTTCCCTTTAGAGCCGTGATGCACTTGACTCGGATCTACAACGCGTGCCTAAGCATGCGCCATTTTCCGGAAGTCTGGAAGAGGGCGCGTGTGGTATGCGTGTTGAAGCGGACAAGAATCCGATCTTTCCTTCTAGCTACCGTTCCATCAGCCTCCTACCAGTTATCTCGAAAGTTTTCGAGAAACTGTTCCTGACCCGCCTTCGACCTCTTTTAGAGGAAAAAGGCCTCCTACCGGAACATCAGTTTGGTTTTCGTTCTGACCATTCCACAACCGACCAACTACTGCGAGTAGCCAAAAAGGCCTCCCTGGCTTACCAGGAAAGGGCCAAAACTGTGGCAGTGTTGCTTGACGTGGAAAAGGTGTTCTCTACCACCTGGCACGAAGGGCTTATCTACAAGCTCATACAGCACGAAATCCCCCCTCCATATATTTACTTGCTGGCTAGTTTCCTACAGGAACGTAGCTTCCGAGTGAAGGTGGAGGGTTCATTTTCCCGAGAAAGGCCCATTGGCGCAGGAGTTCCCGAGGGCAGTGTACTGTCACCGGCACTCTTTAATGCTTACATGGCCGATCTCCCCACGCACCCCAACACTCACATCTGTCAGTATGCGGACGACCTCATGATCTTCGCAACAAACAAGAACCCGCGCTACAGCTACCGTCAAGTACAAACCCACCTCTGTGCCATCAGTAGATGGTGCGAGAACTGGCGCATGTCTATCAACCCGGAGAAAAGCTCTGCGATTCTCCTGGCCAACACGCTGGCAAACCGGCTCCCGCAGGACCTCGTGCTTCGGCGCCGTCGGATCCCCTGGGTCACTACGGCGAAGTCGTAGGGGTCACGTTGGACCGGCGGCTAACGTATAGGCATCACGTCAGGGGCAAAGTACTACAAGGTCACGCAGCCCTACGGCAGTTGTATCCCATCCTCAGCTCCAAAACCATGCCCATTCGTTTGAAACTCCAGCTGTATCGTGCGATCATCCCGCCTCTGGTCCTGTACGGATGCGAGATCTGGGGAGTGGTGCCAAAGCCCACCTTCATCAGACTCCAGACGTTGCAGAATCGGGCATTAAGGATGATCTATGACACTAGTTGGAGATTCCCTGCCCACATCCTTCACGAACATTCCGGCATCCCGTACATTGTCGACGTGATTAAAACCCGCGCTCGAACAATGTACAACAAACTCCAGAACCACCCTAATCCACTGGTGAACACTCTGGGACAATATGACCAGAGAGAGCCTCGCCGACTACCATCTAAAAAATTGCCGAAGGACATCTTAAGTCCAACGGCCTAATTTTCGAAGATGGGAAAGGCAAAATGAATATCTGTACTTAAAGCAGAGTAAAACGCCTAACTCAGATCACCTCTCAGTGAGTGACTGACGGCCAGAACCAGGAGGAGATTAGCGCGTCACCTGATTGACTAACCAGCCAATCAGCATGTATGGGCAGTGCCCGTTCATGGACCAATCCCTACCAACCATCCATCTTGCCCCTATAAATACCCCTGATCCCAAACATTCCCAGAGATTAAATCCCTGTTGACCAAAACACCATACTATTGCGCAGGTAAAGCCGTATAACGGCTAGGTACTGCGGTAAAGACACTTCGGTTGGGGGAATAAGCTTCCCCACTCGACTCGAACTGCCTCTGGAGCCTCTTCCACGAAGCGGATATCATGGCACTCACGAACTTACACCACAGGGTATGCATTGCAGGCGACTTCAACACAAAACACCCAAGCTGCACAGCCACACCCAGAACGTAAGGGGCCGGGGACTGCACCGTTTCATTGGCTGTAAACCCGCACTTTTCACGCATGATCCGAGAGTTCCAGCTCATTTCCCGCCACGCGGCGCGGTGGACGTCATAAATTTCATTGCCACCAAGAACATTCTATTGCACCTGAATCTCTCGGTGGTTAACGCTCTGGATCCAGTTGTTGTCGACTCCAACGTTAAATTTACTGCACTGGAAGTGACAGTCTGGTTTGAGGAAGTCGACTAGGACGCAGCCGTCCTAGCCCTCCAAAACTCTGTGGAAGCACGACCTCGAATAGACTCGATAGAGGCTCTCGAGGAAGCAGCCGCGGGTTTTCAATCTCCGTCCTAAATGCGGTTCGTGCTCACACACATCGCATCCCTACCGAAATACCAAACCCAACAGCCATCCCGGTTCCACTGAAGCGCCTCATCCAAGCACAAAATGCTGTGAGAAGGCTATGGCAGAGATTCCGTCACTCTAGAATAAGAGTAATACATCAGAGGTTCAAATCACTGGTTAGACGACACCTAAGGAAACATAGGCAAGCAGCTTGGGAAAACACGCTAATCCACGTAAACCTCCAGGAGAGAAAACCGTGGCACATGGTCCGAGGCTTGGGAAAAGATAAAACTGTACACCAGCACACTCTGCATAGCGCTCATGGAAGACTTGTCTATTGATCGGTGGAAAAAGGTGATATTTACTGATGAATCCAAGTTTTTAAGTATTGGGCTCAAAATGTCGTCAGGTTGTCCAACGTGAAAAACGTAAACGCATGGCACCTCAGTGCCTATCTCCTACAGTTAATCATGGGGGTGTTCGGTGCTGGTATGTGGTTGTTTTGGTGGCAATAGGACAGACGATATTGTGAAAATAGAAGGAATTATGAAGAAGTATTACCACAACATTCTCCAATGCCATGCGAAGCCATTTGGTTAACTGGCAAGGGTTTCTCTCCGCAGCAGCACAATGACTCCAAGCATACATCTTTACTCTGTAGAAGACACGTTGAACGATTGGAAGAGAGACAAGACTTGAAGATCATGGTTTGGCCCCCTCAAAGTCCTGACTGCAATCCTATCGAATCACTTTGGGAGCATCAGAAAGAAACAACCCACTAATGTAAATGTATTGCGGAGTCATGTGAAAAACGTTTGGAAGGATATTTCTGAAGATACACTGGCGCACTTAATAGAAAGGGTGCCTAGAGTTTTGAAAAGACATCATTAAACCAAGGGGAGGTTACTTTGAAGAAAACAAAATCTAACATGTATTGCTGATTTTCACTAAATATACTGATGTGACTATATATTGCCTCTTTTATTTCATTGTTTCAATAAATACTTAAAATAAGCCGTGTTCAAAAACTTTTGAGCGGTAGTGTATGTCTTAGGCATCTAAAACATAAGAATACCCAACAGATCGCAGTAAAGGAAACAGAAAAATGACCAAAAAGAAAGTTACTGAGTTTAAGATTTTCTGCGACAGATGGTGCGACGTATTTATCAACAGCTGTCGAGTGTATTACACGATTTTAAAGGAATGTTTGGAAATGTTAACAACAGAATATTTAATCGTGCACATGTAAATATGTGTTAGCTGTTCACTACAAGCAAATTCAACATGATTCCACCTTCTAGCTGCTGAAATTTCAAACATTTTAATGGTAATTTACTGATATCAATAAAGCGTTCATATAAATATACTGGGCTAGGCCAATAGTTCATTCATGATATAAAAGCAAATCTTACAGTAGAAATTAACATGTACCTGAACACAGATTGTGAAATGTTAATATTACTGTAACAATCTGAAAATTAATAAGGAAAATTCCGAGTTAAAACATCACATAGGCAGCTTGAGTCATCCAGGATTCGAGCTTAAACTATTTAGAGATGGCAGCATTACTTTTACAGGATTTTCATCCACTTATAAACGTGCGTAATAATTTGTGCCCAAGTTGAAGTTACTGACGTTAAGATTGTCTGCGATAGATGGTGTGACTTGCTTATTAACAGCTCTCCAGTGTATTATACTATTTTAAAGCAGTGCTTAGAAATGTTAATAACAGAATATTTAATCGCACACATGCAAAAATGTATAAAACAATTTCCTTAGGTAAATATGTTATCTCTGGGTCGACAAAGAGTATGCTTAGATAAATAATTTCACCATGTCTGTAGTGTGCACATAAAGTTAAGGTAAAGGATGATTCGACGCACATTTTAAATATAGACTTATTTTCCTCTTACTACATAGGAGACAGACAAATATGCGCTCATTTTAATCTTTCTAATTTTGAATTGAAAAATCTGATGTGGTGACTCACATGACTTTCTCTACTCTTGTACTAACCATATTTACAAACTCTTATACCTATGTCTTCTTTATGCCCATGTTAGTTGAGATAAGCATTTGCAGAAATTAACTTATTGCTTATTTCCTTCTGGGTGCAAGGGGAACATGGAAATACAGTAGGTTTTGAGCAAGTCATATCTTTTAAAGGTTTGATATATCGTTCTCTTTGCACGTCTAAGATATAAGAAAATGAACAACGATCTTTTGTTTGACGAAAGCTTAAGTATTCCAAAATTCACACAAATAACAAGGAATACCTCCGAAATGGTTCACTCTACAAATAAACAATTATTTGGAAATAAATTGTGTGTTTTAGCAAGATCTATATTTTTGTACAGTAAGATTTGGTCTATCTCTTACGCTTTACCAGTAACGCAAAAGTCATCCAGAGAAAACAGGACTACATGGGCCATAGCCAAAGAATTCAAAGTATACATTTTATTTTTCATAAAGATATCTTAAACATTTTAATCAAAATCGTTTGAGCCATTTTCGAGTAAATAAAAATGTTGTAAACATGCTCCATGTAAAGGATAATTTAGTGTGGAGGAATCTTCTTCAGACTTTTGGTAGCGTAACCTTGAAAGATCTTATACTTAACTACCAAGTTTGATTTTTAACCGACCTTTAGTTTTTGAGTTATATTGCACACAGCCTGACAGACACACAGACGCGCGCGCGTACACTCACACACACACACACACACACACACACACACACACACACACACACACACACACACACACACACACACACACACATACTTACACACATACTCTCTCCCTCCCATAGTGAAATCTCGACATCTAATTTTTTGATGGAATACAATGCTTCCTCTATTTACCATAAGTGGTAGAGAAAGTGAAAAGTGGTTGTGTTTGACAATATGTGCCTCCCATAGTGGGCAGTAGGACAAAAAGTGGTAGATGATACGGCGGATGCAGTCGTAAGCCACCCTGCCGCCGCAGGAGACCCTAGCCTGAACTGGAATGTTCACGGGCTAATTCTTAAACCTTAATTTACCTTAAACATGCAGTAGAAGGAGTGTAAACAGTTTTCCAAAACAACAAACTTTAAACAGAGCATTATTTTGAAGAATTATATTTTTTTCTTGCCTTGATTTTAATTGTTACATATAAAAAAATATTTATATAGATATATTATGTTATTTTCATGCAGCCACCATTTGCAATGGTTAGTCTGAATCGAATTGAGTTTGTAATTCTTTGGAATTAAGTTTCAAAACATTCAACACGTTCGTCTGAATATATTACTTGTTTTTATTTAGATTTTAATTGCAATTAGCCTGTATACTTCTGCTAAGCATTATCTCCGAGATTAAAAATGCGACTAGTCTCATAACATACAGTTGGGCTATATCTCGCAAAGCCATGGGTTACATTATATTATTTAAACTTGGTTGTTTATCCACTAGAAGAAATACATTTTTGGTGCAGTTTCCTCAAATGCCAGTTATATTAATACAAAATTAATAAAGTCTAAAATAAATATACGAATCATTTGGGGAATTTAACGTCATGCTGACAGGTTACCACGGTAGCTCAGTGGTAGGGGCAGCCGCGCGTAGAGCTGAAGATCCGGGGTCAAATCCCGGCTGTGGCAATGAATTATTCAGTCCTAATTCTATCTGTCAAGGATACAGTGTTTCCAAAAACCCATATGAAGTATTTACAAAAAGTCAGATTAAGCATATTAAACAGTCAAAAGAAGTTACACAGGAAGTCATCTATGCAATAGAACATGAACGGTAAAGACTAACCTTTCTTTTCAACAATTTACACTGTGAGATTCTGATACTTCCAGGAAGTTTCATCTTAAGTGCAACAAAACTTAAACTCTTGGTTAGTCTGTATTGTTGGAGATGTATTCCTTTGTGGTTTCTGTATTTTACAAATGGCATTCATTATTCGGTTTTAAGAAATTCTTATTTTCATGAATGAAGAAAGCTGTCTCTAAAATATAAATATATGGTACAAGTAGAATTATTAAATCTAAAAACACTGGTCCTCTAAGATTAAGTTGGTTGACTTGTTTAATCATAATTCTAATTATTTCTTCTTGTAATTTAAACATTTTAACACATTTACTGGAACACCCTTAGAAGAGGATTTCATACGTCAATACTGAAAATACATGGCCAAAATGCACTGGTTTTAATATTTTAATATTGGACAATTTGGTTCAGGGGTGCTAATGCTAATGAACTGAACATGAGGTTCAACCCATGCTTCTGTTTTGTTCTTTGGTTTGCCTACCGTCAAAAGAGCTTCTAATCTCTGAGCATTGTGTCACCGTTAAGTCCGAACACTCGCAACACACGTAGGTGGAGGGGAAAGTGTGAGAATGACACCGCGGGTCACAAATTAACATGCCTGATTTAGCTAGTCATCTTACTGCATGCTATATACGGGCAAGCTTGTTGACAAGAAAGTCAGTAAGTTCTGTCCAACACAACCGGAAGTCAATAATCACGCCTAAGAACTTAAAAGAACACCTTTTATTTACTCAGTCTGTTACCAATTGTAACTGGATGGGTTATGAACTAATAATTGCTGATTGAAGTTGAGAGATACAGTATTGCTTATGCTTATTAGAACTTTAGTACTCAGGATCCAGTTCTGCAAACCTAAAACACTGTTGTTCATTTCTGCCAACATAATTCTCTCATTGCTGTTTAAGAAGATGAGGTTTGCATTATCCACAAATAGAATACTGTTTATGTGTGATGTGTGGCCCTAAAATAGATCCCTATGGGACACTAGATGTTATAGTATCAATATTTTAATGTATGCTATCTAACTGGCATCTATTCTCAAGAAGGATGCAAACCTTCTAGTCTTATCACGTCATATGTATATAATTTCTGTATTAAAATATTGTGATAAACTGTATTCAAAGCTTTGCTTAAATCTAGGAATAGATTTATAGTATGTTCCTCGTTGTCTTTGTTATTTTTGTTTGTGACCTCATTGATGAAACAAAAACTGCAGTTCATTAAGGCGCCTTTCTTAAATCCAAATTGAGTTTTCGAAATAATTCTACATATGTTGTTCTAAGACTCAGCTATTATGCATGATTTTTCCTACAATTTTTGAACATACTGTAATTTTCTATATTAGTTTTCTCAACCTTTATATATAAGGATTTGAGTTTTGCATTTTAAACATATTTGGAAAGCACCTTGTAAGTGAGGCATTGCAAATGTCGTTAGTGGTTATGAGATGACACATGTGCACTTCTTACCTTGACCAGATATCCCGAAGTCCATCGATACCACAACAATTTCGGTTAGTAATGCTTCTCAGTGTTTAAAGTATTTCCTCTTCACTGACCGGATATAGAAAAATAGTTTTGTTATTTACTACTATGTTGCTGATTGGATTGAGGGAGCCAAAGCCTATTGAGTTGGTCATTTTTTTCGCTATATTAGAAAAGGGGTATTCATTAACGTTTTTGCAGATACTCTCTGCTCTAACAATAACCGTAATTTTAACTATACTCAGGCTGTTTTTCACAAAATTACAAAGACCTTTGCCTTTATTATTAATATTTAATACAAACTCCTGGTTCCCCAATAACTTTTAGGAGTACTGTGGTAGTGTTTAAAATTTGCTTTATAGATAGGGCCAGTGCATGTTTTCTGTAGCTCATGAAGAAATCTTTTCCTCTTGGAAAATCGATGTACATTAAAATCTTTACATACAGCAGTCAATTTATTTTCTGGTGAGAGGATAGGCAGTAGCTGGAGAAGCATGTGAACAAATCAGTGAATAATCCACCAGGTGACCTGTAACTTCAGAGGACGTCTTTTCCACTCCCGATGTTTAGTTATGAAACAACGTACTTAAGATTAGCTTCGTCGTTTAAATCAGCTGTGCCTATCGTATTTTTACTTTCTCTACTACTTATAGTAAGCAAAGAAGGTATTATATTCCACCCAAAAATTCGATGTCGAGATTTCACCGGAAATATATGTTTTGAGGCCTACTGAATTCTAAAAAAGCATTTTTAAAAAAAGGTACATGGGTGTGTATGTGTGTGTGTGTATGTGTGTGTGTGTGTGTGTGTGTGTGTGTGTGTGTGTGTGTGTGTGTGTGTGTGTGTGTGTGTGTGTGTTGTCTGTATGTCAGTCTGGACAGCATAACTCAAAAACTACAAGTCGGTTAAAAACCAAAATTGGTATTTACACTTAATATCTTTCAAGAATGCGATACCAATATTTTGAAGAAAATTCCTTCACTATAAACTATCCTTTACATGCAAAAATTTTGAATTCCTGAAGAATGGGCTTAACGATTTAGATTAAAATGCCATATGTTTAAAATATATTAATGGCAAATGAAATGTATATCTTGAATATTCTGGCTATCGCCCCTGTAGTCGTATTTACTCTGGACGACTTTTGCATAACTGGTAAACCGTTAGAGATAGACCAAACCTTACTACACAAAAGATGTAGATTTTGCTAAAATATACAACCTATGTCTGAATACATTTTTTATAGAGTGAACCTTTTCGGGGATTTACCTTGTTATTTATGTGAGTTTTGGAGAAGTTATACTTTTGTCAAATGGAACATCGTTATTCATCTTTTCAATGTTAACCGTGCAAAGAGAATGGAATTTGAAAGCTTTAAAAGACTTGACTTTCGCTCAAAGTCTACTTTATTCCCATATTCTCCCTATACCTACAGGAGGATAAACAATAAGACAATGTATGCGTTTATCTCAACTAACACGAAGAAGATTAGGAGTAAGAGTTTGTAAGAATGGTTAGTACAAGAGTAGAGAAAGTCATATGAGGGCAACACATCGGATTTTTTATATACATTTCGAATTGAATGCCTTTCAGGACATCTAACCGCTGGTGTGTAGTAGAAGAAACTGTTTAAATGTGCATGAAAGGAATCACGTGCACGCATGAAAGAGGAAGCAAAGTGAGCCCATTAATAAATGTCACCGTTTGATATTTCAAAATGATGTTTCAGAAGGACTTGTAACAGCTTTACGTTTCAAAATGTTGCTTAATCTTTGCCTGTTTATTAACTGATTCTCGTCTTTTTCATGATGATGGTTCAATATTCTCTCTACCATAAAGCACTGTTCGTAAATTCTAACATAAACTTTACTAGTCTCTTGCAGCAAGCCCATCTTTCCTTAGTATTACTTGGTGTACTTTGAAAATAGAATCTGAAGCCTTTCTTGACGAATAGTTTCCTGTTTTTCTCACTGATCATTATAGTTACAGTTGATTCCATGGTTTTTGTGTAACTGAGTTGAATCCACCTAAATTCAATACCTTTCTTTTAGTACTGTAGAAGTCTAGAACAAACTAAAATACATTTCTGTGTCTTATATTACTACTAACCTTGTTGAAGACTAGATGAGACCAGCACCGTCTTTAGCCGCCAAATGACTAGTCGCTTGTCGACTGTTCAATCCCAACTGTTAAAGGGACGTTGAATAAAACTTACCAGAATGGCTTAGTAGTCACCTTGGAGTTGATATGTCCACAAATAGCGTCCACGGAAAACGAACCCAGAATGCAAGGAGGAAGTCCTCTTTTTATGTGCAATAGATCTTTAACCCTATGAACAAAGCAAAACGATCTCAAACCAAAATCGATAACTATATCGTGTGATCAAAATCAAGTCACGCAGCCGTTACGTATCTCAGTGTACACGTTTCCACATTCAGGCATACCAAGAATTATGTATTGCCAACTACAGCCACGCTGTGTACGATGCTTAGGAATGCATCATTGTTCTCAATGTTTGAATACAAAAACTACGCCTTCTAAATGTGTCAATTGTCAAGAAGACCATTCCACCAACTATTGCGGTTGTATAGTTTGTTTAAAAATAAGAGACCGACAATCTCATAATAATCACCGTAAGCCTCGTCAAAGACCGGAGCAGGCTTCAGAAACACAACAATTTACAGTTTATGTAACAGAGTAGCATACCAGTCAAATTCTCAATCTTTTGCAGCTTATATGGAAAAAAAACTGCTTGCAAACCAAAAACAACAATCCAGAATAACAGACGATTAGAACTCAGAATTATCCTCTTCTGACTGCAATCCTATTGAATAACTTTGGAATCATCAGAAAGAAACAACCCACTAATGTAAATGTATTGCGGAGTCATGTGCAAAACGTATGGAGGGATATTTCTGAAGATACACTGGCACACTTAATAGAAAGGATGCCCAGAGCTTTGAAAAGACGTAATTACACCAAGGGGATGTTACTTTGAAGAAAACAAAATCTAACATGTATTGCTGATTTTCATTAAGTATACTAATGTGACCACATATTGCCTCTTTTATTTGATTGTTTCAATAAATACTTAAAATGAGCCGTGTTCAAAAACTTTTGAGCGGTAGTGCATGTCTTAGTTATCTAAACAGTAAGAATACCCAACAGATCGCAGTAAAGGAAACAGAAAATTGACCAAAAAGAAAGTTACTGAGTTTAAGATTTTCTGCGACAGATGGTGCGACGTATTTATCAACAGCTGTCGAGTGTATTACACGATTTTAAAGGAATGTTTGGAAATGTTAACAACAGAATATTTAATCGTGCACATGTAAAAATGTGTTAGCTATTCACTACAAGCAAATTCAACATGATTCCACCTTCTAGCTGCTGAAATTTCAAACATTTTAGTGGTAATTTACTGATATCAATAAAGCGTTCATATAAATATACTGGGCTAGGCCAATAGTTCATTCATGATACAAAAGTAAATCTTACAGTAGAAATTAACATGCACCTGAACACAGATTGTGAAATGTTAATATTACTATAACAACCTGAAAATTAATAAGGAAAATTCCGAGTTAAAACATCACATAGACAGCTTGAGTCATCCAGGATTCGAGCTTAAACTATTTAGAGATGGCAGCATTACTTTTACAGGATTCTCATCCACTTATAAACGTGCGTAATAATTTGTGCCCAAGTTGAAGTTACTGACGTTAAGATTGTCTGCGATAGATGGTGTGACTTGCTTATTAACAGCTGTCCAGTGTATTATACTATTTTAAAGCAGTGCTTAGAAATGTTAATAACAGAATATTTAATCGCACACATGCAAAAATGTATAAAACAATTTCCTTAGGTAAATATGTTATCTCTGGGTCGACAAAGAGTATGCTTAGATAAATAATTCACCATGTCTGTAGTGTGCACATAAAGTTAAGGTAAAGGATGATTCGACGCACATTTTGAATATAGACATTATTTTCCTCTTACTACATAGGACACAGACAAATATGCGCTCATTTTAATCTTTCTAATTTTGAATTGAAAAATCTGACGTGGTGCACTCACATGACTTTCTCTACTCTTGTACTAACCATTTTTACAAACTCTTATATCTGTCTTCTTTATGTCTATATTAGTTGAGATAAGCATTTGCAGAAATTAACTCATTGCTTATTTTCTTCTGGGTGCAAGAGTGCATTTCTCAAAATGGCAGCACGTAAATATTTGTGCATTAGTTAAAACTAATCCAATGGAATCCAAATGGTCTTAGCTCCAAACGCGGTTCTTTTATTATTATTAACACTATATGCCAAATGAATATTTTATAATCCCGGTTTCGAAAACGTGTGATAATGCAGTACTAATACCAAAGGAGATCCAGAAATTGTTGAAAATCAAGTGCAATGTCGCAAATATGATTTTGTACCACTTTGCGCGTGTAAACCTCCATTCCTACTTGCTAAATGTAACCTATATGCCGTGGCTCTGTCCAGCAACTGGCTCAACATTACTGCTAGGTTATGTGAATTGCAAACATACAGCTTGGGGATACAGAATCACCAACCCATATGGTCGCCGCCTCTACAGCGGTATTAAGAATCATAACTTACACGTGTTAGTTCCAGATGAACCAATCTATTATTCATGTCCTGCAAACATTTCTCCCGATATACTAGATATTGGAACTGGGGAAAAAAATATGCAGCTGCCAACATACATCGCAACTTTAACACCACTCGATTCCCATCACCGCCCAGTTTTAATTAATTTTCAACTAGGGACTTTCAATGTACACCAAGATTCATCAATGGTTTTGTTCAATGGAACAGGTTCCCAACACTACTGGGTTTAATCTGCAATCTGATATTCTCCTGCAACAACGCAGAATAAAGATAATGTTGTTAAAACCTTCACTGCTTATGTGTAAATTAGTTAATAACTTTTTGAAGAGATCAAGGCCCAAAGCTTAGCTTCACATATTCTGCAATTAATTCAGTAAGAAGATCATATTCGACGCAGATGGCAAAGAGAACGACAACGATGACAGAAAAGGAAATTTAGCAGTACTATACGTATGATTAAGCATGAGTGAGATCCATTTCGGTTTTAAACTAATCAATCCTACTTATCAGCTCTCTTATTGCAACAAAGATTATAGCTATTTCATAACTTTGACTATGAAGAGATTAATGCGTATTATTTATATTTCATTGAAGTTGATTGTTATTAATTTGGTACATTTTCTATACTTTGTGTTATAACTAATTTTATTTCATCGTACATTAAAGAAATACTTGTTAATTGTGTAGTTATACTTTATCTACTTGACAGCTCTCCAATGAGTGAAGTACTTCAAATAAATAACTCAATTATTTACTGTAGGAAGCAAATTATGACATGAAAACATTGAAAAAATCTTAATACCGCAATTACAATCTAGGTAATGCTTAGTGATAGAAATAAAAAAAATCTGATGTGTTGCACTCACATGACTTTCTCTACTCTTGTACTAACCATTCTTACAAACTCTTATTCCTATATCTTCTTCCTGTTAGTTAAAATAAACATTCTACAAGTTATCTTGTTACTTATTTCCTTATAGATGCAAAGAGAAGTTAGAATACAGTAGGCTTTGTGCGATAGTCAAATGTTTTAAAGCTTTGAGGTTCTGTTGTCATTGCACACTTAACATATAAAAAATTATGATGTGTTGCGCTCACATGACTTTCTTTACTCTTGTACTATTCTAACAAACTCTTATTCCTATATCTCCATGTTGGTTAAGATAAACATTCGTACAAATTATCTTATTGCTTATGTCCTTGTAGGTGCAAGGGAGATATTAGAATACAGAAGGCTTTGTGCGACAGTCAAATCTTTTTGACCTTTGAATTTCCGTTCTCTTTGCACGATTAGCATATAAAAAAGTGAACAACGTTGTTGCATTTCGCTCAAGTTCTAAGTTTTCCGAAATCACACACATAACAAGGAATATCTCAGAAATGGTTCACCCTACAAGAAAATTTATTCAGACATAAATTGTGTATTTTAGCAAGATCTACATTTTTTGTAGAGTATCATTTGGTCTATCTCTAAAGATTTACCAGTTATGCAAAATTCGTCCAGAGTAAATACGACTACAGGGACTATAGCCTGAAAATTCAAGATACACATTTCATTTCTCATAAAAATATCTCAAATATATGGCATTTTAGTAAAAATCGTTAGAGCCATTTTCAAGAAAATCAAAACTTTCGAAACATTTTCCATGTAAGAGGTAGTTTAGGGTGGGTCTATTTTATTCAAAATCTTCGTGTCACATCCTTAAATGACATTAAACTTAAATACCAACTTTGGTTTTTAACCGACTTTTCGCTTTTGAGTTATGCTGTCCATAGACTGACACACAGACACACACACGGACCTTTTTCTTAAAATGCGATTTTTGGATTCAGCAGGCCTCAAAACATATATTTCCGGTTGGTTGTTGTTGTAGTGTTTAACGCCCGCTTTTACTACTACGGCACCGCAGGTGGTGACACTGATGATACATGAAGATGGAGCACCGGTGGAATGAGATGGCGGGGGAAACCGGAGTACCCGGAGAAAACCCGCCCTGATGCCGCTTCGTCCACCACGAATACCACATGCGGGTCCCTGGGATCGAACCCGGGCCGCCTAGGTGGTAGGTGAGCGCGCTAACCGCTCGGCCACGGCGCCGCCATATATTTCCGGTGAAATCTCGACATGGAATTTTTCGGTGGAATACAATACTTCCCGTACTTACCAGAAGAGAAAGTAAAAATGTAATTTTTTATGTAAAATGGCGTTTTTTCGGCAATTATATCTATATAGACGAACTTGAAAAGCAAAACCCTATCTGAATACAAAGTTTGATGGAATTCATTAGAGCCGTTTCCAAGTTGCGCGGAATAAATTTATATACAAGAATTGCTCGTTTAAATATATAAGATTATGTATTAAACTTACATAGTAATGTTTCGGTTTCTAAAGCCCTAGGCATTGTGATCATGAATTAAACTTATTTTCCAATCAGTAAAGATATTTATGATATTGAAACAAGGGATCAATTGTACAATAATACATGACGATGTAATGTGTACGTAAAGTAACGCTACGAAACCACCCGTCTAAAACAGGACAACACAAATAATCCTATTACAACCTGATTAGCAGAACATGTAAAACGAACAAAAAATACACTTTCAAACTCATGGTGAAAACCGGAAAAAGTAACATGTATAAGAGAATTTTTAATTTGAACACAAAGGCAGTACACACCGCTCTCACGGATGAAATGTTCACTTCGCTTCTTATATATATCCCGCCCTGCATGCACACGGGCCGAGAGGTCCAACATACTACCCGGCACGCGGAGCCGCGGATGTCATACACTTCATTGTCACAAAGAACATTCCATTTCACCTGGATCTCTCGGTGATTAACGCTCTGGATTCTGATCACAACCCTGTTGTGGTCGACTCAGACGTTAATCTAACTGCGCTGGGAGTGCCTGATTGGGTTGAGGAAGTCGACTGGGATGCAGCCGTTCTAGCCCGAGTTGGACCTGCGGGCCACGAGGATTTCCCTATCCCGATAGTTACCCCTCGCGAGGTAACTAACACCATCCAACACCTAAAACCTAGAAAAGCCCCTGGGCAGGACCGGGTAACAGCGGAAATGCTCCAGCACCTTCCCTTTAGAGCCGTGATGCACTTGACTCGGATCTACAACGCGTGCCCAAGCATGCGCCATTTTCCGGAAGACTGGAAGAGGGCGCGTGTGGTATGCGTGTTGAAACCGGGCAAGAATCCGATCTTTCCTTCTAGCTACCGTTCCATCAGCCTCCTACCAGTTATCTCGAAAGTTTTCGAGAAACTGTTCCTGACCCGCCTTCGACCTCTTTTAGAGGAAAAAGGCCTCCTACCGGAACATCAGTTTGGTTTTCGTTCTGACCATTCCACAACCGACCAACTACTGCGAGTAGCCGAAAAGGCCTCCCTGGCTTACCAGGAAAGGGCCAAAACGGTGGCAGTGTTGCTTGACGTGGAGAAGGCGCTCTCTACCACCTGGCACGAAGGGCTTATTTACAAACTCATACAGCACGAAATCCCCCCTCCATATATTTACTTGGTGGCCAGTTTCCTACCGGAACGTAGCTTCCGAGTGAAGGTGGAGGGTTCATTTTCCCGAGAAAGGCCCATTGGCGCAGGAGTTCCCGAGGGCAGCGTACTGTCACCGGCACTCTTTAATGCTTACATGGCCGATCTCCCCACGCACCCCAACACTCACATCTGTCAGTATGCGGACGACCTCATGATCTTCGCAACAAACAAGAACCCGCGCTACAGCTACCGTCAAGTACAAGCCCACCTCTGTGCCATCAGTAGATGGTGCGAGAACTGGCGCATGTCTATCAACCCGGAGAAAAGCTCTGCGATTCTCCTGGCCAACACGCTGGCAAACCGGCTCCCGCAGGACCTCGTGCTTCGGCGCCGTCTGATCCCCTGGGTCACTACGGCGAAGTATCTCGGGGTCACGTTGGACCGGCGGCTAACCTATAGACATCACGTCAGGGGCAAAGTACTCCAAGGTCACCCAGCCCTACGGCAGTTGTATCCCATCCTCAGCTCCAAAACCATGCCCATTCGCCTGAAACTCCAGCTGTATCGTGCGATCATCCCGCCTCTGGTCCTGTACGGATGCGAGATCTGGGGAGTGGTGGCAAAGTCCACCTTCATCAGACTCCAGACGTTGCAGAATCGGGCATTAAGGATGATCTATGACACTGGTTGGAGATTTCCTGCCCACATCCTTCACGAACATTCCGGCATCCCGTACATTGTCGACGTGATTAAAACCCGCGCTCGAACAATGTACAACAAACTCCAGAACCACCCTAATCCACTGGTGAACACTCTGGGACAATATGACCAGAGAGAGCCTCGCCGACTACCATCTAAAAAATTGCCGAAGGACATCTTAAGTCAAACGGTCTAATTTTCGAAGATGGGAAAGGCAAAATGAATATCTGTACTTAAAACAGAGTAAAACGCCTAACTCAGATCACCTCTCAGTGAGTGACTGACGGCCAGAACCAGGAGGAGATTAGCGCGTCACCTGATTGACTAATCAGCCAATCAGCATGTATGGGCAGTGCCCGTTCATGGACCAATCCCTACCATCATCCATCTTGTCCCTAAAATACCCCTGATCCCAAACATTCCCAGAGATTAAATCCCTGTAGACCAAAACACCATACTATCGCGCAGGTAAAGCCGTATAACGGCTAGGTACTGCGGTAAAGACACTTCGGGTGGGGGAATAAGCTTCCCCACTCGACCCGAACTGCCTCTGGAGCCTCTGGATGTGGTCCGATACTATGAGGTAATGTTGATGTCACATTAGTGTGTGTTGGTACGCAGAACTTCTAATTCATAACTGGTGCACAAATGTCACATGAGCATCTCTCATTAACCTACATAGTGACCATGGCTACCCTTTTGACTTTTCCTTAAGGGAAAGCATTTTTATTTAAACTGCTAGTCAAAGAAGTGTATGCTTTCTATACTACGTATCCCATTTCGGACTTCAACGATAATATTTTAGCATAAATACATGTTTTGAGACTCCTAATTAAAGAGTGAATCACTTCTAGAAAAAAATATCTGTCTTTGAATATGTACAGCACGAGTCATAACCTTTACACAGTCTTCTCTACTCACTTATTTTACGAAGCCCAATCACACTTCTTTCTCTATTGTCCCTCCTTCGTACAATTCACAGAGTTTTCTATGTGGTTGAAATACAAATGCAACGTATTACATTCACACGATTTTTTCAACTCAATTTTCACTGACGCAACACATTCATATGTTCTTCTCTACTAACTGCTCAACATACAACTCATAGAATCTACTGGTTGAACGATAACGACGAAAATTGGTAGACTTGTTTTTTTTTTCTTTTCTTTTTTTTTTTTTTTTTTTTTTCATGGCAATTTTTATGCCATTAATTATATTATGCACTGGTCTGCATTCACATAACTTCCTCTACTCACTTTTCTTTCACATCAGCACATTCACATATCCTTCTGGGCCAGCGCTTCAACATACAATTCATACAAAGCTTTAGGTCTGAAATAGACCAGCTACGTATCACACTCACATGGTTTTTAAACTCACTCTTCTTTTACGAAGCACAATCACATTTCTTTCTCTACTCTTTCTTCTTCATACAATTCCTACAGTTCTCTATATAGTTAAATCGGAAATGCAACATATTACATTCACACGATTTACTCAACTCACTCTCCTCTTAGGCAACACATTCCAATCTTCTTCACTACTTACTCTTTAACATACGATTCATACAGTCTACTAGATGACCGTTAACCATGAAACTTGGCACACCTATTTTTTCATGGTGGTTTCTATGCCATTTCTTTCAGTATGCAAAGGACTGCATTCACATAACTTTCTCTACTCACTTTTCTCTTACATAACACATTCGCATACCCTTCTCTACTCACTCTTCAACATACAGCTCATACGTTGTTTCATGACTGAAATAGAACAGCTACGTATTACATTCACATGGTTTTCTATACGCAACTTTCTTTTACGAAACACAATCACATATCTTCTTCTACTCGCTGTTTAACATACAATCCATACAATTTTCTATGATTGAAATAGAAATCCAACATGTTACATTCACAGGATTTTGTGTACTCACTTTTCTTTTACGTTACATATTCACGTGTCCCGCTCTACTCGCTCTTCAACACATAATTCATACAATCAGCTGGTTGATGGTTCACCATGAAATTTGGCGTATATAAGTGTGCTCGGGGCCCTAATGACCTAGCTGTTGACGGGCCCTTAAACCCTACTCACTCACTCGCTCTAAGGGTGCTTTCCTGAACCTTTTTATGCTATTCATTTTACTATGCAACGTATTACATTCACACAGCTTTCTCTACTCACTTCTATTTTACACAATACATGTCCTCTACGTGACCTTTCACACTCAAATCAGTCCACCTTGAACAACCAAGTGAGTGGCAATGATTGATGCATATATTTTCATTATGGTATTCATGGGAGGGATTTATGGCATACTTGACTTCTGAGGTGCGCATATAATACCAGGTGGTTCACCTGTTCCTTGTTATTTTTGGAGATAGGCAAAACTTCATATTGTGAAGGCAACGAGGTCGGAATTACCGCGCTTGTCGACCCTTTGGTAGTCATGCAAATCTCGTCTGCACTTCACTGGAGAATGTATCTTAGACTTCAGCACCAGTCCATTCCAAAACCATGCACTGTTTGGTCAATTTCCAATGAAAAGCAGGCTAGATTTTCATGGCAACCAAATGCTCGACAAGCACGGTGCTTCCGACCTTGTTGCTTTCAGAGTATGAAGTGTTGCCTATCTCCAAAAGTAATAAGGAACAGGAAAACTTCCTGGTATATGCAACACAAAGGCGTAATGAAGTTTGTTGAGTGATTTATTCCTCATTCATAGCAAGCTGCTGACTTTGTACTAAAATAGCGCTTCAGATATTTGTGTCAGAATGTTTTCTATCAAAATGGCTCCTCCTTGAGCAGGATTCATCAGGTAGTATTTCAGTTGAACACCACATAGCTATTTTCTCGGTCGTACATCGCTTTTTTCATAGTATTGAAAGACTTTCCAATAATCGTTATTGATATAGGAGTGGTTAAAATTTTGTACAAAATAAAATAAAAAATCCTATTTTTCTGCTTGTGTTGTATCATGGATACCCATTTTAACCTGAAATAATAGTTTGAAGTTATATTATATGAACCTAACAACTGTTACTGTTAAAACTCGTCTCATTATTTATACTGCAAAGAACAAATAGGTTTATTCACAATAATGCTAACATTGAAAATTAATTATCCAATTGGCACACTCACATTTTATTATATTTACGTTCCCAAAGCTTTAAATACTTACGAAAGTTATTCAAAGGAACAAAACTCCTTGATAATCGTTGGTAAAATATTGTATTTCACAATACAAAACTCGGCATCATCGCGCTGCTTAGACACGTAATGAGCATGTTTTCGCATTGCTTTACTTAACAGGTTATAAAGGTCAACTGAGAATGAAGTGACCACAGCCGCGCGATAGACACAACCTCGCTTAAGGAGAGGGTATCGGTGTGTGTGTGTGTGTGTGTGTGTGTGTGTGTGTGTGTGTGTGTGTGTGTGAGAGAGAGAGAGAGAGAGAGAGAGAGAGAGAGAGAGAGAGCGCGTAGAGTTTGAACTGTTCACATTTGACATATTATACCAGGTGGCCCATCTCATCCGGCAATGGGGTAAATACATAACCCTTCGTGCGGTAAGAGTTGCAGAATGGAACGGCGCGATTCCTATGAAGTAGGCGCCAGACACGGGAGTGAACTTTGTTCTGGTTGTAAGAGAAGACGAGCGAAGTGAAGTAGTTCCCAAGGCATGAACTAAAGTATAATAGACAAAACAGTCTTTGAACATTTTCCACTTTACTTACAGTGTCTTTTATTTTCCAGGAGGAGAACTCCCACTTGCATATGCTGTTATTGTCTAACATTGCGGATTACAGATTGTAAATTGCCGTAACAAAACCATACAAGCACGAGGGCACGTAATGTTTCATTGGCATTTCCTCGTTTTTTACCAGTTATTATTGTTTTATTATTGCTTTTAGTCATCGTTATTATTGCTATTGTTATCATATGATTATTACTACTTTTATTATTACTATTACTATTATTATTATTATTATTATTATTATTATTATTATTACTACTACTACTACTACTATTGTTATTATTATTATTATTATTATTATTATTATTATTATTATTATTATTATTATTATTATTATTATTATTATTATTATTATTATTATTATTATTATTATTATTATTATTATTATTATTATTATTATTATTATTATTATTATTATTATTATTATTATGAGAGATAATATTAATTAGAAAGTACATGGTACTTAGCTCGATGAAGAGTGAGTGAGTGAGCGAGTGGTGTTTAAGGGCCCTTCGACAACTAGGTCATTAGGGGCCGAGCTTGATGAAGATGTCATTTCATTTAAATGCATAAAGAACATGCTCCCTTGTTCTGATCTGAAAAATGTGTAAATTTCTTTCCACCCGTTACACTGCTGACCGAAAGAAAACTATAGTTCACCCTTTCATTCCTCTTGGTAGAAAGAAAGGCATCCTACCATAAAGCTTAATACGACTTCTCAATGTAATCTCTTCCGCATGATCATGTAGACCATTCTTACACTTTCTGTGAACTCTCCTTCAAAGAAAATGGATAGAAAGTTGTACTATTTACTCTTTCTAACGTGGTAGGTCCCGGAGTCTCCTACTTTTAGATTCTGAGTTTACACGTGAATACGTCATCATACCCAATGCCAAAGTAAGTTTGTTCTGCAAGCACAAGCTAATGGCATGAAATAAAGAAAGTTACTAAAACAGCACATCAGCAGATTTCATGGATAACTTTGCTACATTTCTCCGGCGAGAGCAAAAGGAAAAGGAAAAGAGGTACCTAGCAATTTGACTAGAAGTGAGCAAAGTAAAGCACCAGGGGAAAACACAGGGTTACCGGATGTTCTGGAAATAGAAAATTAAACATTGCAACTAACTTTGTTTTATCACATTTATAAACCAGTGTTGTCTCATTCATGTCTCATTCACTTCTTTGCTTGCTTGCTGACATAAACACATGCACAGGAGGCAAAAACAGTGTCAGAATTTCATAAATACCTATTCCCCACTCACATCGAGAATGCAAATATAGTACGAAAAGTCTGGTGTGTTGCACTCACATGACTTTATCTACTCTTCTACCAAACATTCTTACAAACTCTTATTCCTCTATCTTCTTCGTGTTAGTTAAGATAAACATTTGCAGAAATTCTCTTTTTAATGATTTTCTTGTAGGTACAAGGGGAATATGGGAATACAGTTGAGCTTTAAAGCTTTCAAATTCCGTTCGCTTTGCACAATTAACATTAACCTGGTCCCATGGTGTAATGGTTAGCACTCTGGACTCTGAATCCAGCGATCCGAGTTCAAATCTCGGTGGGACCTTGCACTTTTGGGGTAGTAAGGGGTAGTGAGGCGCCTCCTATAGCCTCCCCTACCCAATTCCCATCCTTATCCTGCCCGTGGTGCACCCTGCTTTTAACAGATGAGGCTCTGGGGACCGAATCACAACGATATAACTGTTTCATCTAAAATGGAGGAAATGTCATTTACATATGTGCTGGCCTATCACAGCACAACAGCGTCCCTCAGAGGCACATGAGGGGAAGGTCGGTGGATCTAAATACCACCTATTTAGTCCTCCCGGCTAGGTCCGATGGACCCGTTGACCAACGATAGGTGTGGTCCCCCTTGCAAAGTGGGGGTTTAAGTCGGGTGATGTAACTGCCACATTGTAAAACTGGTGCCCGTTAAGAAAACAGTTAATGAAAGCCACACAAGATAAGGCTATCCAAAAAACTATCAGAGAAACTAATAAGCCAAAAGGTATACGAAATGATATTTTTATTCAGGATTTTAATGAAACAGAACTGGATTTAGCAATAGAACAATTACAGAACAAAAAATCTCCTGGACCAGACAAGATCCACCCAGAGTTTATTAAACACCTTGGCAGGAAAGGAAAAGAAATCCTACTTAAACTGTATAACACGTGTTGGAGAATGACTGTACCTTCCGACTGGAAAAAAGCCATTATCATCCCGATTTTAAAGAAAAAGAAACCCTCAAACAATATTAATAGTTTCAGACCAATATCTTTGACCAGTGCTATTGCAAAAGTGATGGAAAGAATGGTGGCATCTAGACTTAACTGGTTCCTAGAATATTACAACTTAATTAATAGTTCACAGACCGGCTTCAGAGAGAATCATAGTACAAGTGAAAATGTACTCCTACTAAGCCAAGACATCAAGGAAGCTTTCAATAGAAAGGAGGATACCTTGGCAGTATTCATTGATTTTAAATCAGCATATGACTCAGTCTGGAGAAACAAATTAATTGAGAAGGTGCAATCACTAGGTGTGAAAAGTAACATGCTTAAATGGATAACTCAGTTTATTTCACAAAGATTTTGTGCCACAAAATATAATACATACATTTCCAAATATAAACAAACACACCGAGGACTTCCACAAGGTCAATAATAAAAACTTTAGAAACCAAAATTGCTTTATTTGCTGACGATGTAGTCATTTGGACTTCAGGCTCTCCAAAAAAAACCTGAATTAATTAAAGACAGAATAGAAACAGCCCTAAACAAAGTACATGAATGGAGCTCCAAAAACCTCAATGTGGAAAAAACAAATTATGAATTATTTACACTAAAATACAAACTAGTTAATATTAACATAAATTATAATGGTAAACCACTCAAAGCAGTTGATGATGCCAAATACTTAGGCATCACTTTCGACAGAAAGCTAAGTTGGAAAAAACATATAGCAAACATCTCAGAAAAGGTTGAAAAGAAATTGCAAATCCTGAAAAGGTTAGCTGGTGCTAAATGGGGCTGCTCAATGAGAGTCCTTAACACAACATACAAAATGCATATTAAACCAAACCTCTTGTACTGTTCTGAAGCTTTAATAACAGCAGCAAATGCTAACATCAATAAACTTGAACAAATACAAAATCAGGCTCTTCGCCTAATCACTGGAGCAGTTAAATCCACACCTATTGATGCCATGCTTGCCTTAACAGGGACCCCATCAATAACAACAAAAATAGAAGAACAAGCATTGCTCCAACACGAGAAAATGTTACGACTGCCAAACTCTAAATGGACAGAAGAGAACCTCCCCCCTTCAATCCTTAAAACTCATAGTAGTTTCCTAGAAAAGGTAACACTGATTAAATCCAAATTGAACATTCCTAACACCAGAGAAAATCTACTTATAAGAGAAAATCCATTGGAATTATTGCAAACTACCTTCAATTTGGAATTAATAGAGGAAATAAGTAAATCAGACACACCAAAAGAAATACAAAAACTTCTAGCTCTGAAAACAATCAATACTAGGTATCCCACAGAAGAATGGCTGCACATATATGCTGATGGACCCTCCAAGGAAAACCTTACTGGAGCTGGAGTTACGTGTTCACATTTTTCCTTTTATCATTCTGTTAGCAGAGACACAACAAATTATGATGGAGAAATAGAGGCAATATACATTGCTCTCCGACAATTATTAAATCTTCCCTTAAATAAATTTAACAAGGCAGTAATTCTTTCAGATTCTAAAGCTGCAATTCAGGGAATATGTTCAAATACTACAAAGAAGTCAACAAAAATTAGAGAATGCTACAAACTGTTAACACAACTCCAAAAAGTTAATAAGACTGTTCATCTCCAATGGATTCCAGCACACTGTGGAGTCATGGGGAACGAAGCTGCAGACTCACTTGCAAAGAAAGGCACAACAATAAAACAAAAGTCTAAATTCAATGTCTCATATTCCTCAATAAAACGCTTGATCATTAAAAAATTTTCTCATTCATACCTACAAGGTATCTCAGCCTCACCAATATGTGTCCTGTGTAACGATCCAGCAGAAATGAACGAAGACCACTTGAAGACCTGTGAAGCATTAAGATCAGAAAAAACTACAGTTCAAAAGTATTGGAAAGCACGAATGCTAATGGCTTCATTGCCAGATGCAAGGCACTAGAAAACAACAACATATAAAACCTGAATAACGATATTCCATTTGACAGAAGTATAAGTTCTTCAAAATTCACACAAATAACAAGGAACATCTCTGAAATGGTTCACTCTACAACAAATTTTACTTGTATATAAATTGTGTGTTTTACCAAGACCTACATGGTTCTGTAGTAAGATTTGGCCTATCGCTTACGGTTTACCAGTTTTGCAAAAGTAGTCCAGAGTAAATAGGACTACATGGGCTATAGCCAGAAAATTCAAGATATACATTTCATTTGTCATAAAAATATCTCAAACATATGACATTTTAACCAAAATCGATACAGCCATTTTCAAGAAAATCAAAATTTTTGGACAATGTCCATGTAGAGGGTAGTTTAGGGTGGGGCAATTTTCTCTAACTTACAGTCGTCTGATTGACCTGAAAATTTGCACACATGTCAAGGACCGATTGCAATGTAACAATATCATAGCTTTCTTTCTTTCCTTCTTTCCTTCTTTCCTACTTTCCTTCTCTCCTTCTTTCCTTCTCTCCTCTCCTTCTCTCCTTCTATTCTTCTCTCGTTCTCTCCTTCTCTCCTTCTCTCCTTCTCTCCTACTCTCCTTCTTTCCTTCTCTCCTTCTCTCCTTCTGTCCTTCTCTCCTTCTCTCTTTCTCTCCTCTCCTTCTCTCCTCTCCTTCTCTCCTTCTCTGCTCTCCTTCTCTCCTTCTCACCTTCTCTACTTCTCTCCTTCTCTCCTTCTCTCCTCCTATCCTCCTCTCCTTCTCTCCTCCTCTCCTCCTCTCCGCCTCTCCTCCTCTCCTCCACTCCTCCTCTCCTCCTCTCCTCCTCTCCGCCTCTCCTCCTCTCCTCTTCTCCTCCTCTCCTCCTCTCCTCCTTTCCTCCTCTCCTCCTTTCTTTCTTCTTTTCTGTCTTCCTTTCTTTCTTCCTTTCTCTCCTCCTTTCTCTCTTCCTTTCTCTCTTCCTTTATCTCTTCCTTTCTCTCCTCCTTTCTCTCCTCCTTTCTCTCTTCCTTTCTCTCTTCCTTTCTCTTTTCCTTTCTCCCTTCCTTTCTCTCTTCCTTTCTCTCTTCCTTTCTCTCTTCCTTTCTTTCTTCCTTTCTTTCTTCCTTTCTTTCTTCCTTCCTTTCTTCCTTCCTTTCTTCCTTTCTTCCTTCCTTTCTTCCTTCCTTTCTTCTAACCTTTCTTCCTTTCTTCCTTCCTTTCTTCCTTCCTTTCTTCCTTCCTTTCTTCCTTCCTTTCTTCCTTCCTTTCTTCCTTCCTTTCTTCCTTCCTTTCTTCCTTCCTTTCTTCCTTCCTTTCTTCCTTCCTTTCTTCCTTCGTTTCTTCCTTCGTTTCTTCCTTCCTTTCTTCCTTCCTTTATTCCTTCCTTCCTTCCTTTCTTCCTTCCTTTCTTCCTTCCTTCCTTCCTTCCTTTCTTCCTTCCTTCCTTCCTGCCTCCCTCCCTCCCTCGCACCCTCCCTCCCACCCTCCCTCCCTCCCTGCCTGCCAGCCTGCCAGCCTGCCTGCCTGCCTGCCAGCCTGCCTGCTTGCCTGCCTGCCTATCTGCCTCTCTCCCTCCCTTCCTTCCTTCCTTCCTTCCTTCCTCCCTTCCTCCCTTACTTCCTTCCTGCCTTCCTGCCTTCCTGCCTCCCTCCCTTCCTTCTTTCCTCCCTCCCTCCCTTCCTCCCTTCCTTCCTTCCTGCCTGCCTGCCTGCCTCCCTTCCTGCCTTCTTTTCTTGCTTTCTTTCACTTTCTCTTTGTTTCTTTCTTTGTTTCTTTCCTTTCTTCCTTCCTTCTATCTTTGTTTGTTTGTTTCTTTCTTTACTTCTTTATTTATTTATTTATTTCCTTCTTTGGTTCTTTCGTTCTTTCTTTGTTTCTTGCCTTCCGTTTTTTTTCTGTCAAGGAGAGCAGTAATAATATTCTAGTCTAGGTCTTAAATTCTGTTTCATTTGATGCATTTTTATTACAAACTATCAGTGTAATTAACTAGGGCTCTTGTTCACAAAATGTCGAACCTTGCTTAATACATTCATGTGCTAAAGGGGAAGGAGGTTAAAGACAACCTAGAGTTTACGTCATTTTATAGGAACTCCTCGAAATGGTGACCTGATTTTTCATGACAAGGTTGAGAAGGGAATCATTTGTCGTACGTTATCCAAAAGCCGAATCAGGGAAATTATAGTCTTGTTAATGATTTTCTTCGTATGGAATAAAAAAGAACATAAGCAGTAACTGCATGGCAGTAAACGAACCCATTACCTCAGGACAACAGCTTTCACGGTTAGGAATCAAGCCACAAAAGCAGTTAAGCAAGCGTCTGTAGAGTAGAGTTTATGACATTAAACCTTGATAACGCTGATAACGAGCTGCTGAAAATTGACATCTCTATACTCGGGCAGCAGTTTTAAGAGCATTCTTAAGTCAACTTGTTGCCCGACTTTGCTTTAACATCTACTTATCAGCATCTGATACCAATACGTTAACCACCATATAACTACGTTATGTTTGGCCGCGGACCATACATTGGCCATTTCAGTACACTCGTATCTGTCGCATCAACAATCCCTCAAGTTATTTCGGTGCAGTTCATTAACTTCTGCATAATGCCTTTGGCATTATATTCTCTTTGTATATCCAGGATATAAAAACGTATAAGAATTTCCTATTTGAGAATGGCTTGGGTATTGGAAAATTCATACAAATTACAAGAAATATCTCGGAAACTGTTCACTGCACAAAATAATCTTATTACTTGCATTCACATGACTTCCTCTACTCTTGTACAAACTACTCTTACAGATGCTGGGCCTTAAGCGGTAGTAAATACTAAATCTTTGTAATCTAATTGAGACAAGTGTTTGAATAACTATAAATCTGATGTGTGACAATCCGAAACTCCTTTCCCATTAGCATTTTAAAGAATTTAATTCTTGGTTTAACTTCTTATTTATCTGTATGCTTAAGGTATCAGAAGGTATTTGATAGATGTATGAATCCGGACTTCCCATTTTGCTCTTTTAGGTCCTACTTCCGGCTATATTGTGTGAGCATCTCTGGCATCAGAAAACTGCAGTATCTTTTATTGAGCTTCCTATTATTTTGCCCATGTTTCATAGGAAAACAACAGAATGCTGATATATTGGAGCATATTGCACCAGATAAACTAACTTAAGCCAGATGTACTGATGAAGAATTTTAAATTGCTGTTTGGTTTCAGAGGAGTAATATAAACAAGTAAATTAAAATCTTCAGTTAGTTACATTAATTTGTGCTCATCAAAAGAAATTTGATCATTACAGGCACTACTAAGTATCTTATATGCTTCGATATATCGTTCATAGAGATTGTAACAGATCCTTGTACACATACATGTCTCAGATGTTTGGGAGAAATTGGTTGTTGACAACTGTGCACCTACTTTTATTAGTTAAAGTCATTGCTTTCCTTTCACCATTGTTTACTATGGCTATGTATGAGCAAATGCATAAGCAGATAAATTTGACAAGAGAGTCAGTATAGAGAAGCTATATTTTGTGGGCAAACCGATATCCAGGTGGTTTTTTGAGAACTAGCAACATAACTGAATATAAGCATGACATTACATAATAATGTGAGGAATCTAGTGACAACTTTCGGTTGTCTCAATACGAACAGAGATTCTGCATCCACCATTGGAAGTGTCTGTCTTTACGTTAAAAAGGTCTTATGAATATTCCTTTTCTCAATGAAGATGCCTTCAAGCATTTTATTGTCTGGAGTATAATTATTTTTAATTTTGTTAATATTACGGAGCTTGTAATATTTTACTGCTGACTACTACGATACTGGCAATAGTTCTATTTGGTTTGCAATTGACCTGTTAATTTGAAATTACTCTTACGGCCTTCACATATTACACGTTGTTCACCTATTTGTTCAATTTGCATAGAAAGCATCTTCAGTACAGTATTCCGTATTAAAATACTGGTTTTAACATCGTAATCCTGGGACTTTAAAGATGTGTCTATCATTAGGACATATTTATTTACTATTTTACTTCATCTAAATGCAATATGTGCTTTTCTTATAAGAATGTTTATACTAACGCTAGATTTACATTGTTTTGGAAACTGGGCATTCAAGATCCTTCTCAGAACAGTTAATATATTTTAACATTTCTAGGTAAAGTTTTCGGCGTATAATTTAGGTTGATTCGTATATTTTATATTCTTTATGCTTGAATAAACAAATGGCGTCCCTTGGTAACATGTAATGATAGTATGGATTTGGAACCACATTGTATATGAACTTTGATATATTAGTATTGCGAAAAGAAGTTATATTCTAGTTTGATAGTAAGTGCATCCAAATAAAACGGTCTTCAAAACTACACACACCATTAAAATATTGGAATTGTGTTAATAATTCGTAGGTTATGAGAGGAAAATAAGGTGGTAACTGTATAAACAAATGTCTTCCTCTGGATTCGCATTATTAAAGCAAAATATGATTGATCGATATGAAATCTCGCTTCACTAAGAACTTCACTAGTAAATATTATTATATTATGTTTCAATATGTAGTCCACCTTTATAGCAAATATAACTATATTCTATGCTTTTGATTAAAATATGCAGACAACAGCTAGCATAGGTATACTCATAAAACGTAACCCCGTGGCACAGCGCCAATCCGGGACAAGGCCTACCGCCCCACCGCTGCACCCCCCCTCTGCCCACCACAGGCATCATAAGTGGGGTGTAGCATTGGAGGTGGGACGTGATCAGCGCCCCGGTCCCTCCCGGCTGGTTAGGCGGTCTTCTCAACCAGGTGCTCTCGACTTTTCAATCAAGTACCCCCTCAGATGGTCGCTCAGGGACCTAATGGGACTGAGTGCACCCCGGTCCAGGTCTCCCAGCTGGAGAAAATCTCCACGCCGGTACCGAGAATAGAACTCAAGTCCCCCGCTTGGTAAGAAGCAACGCTACCACCGTGCTTAGGAAACGACCTAGGATATACTCGTAGTCCATAGAATAAAAAATTCATATTTTGGTTGTCTAAAAGGTTGCAGCAACGATTTTGATTACAGTGGTCTATCCAAACAATAAGATTGCATAAAAATTTATCTTAAATTTTCTGGAGATAGGCTCTGAAGTTCTCTTTAATTCGAAGGAATTTTATATAATTTTACATAATCGATAAACCATAGAAGGCAGATAGAATCTTGTACAAAAAAGTGAATCTCTTTAACAAATTTAACTTCAGCTAATCTTTGCTGCAATTTACAAGATATCCGTAGCTATTGGTGTGCATTTTTTAAAATGTTTGTTACATTAAACAGTCTCTGTGCATTTGTTTTTGATGGTCTCATGGAAACAGTAGTAACTTTCAAGGACAGCGTATTTAAATAATTGACTCGCTTCGGACTCCTAATGCTGTTTTGTACGTCAAATGGAATGTGTGGTTGAGCTATTTCTGCAAATGTCTTTCTCGATTAATGTGAATCGCGAGTCTCATGTCCCAGTATTTGCGGTTGTCTTTGAAGATTTTCAATCGCTCCGTGGACTCGAACCATAAGGTCCTTCGCTGACGTTACAGGAGTGTCATACAACATACTCTTCATACAACTCCACAGAAAATCGTCGAGAGGTGTCAGATCTGGCGACCACGCTGCCCATGGAACTGCTCCACCTTTAGAGATCCATCGATTTCGATATGCGACGTGGAGCTGATTCCGCACATTTACATCAGTGTGCTGGAGCTCATGTCGGCCAATTCCGGAGCTGTATACTGGTACGTGTCGCACTGTTGTTAAAAAACGTTACTGTACTTGACACTACCCAAGTAACGCAGTAGGATGCGCACCAAGAACCCTGTGGAGGAATTTAGCGCAAGCGCAGGAATGTTATTACGCTCACATCGCTCATCTCAATACACAGACGGCTAAAGGATTATATATAATCAAACATAATATTCCGTATTAAGATACCAAAACGAATGTTAACAAATTGTCAGAACCGTTCGTTCTCAAACTTCGACGTTCTGCAGCGTCCAAACCGTGCATTTCTCGACAGAGTTCTTATTTGAAAACGGATCAGTTTGCAACCCGCATAACATACTAAGTGTTGCCGGTGATTTTTTGGACACCCAGTATATATAAGCTTAGGTAATGTCGCCATTTCTCACACTGCCATGGCATTTAAAGGCCAGTAGACAGCTACCCGTTTTAACAAATTTGACACTTCAGTTTCCCGTATCCTCTTGTACCTCCCTACAACGAACCTATAAAGAAACTGCAGGAGAATCTCACTAATCCGAACTAATAAAAGACGAACTGAAACCATTTTGCGCCACTAACAATGAAATTCAACTATTACTATACAATGGGCCACCACATTCGGTGTCTATCCAGTTTTAACGTTTGTGTTTCACGACAATGGCGGAGGATTCTCAGGGATGATTGTCTCGAAAATAATGTTTTTTCTACACTTTGTGTCATATGGGAAGGGGCATACTAACGGCTTATCCGGAATCGAACTACTGTGCCTGCGTAAGGTCATAAACCCTCTGCTATAACAGTTTAATTATTTATTAGTAAATCTGAACTAACACATTTTGTTTCATAAATTGAACTACACATATTACAATAATAGGCTTTTTAAATCTCTTTGCCCAAGAAAGCTACAGAATGTTATAAGCTGAACACTGTGTTTGAAGTAGCGGAAGGGATGGAATACTCAGTCAGAAAAGTTTTTATTGTAGTTGACGCACCAACCGACAGGGTGCTCCCTTGTCACGTGGTTTTGTATAGCACTCCTTTGAACTTATACAGAGACCACTTTGTTCTGTGAACACACTTTTCTCTCTAAAAATCCTCACACACTTTAGGAGAGAGGCTGGGAACTGCAAAAGTAGATAGTAATAAAGGTGTTAGGTGTAAATTAGGTGAGTATTGCAGAGACTGGTGGTGAAACTAAAATTGGTGTGCATACACATCCCCAAAAAATAAAGAAACGCGCCTTCAAATGCCTCGGATTTAACAAAACCTCATATTTGTGAGAGTCGAATTTGCGAGACCCTTCTGTGTTTCTGAAAATGTTTGTCTCGATTAAATGTGAAGCGCGTATATAGAAATATACATTACAATATCAGTATTTATATAACCTATATAAAAGTAAAAGCAGTGGGTAGAGAAAGTAATGCCAACTAACAAATAAGATAGTTATGCATAAAATTATCGGTTTCGAGTTATAATTTCCAGGATACATTGATTTCAATGTAAATCAAATAATTCACAATTGTGTTGAAATCTTTCAGTGGTCATCGAAGAAAAACTCATGTAAGTTAGAGTCAGGTGGGTGCAAAATAATAATTTATATATCATTAGGAGCAAGGCCTTCCGCACACCTGCTGCGTTCTCTATCTCTGCCTACCACATGTGTCATGAGAGAATGCAGCACTGGAGGCTGGGACGTAGTCAATAATCTGATCACTCTCGGCCGGTATAGGCGGTCTTCGCAACCGGGGACTGCTACTTCTCCATCAAGCAGCTCCTCAATTGGCCCCTCAGGGACCTAACAAGGCTAAGTGCACCCCAGACCAGATCTACCGGCGAGAGAAAATCCCCACGCCGTTACCGGAAATAGAACCCCAGTCTCTCTCCTACTTGATGAACGCTAAGGAGAGATGTGTAAATCTCTTCTGCCACCAGCTCGACCGTAAAATTTTACAGGGAGGCCCTTACAATCTTGTAGCTACTATTAATCTCATGAATGTCATGTTTCAATATTTTTATGAGTTGTTGTTATATTTTTAAGGATTCTTCTACAATAAAGTACTTTTCCTTCGGCCCAAATGGATTTTGCTCCGCCACAGAATTCTGTCGTCCGCATCTTCTTTGAGGTCTTTGTTGATCATGTTTTTTCTTACTTCATCCAGTCACTGTTCTCTGGGCATCCCCCTTCTCATGCCATCAATATTTCAGTCCAATATCATATTTGGGAATCGATATCTCTTCATCCCCTTCAGATGCCCAAATCACTTCAATCGTCTTTCTTCTATTATTTATAAAACAGTACATTCAACATTCATTATTTCTCTAATTTTCTCCTTTCTAGGTGCCTTCCGCCAAAAGTCCATCTGTGTTGCCAATAATTTATTTGCTTGGTGTCTACCTAATATCCAGGTCTCTGCAGTATATAACATCATACTATGTACTAATGACTTGAATATTAGTGTTTGTGGTTTACTTACGTAATTTCTACTCCACAGCACTGACTTTAGCATGCCAAATACTTTTCTTCTTTCACTGATTCTTTTTTCAATTTCAAAATAGCTTTTCCGATCTGATTCTAAAGTTGATCCTAAATATTCAAATTTAGCTACTTTCTTAATTACCTCACTTTCAATTTGTAATTTTTCTTCATTCTCCACTTTAGATGTGAAATATTCAGTTTCCTAGTGCTTACATTTAATCACCATTTTCTGTATTCCTCCATTAGTTGTTTTTGTTGTATGACTATCTTAAAATTTATATACTATAATTGTGCGCATCCCATTCATTCACGCGTTTTGTAGGCGAGAATATAACTCCTTTAGACTTTGTTATTCCTCCAGATCATTTATGGTTAGTTATCGGAGCCACTTTCTAATTTTGCTGGTTAGGTAGAGGTAAAGTTTTGTTGCATTGTCACAGGATTATCCTAACGATCCTTCCATCGCTAATTGTTTTCACGGGTCGAACCTGGTGGCTAAGAGGAAATAACCATGTTGTCAACAAGTTGTTGCCGTGCGGTTTGAATAATTCAGGTGGTGTGGTGCTTGCTGACCAAATTAGGGATATAGTCCAAGGCGTGGTCACATACATACTCCTCTCTCATTCTCTCTGGTTCTCTCTGTCCCGCAGATCGATACCGACCTAGGATTTCAACTCCGATGAATTGCGAGGTACATAAAAACGCGTTAACACTAATTAGAGCAAACAGGTAATCTTATTGCATACTTTATACTTTAATCCTCTACTGTATAATGCTGCGTAACAGAACGGTATGGATATTCATAACTGAAGTGGGTGTTCTAATGCTAGGCTGCAACAACGCATTTATAGATTTCCTTTGCACTAAAGTGTTATTTTGCCTCTGAAATGAGTTGCAAGACCAATCGGCAACGCTATTGAGTTGTCAATGGACCCTTTAAACCAGTTATGTCCAACCTTGTCTCTTTGGAGACGCTTTCGTAATTAGCGGCTATTCCCCACTCCACTCTTTCAGTCGGAGGCTGAACCAGGTCTTGCTTGTGACGCGTACAAAGACAAGCACACAATCAGTTTCTACTGACGGACACAAACAGGCGATTCCATGACAGTTTTTAAGTCATAACTTGATTTTTCTGGGAATGTCTTCAGAAGACCTCTTCATTCTGGATGACTTTTGCATATATAGTAAACAGTAAGAGGCAGACAAAGTCTTAGTAAATAAAAAATGTGGATCAGGTTAAACCACAAAATTTATGCGAAATACTCATGCTTTTGAGTGAACCATTACCGAGATACTCTTTATTATTTGCGTGAATATACCAATACTTATACTTTCTCAAATAGGAATATGTTATTCGTTTTTATCTCTTGGCCTTGTAAAGAGAACGCAATTTCAAAGGCATTCGTTAGCAACCGGCTCTTAAAACATTTCACTATCGTTTAAAGCTTACTCTATAACCATATTCCCCTTGTATCTACACGAAAATTAACAGTAAGATACTCGCTGAAAATTCTTATGACGATTAAAGTGAAGTAGATACAGAAATAAGTATTTGCCAGAATTGTTTGTGTAAGAGTGAATATAATTCTACATGTATTTGCGAACAGAGTTCCTCCAAATTGAACTATATTAAAAGTCTGTATCACTAGGTTACGCGGCGATCACTTGGTGGATCTTATAACACTATGCACTTCAACTTTGTCACCAAATATTAATAGACTTCTTAAGTGTATGAAGTGCCAAAGAAGTCACCAATGAACAGATGTTTATGGCATTAGGTTTGAAAGTGCTTTCGGAAATCAAACGCAACGTACATATAACAAAACAACCACTGTAACACAATATACTTCGGTGTGTTAAACAGTGGTTAAGTCCGCATACAGTGGAAGGAGGTAAATCCAACCTCCCCTCTTTCGCAAACTTTGAACATCGCTGCTACTATAGGTCGTACCTAAAACAATTAGTAGATGGCCACCATTATAGCTTTCATCATATGGTTTCCTGTTAATTGATGTCATGTATATATATGTCACCCTCAGATACAAGTAAATAAAAACTATTGTTGCAAGAATTATTGTCGATTGATGTATATAGTATTATAGCTTTATGCCGGAAGGTGTTGTATTTCTATTTTGTTCTTTGTTATAGAATTAACGTGTGACGAATAGGTTATATCTGATTACATTTCCTTTAAATTGTCCATCTGCTAAAGCGCTGTTTCGTCAGAAATACTTACGCTAGCGAATCCTGAGTAGATGCAAAATTATCCTGAGTTAATAGGTAGTGGTTTAAGAACACAATGTTGCGTCTTTGAAGTCGTTGGACCCAACCACCGTTCCTTTTAAGCGACTTCACTTTTTCAAGCATACAAGATGTTTAAAAAAGGAGTTGGAATTGGTCAAAATTAGAATAAATTTAGCTGTATACATATGTTCGTAAACAAATACCAGTTCAGATATGATCCATTTCAGAACAATGTGCAATGTATGCATATTTTCGATAGATTTGGCATACACCAATGTCTTGAAATGTCCCCATAGCCAGAAACGCAATGGATAGAGGTCCGGCAAACGCGGAGGCTATGCTACTGGACCTTCTCAACCAACCCGTCGTCCATTAAATGTTTGGTTTAAGTATCAGAATCACTTTAGTCCCAATGTGTGGGCAGCAATTTTGGGTGACAGACTCCTAGGACCATAAATTTTACCAAACAGATTAACAGGTGCTGTGCATCATCAATTCCTGCGCGATGAGTTACCCTTGCTTTTGAAGGAGTTGTGCTTGAAGAAAGACGATGCAAGTGGTTTATGCATGATGCGGTACCACCTCATTTTGTACGCATGGAGCGAGAATATTTAAACCAAACATTTAATGGACGATGGAATGGTCGAGGAGGTTCAGTAGCGTGGCCTCCGCGTTAACCGTACCTCAGTCCGTTAGGCTTCTGGCTATGGGAATATTTAAAGACATTGATATGTGCCAAACCTATCGAAAATGTGCATACATTACACATTGTTGTGAAATGGCCCATATCTCAACAAGTATTTGTTTCCGGACATATGATTATAGGGACATTTATTCTAGTTTTGACCAATCCCAACTCCTGTTGCAACAACGGGCACCTTTTAAATATCCTGTATACATCTATAACTACATATATAACTGTAATTACCATACCCTGATGAATTATTGTCGATTGCGCGTATTACTACAAGTTGTGCAATAAGTGGGTGCATGAGCGCGAAAAGCGATGTGAAGCGTTTAAGCAAATATGCAATCTTAACCTGCATTTCTACCAAGACCGAGATCTGTTAGACAGAGATCCAATCCTTTTCAAGAATATGACAACATATAATTTAAAGTTAGATTTCGGTTCTCCAAACAAACATTCGTGGATATCTGCACGTGCTAGAGCTGCAGATTGTAAAACTGACTTCCACAAAGTATGGCCGTGTCGCCACAAAATCAGCTGTTAATTACACAGAGCACCAACCTTTCATTGATTACTCTTCGTTATTACACAACAGGAGCCTTTGAGAATGTGATAAGAGATTATATTCATGTTTACAAATGTACAGTGGAATAATAAGACGCATTGCATGAATGAGGGTAGAGTGTATACATATCACCTCAAAACAATTCTTTTCAAAGTGTGAAGCAAGATTTCTATGATATTAGTAATTTCCCCAATGTTACCGGTGCTTTAAACTACATTCACAAAAAAATACAAAGTTTGGTCAAAAATGAAATGTTCAGAAACAGGATAGCTTCCTGTCTAGGCAATCTGTATTGTGAGGACATAATTGCACATTGTCAACATTCTTACTTCAGTTTGTAATTGCATCCATTACTTTTATTTTACACTTATTTTCTGAAATTAATGCTGAAAATAACATTTTTTCCCTTTCTGAGGAAATTTTGCATCTATTCCTTTTGTTTTCCATTTCGGCTTGCAGAAAATACGAAACACCTTTGTCGACAAAATCATAAGTACAATTCTGGACGCGTGGCGTCAGTTGCTTCTTGCAGCGACATCACCCATCCGACAAGATAATTACGTATGTCTACTGCATCGGCTCAGTCGTTTTGCTGTTTCTGTCGTTAATGATGGGAATAGTTAGCAGATCTTGTGATGTATTTGCAACATCCTATACTTTACAGACCTTAGTAGTTTATTGATCCATCAATCACAAAAGGGAATAACTGCTTATATGGCAATTTTCTTGCAGCCCAACATCACTCTTACATTCTATTAAGGGTACCATTCCCTACTGTCGTACATTCTGAAAAATTTTGATTTGAGGGATTAATACATTTTGGTGCGTATAAGAGATATGGGGCGGCGCAATGCCCGAACGGTCACACAGCTCAACTTTCACCAATGCAAGACCGTAAGAGGGATTTGTGTGGACAAAGCGGGTTCTCCGGTTCCCCGCACCATTCATTCCACCAGCTGTTCCATCATCACCTTTTCTTTCATCTATTTCGCTCTCATTTCATATCATCTCCTTACTCAATCTCGTACCAAGCTTCGATGACTACCCTCTCTGATCCAGAATCCACCTGGTCCTCGACATGTATCTGAGCCCAGGTGCCTAGTGTCCAGGTGTCCAAAGGGTGTGTAAGTCATCTATGTGAGGAGAGTAAAAAGGAGACGAGGAGGAAGAACAAGGAAGGAAAAAAAAAGTAATATGGGTACATAATGAGTATGTAAATCGTTAGTCAATACTGGAGTGCCGTATTAGGGTCTACCCTCTTACATTCAATATTTCCTGATTACTTCTGGTGTTATTTACCATTCCAATTTCTCCTTGACTCAAGGACTCAATGACAACTTGCGTAGGAGACTTAACACCTCGATCGCAAGGCGATCTTTTGTGCCTATGCCCCTGACGGGACACCTTAGGGAGGATGGATGAGACGAATGAATCCGAAGGGTGGCCAGAACGTTGCCACGACAGAGCATAGTACAGAGTCCTTACATTTTCCCAGTTAGAAGCTCCCCGGTGGAAGCTGGCTCAACCAGGTTCCTCTTTCAGCCCTTTGGGTTCGTACTCCTGTTAGGACTTGGAAACCGGTTCCCCTCACCCTCGGGCTTGTGCCATCCCATGGGGTCCCGGAAACCACAAGGCCTGTCTTCCTAACAGGGGGATAAGATTTCCAGAACGCATTTATTCTCCCTGACGTGCTGTTGCCGCGACACTCGCCGACGCTTCCAATCCTGAAAGAAACCTAACGAAATGAACAGTGAAGTGAAATGATTAATGTAACGAAAGGGAGGGACAGGAAATTCGGAGGAAATGAAAATCCTTTCCAGAATCCGCGTGGCGACCGGGGAAAACCTATGGTTCAGGAAGTCCAGCAAGGGGAATCAAACCCGCTACCTCCCGAATGCAGGCCAGAGATGTTATCGCTTGGCCCATCCAGCTCGGTAGTTGCTCCTTACTGTGCAGCTTTACCTACTACTTCGAAACTCTAACTGGAGACTCATAAAATTAATACAAGTGAAATTCACCATTGAAAGTTTTAGGAAAATAAACTTTATGAACTACACATCCAGAAACTTATTTATTAAGTCAAAAAGGAAGAAATGTTAACTATTAGATATGTTTAGTTCTTCCAGGCTTGTAGGCCGTGGTCGAGAAGGCATTGTAGTTACCAACGTTTCGCCAAGTACTGGCTTGGCATCATCAGGGTAACACGATCTGCGTCTGCACTGGTCAGAGTTCGAATGTGGAAGCAGAGAGAGAGAGAGAGAGAGAGAGAGAGAGAGAGAGAGAGAGAGATGTGGATGTAAAGACCGTTAATGTTCGTTAGGGCTTTTTATATGCTGGGGGTGGGCGGTGCATTGTTGCGCTGGCTACGGTGGTGATTGGCTCGTATCGGTTGGCGGACTGGTTGTAGACGGGGTTTTATTACAACTGTTGCGTGTGCGTTTGAAAGTTTATCTAAGACCGGTATCCATGCTTTCTGTACACGAAATATTTCTTCCTTGCGATAAAAGTTGTCTTTGTGTTTGTAGATTTCTATGGCTTCCCTTTGAAGTCGGGCACAGTAGTTAACTGCAGAAGATAGCACTAGGATTTCTTTAAGGTTGACATCATGGCCAAATAATAAGGCGTGCTCTGCCACAGACAATTTATCTGTATGTCCCAATCTGGTGTGTCGCTCATGTTCTTTTAATCTAGTGGCCACACTGTTGTTGTTGTAGTGTTTAATGCCCGCTTTTACTACTACGGCACCGCAGGCGATGACTGATGATACATGGAATGAAGATGGAGCACCGGTGGAATGAGATGGCGGGGGAAACAGGAGCACCCGGAGAAAACCCGCCCTGACGCCGCTTCGTCCACCACGAATACCACATGCGGGTCCCTGGGATTGAACCCGGGCCACCTAGGTGGTAGGCGAGCGCGCTAACCGCTCGGCCACAGCGCCGCCGTGGCCACACTGTGCATCATAGTGCCTATATATACTTTGCCGCAACTGCAAGGAACTTTATATACAGCTGCAGATGTGTGTGGGTACCGTTTGTCTTTGGCCGATCTCAGTAGGCCTTTGGTCTTATTTATCGGTATGTGGACAGTATCAATTCCATGTGAGCGCAGAAGCTTGCCTATCCGGTCGGAGACGTTCCTGATGTAGGGGAGAAAGGCTGTTGCTACTTTGCCGCGTTCTTCCTTTTTTGTTGGTCACCTGGGATGAATTTCTCGCCGGATTTCTTTTCGTGTGTATCCATTGGACTGGAATGCTGAGTTTAGATGATTGAGTTCTTCCGTGGAAGTCGGAAGCATATCCTGACAATCCAATGGTCTTATAAATACAAAACTGAACTCGATCACAAACCATTGCACCATTGTCATATCTAAAAATACCTTTGTACTGGTTAAAGCAGTAAACCTTGAAACCTTCCAAACAAGTGTTTGTGCTCTGTATCCACATTATTAGTGGCAAGCTTTCGTTTCGCGACAATGGTCTGGCAGTTGCGTATGTTCCGACTAGATATCGAAGGTCAATATATGGTCAGTCTTTTTGACTCTGTGAGGGAGATGCGGGATCTTGTTTACGTACAGCAATTAAAATGTATCTATAATATTCATATCGTATAACAGACAATATAAATTATTATAGTCAAGTATAACGATAAAAAATAAAAATATAAATAAACAAAAGAAGTTGTCTAGTTACACGAAATATCTGGTTATCGGGATTCTACTGTATAATTCTGTAAACAAATCTGTGCTTTTTATTTAGCACAAATTAATACGGTTTTCCGCAACAGATGCTATAACTCATCTTATACAGTTTTTGACAACCTCTGAAGAAAAGTCTGCCGATGCTCATGATAAGCAGTCGTGAATGGTTGAAGCAGCTCGTTTCTTATCGCTCAAAGACAGCATGACGTAGTAAGAGTGGCTAGTTCTTTATTTATCTATCGAAAATCAAAGCTCAAGTGGTATTTAACTCTATATCTATGCGGAAAACAAATTCACACAGGCTAAGTGGACTGATAGGGACACTAACCACGTCCCATCCTTCACTAATGCACCCTAATCAAGACGCCCTGTGGTAGGCACAGGATGGGGACGCAGTTGCAAAGGCCTTGGTCCGGAGAGGGCTGTTGCCCCGCGGGGTTAGTTAATTAGAGAGATGACAAAATCTGATAAATGGTAAGGACGTGGTAAAAATGTAGGATAAACAGACATGATTGCTGAAGCATGTATTTTCGGTGAGTCTTCAGCAAAAGTAGTTTGACGTTAAGAGATTGGGATAGCGATACTGACATTTAATTTAGGTATCTTGAACAGCTGTCGAGAGGCCGGACGGAAGGAGGGACGGAAGGAGGGACGGGCGGACGGGCGGACGGGCGGACGGGCGGACGGGCGGACGGGCGGACGGGCGGACGGGCGGACGGGCGGACGGGCGGACGGGCGGACGGGCGGACGGGCGGACGGGCGGACGGGCGGACGGGCGGACGGGCGGACGGGCGGACGGGCGGACGGGCGGACGGGCGGACGGGCGGACGGGCGGACGGGCGGACGGGCGGACGGGCGGACGGGCGGACGGGCGGACGGGCGGACGGGCGGACGGGCGGACGGGCGGACGGGCGGACGGGCGGACGGGCGGACGGGCGGACGGGCGGACGGGCGGACGGGCGGACGGGCGGACGGGCGGACGGGCGGACGGGCGGACGGGCGGACGGGCGGACGGGCGGACGGGCGGACGGGCGGACGGGCGGACGGGCGGACGGGCGGACGGGCGGACGGGCGGACGGGCGGACGGGCGGACGGGCGGACGGGCGGACGGGCGGACGGGCGGACGGGCGGACGGGCGGACGGGCGGACGGGCGGACGGGCGGACGGGCGGACGGGCGGACGGGCGGACGGGCGGACGGGCGGACGGGCGGACGGGCGGACGGGCGGACGGGCGGACGGGCGGACGGGCGGACGGGCGGACGGGCGGACGGGCGGACGGGCGGACGGGCGGACGGGCGGACGGGCGGACGGGCGGACGGGCGGACGGGCGGACGGGCGGACGGGCGGACGGGCGGACGGGCGGACGGGCGGACGGGCGGACGGGCGGACGGGCGGACGGGCGGACGGGCGGACGGGCGGACGGGCGGACGGGCGGACGGGCGGACGGGCGGACGGGCGGACGGGCGGACGGGCGGACGGGCGGACGGGCGGACGGGCGGACGGGCGGACGGGCGGACGGGCGGACGGGCGGACGGGCGGACGGGCGGACGGGCGGACGGGCGGACGGGCGGACGGGCGGACGGGCGGACGGGCGGACGGGCGGACGGGCGGACGGGCGGACGGGCGGACGGGCGGACGGGCGGACGGGCGGACGGGCGGACGGGCGGACGGGCGGACGGGCGGACGGGCGGACGGGCGGACGGGCGGACGGGCGGACGGGCGGACGGGCGGACGGGCGGACGGGCGGACGGGCGGACGGGCGGACGGGCGGACGGGCGGACGGGCGGACGGGCGGACGGGCGGACGGGCGGACGGGCGGACGGGCGGACGGGCGGACGGGCGGACGGGCGGACGGGCGGACGGGCGGACGGGCGGACGGGCGGACGGGCGGACGGGCGGACGGGCGGACGGGCGGACGGGCGGACGGGCGGACGGGCGGACGGGCGGACGGGCGGACGGGCGGACGGGCGGACGGGCGGACGGGCGGACGGGCGGACGGGCGGACGGGCGGACGGGCGGACGGGCGGACGGGCGGACGGGCGGACGGGCGGACGGGCGGACGGGCGGACGGGCGGACGGGCGGACGGGCGGACGGGCGGACGGGCGGACGGGCGGACGGGCGGACGGGCGGACGGGCGGACGGGCGGACGGGCGGACGGGCGGACGGGCGGACGGGCGGACGGGCGGACGGGCGGACGGGCGGACGGGCGGACGGGCGGACGGGCGGACGGGCGGACGGGCGGACGGGCGGACGGGCGGACGGGCGGACGGGCGGACGGGCGGACGGGCGGACGGGCGGACGGGCGGACGGGCGGACGGGCGGACGGGCGGACGGGCGGACGGGCGGACGGGCGGACGGGCGGACGGGCGGACGGGCGGACGGGCGGACGGGCGGACGGGCGGACGGGCGGACGGGCGGACGGGCGGACGGGCGGACGGGCGGACGGGCGGACGGGCGGACGGGCGGACGGGCGGACGGGCGGACGGGCGGACGGGCGGACGGGCGGACGGGCGGACGGGCGGACGGGCGGACGGGCGGACGGGCGGACGGGCGGACGGGCGGACGGGCGGACGGGCGGACGGGCGGACGGGCGGACGGGCGGACGGGCGGACGGGCGGACGGGCGGACGGGCGGACGGGCGGACGGGCGGACGGGCGGACGGGCGGACGGGCGGACGGGCGGACGGGCGGACGGGCGGACGGGCGGACGGGCGGACGGGCGGACGGGCGGACGGGCGGACGGGCGGACGGGCGGACGGGCGGACGGGCGGACGGGCGGACGGGCGGACGGGCGGACGGGCGGACGGGCGGACGGGCGGACGGGCGGACGGGCGGACGGGCGGACGGGCGGACGGGCGGACGGGCGGACGGGCGGACGGGCGGACGGGCGGACGGGCGGACGGGCGGACGGGCGGACGGGCGGACGGGCGGACGGGCGGACGGGCGGACGGGCGGACGGGCGGACGGGCGGACGGGCGGACGGGCGGGCGGGCGGGCGGGCGGGCGGGCGGGCGGGCGGGCGGGCGGGCGGGCGGGCGGGCGGCGGGCGGGCGGGCGGGCGGGCGGGCGGGCGGGGCGGGCGGGCGGGCGGACGGGCGGACGGGCGGACGGGCGGACGGGCGGACGGGCGGACGGGCGGACGGGCGGACGGGCGGACGGGCGGACGGGCGGACGGGCGGACGGGCGGACGGGCGGACGGGCGGACGGGCGGACGGGCGGACGGGCGGACGGGCGGACGGGCGGACGGGCGGACGGGCGGACGGGCGGACGGGCGGACGGGCGGACGGGCGGACGGGCGGACGGGCGGACGGGCGGACGGGCGGACGGGCGGACGGGCGGACGGGCGGACGGGCGGACGGGCGGACGGGCGGACGGGCGGACGGGCGGACGGGCGGACGGGCGGACGGGCGGACGGGCGGACGGGCGGACGGGCGGACGGGCGGACGGGCGGACGGGCGGACCGGCGGACGGGCGGACGGGCGGACGGGCGGACGGGCGGACGGGCGGACGGGCGGACGGGCGGACGGGCGGACGGGCGGACGGGCGGACGGGCGGACGGGCGGACGGGCGGACGGGCGGACGGGCGGACGGGCGGACGGGCGGACGGGCGGACGGGCGGACGGGCGGACGGGCGGACGGGCGGACGGGCGGACGGGCGGGCGGGCGGGCGGGCGGGCGGGCGGGCGGGCGGGCGGGCGGGCGGGCGGGCGGGCGGGCGGGCGGGCGGGCGGGCGGGCGGGCGGGCGGGCGGGCGGGCGGGCGGGCGGGCGGGCGGGCGGGCGGGCGGGCGGGCGGGCGGCGGACGGGCGGACGGGCGGACGGGCGGACGGGCGGACGGGCGGACGGGCGGACGGGCGGACGGGCGGACGGGCGGACGGGCGGACGGGCGGACGGGCGGACGGGCGGACGGGCGGACGGGCGGACGGGCGGACGGGCGGACGGGCGGACGGGCGGACGGGCGGACGGGCGGACGGGCGGACGGGCGGACGGGCGGACGGGCGGACGGGCGGACGGGCGGACGGGCGGACGGGCGGACGGGCGGACGGGCGGACGGGCGGACGGGTGGACGGGTGGACGGGTGGACGGGTGGACGGGTGGACGGGTGGACGGGTGGACGGGTGGACGGGTGGACGGGTGGACGGGTGGACGGGTGGACGGGTGGACGGGTGGACGGGTGGACGGGTGGACGGGTGGACGGGTGGACGGGTGGACGGGTGGACGGGTGGACGGGTGGACGGGTGGACGGGTGGACGGGTGGACGGGTGGACGGGTGGACGGGTGGACGGGTGGACGGGTGGACGGGTGGACGGGTGGACGGGTGGACGGGTGGACGGGTGGACGGGTGGACGGGTGGACGGGTGGACGGGTGGACGGGTGGACGGGTGGACGGGTGGACGGGTGGACGGGTGGACGGGTGGACGGGTGGACGGGTGGACGGGTGGACGGGTGGACGGGTGGACGGGTGGACGGGTGGACGGGTGGACGGGTGGACGGGTGGACGGGTGGACGGGTGGACGGGTGGACGGGTGGACGGGTGGACGGGTGGACGGGTGGACGGGTGGACGGGTGGACGGGTGGACGGGTGGACGGGTGGACGGGTGGACGGGTGGACGGGTGGACGGGTGGACGGGTGGACGGGTGGACGGGTGGACGGGTGGACGGGTGGACGGGTGGACGGGTGGACGGGTGGACGGGTGGACGGGTGGACGGGTGGACGGGTGGACGGGTGGACGGGTGGACGGGTGGACGGGTGGACGGGTGGACGGGTGGACGGGTGGACGGGTGGACGGGTGGACGGGTGGACGGGTGGACGGGTGGACGGGTGGACGGGTGGACGGGTGGACGGGTGGACGGGTGGACGGGTGGACGGGTGGACGGGTGGACGGGTGGACGGGTGGACGGGTGGACGGGTGGACGGGTGGACGGGTGGACGGGTGGACGGGTGGACGGGTGGACGGGTGGACGGGTGGACGGGTGGACGGGTGGACGGGTGGACGGGTGGACGGGTGGACGGGTGGACGGGTGGACGGGTGGACGGGTGGACGGGTGGACGGGTGGACGGGTGGACGGGTGGACGGGTGGACGGGTGGACGGGTGGACGGGTGGACGGGTGGACGGGTGGACGGGTGGACGGGTGGACGGGTGGACGGGTGGACGGGTGGACGGGTGGACGGGTGGACGGGTGGACGGGTGGACGGGTGGACGGGTGGACGGGTGGACGGGTGGACGGGTGGACGGGTGGACGGGTGGACGGGTGGACGGGTGGACGGGTGGACGGGTGGACGGGTGGACGGGTGGACGGGTGGACGGGTGGACGGGTGGACGGGTGGACGGGTGGACGGGTGGACGGGTGGACGGGTGGACGGGTGGACGGGTGGACGGGTGGACGGGTGGACGGGTGGACGGGTGGACGGAGATATGGTTTATTTGCCAAGACAATACATAGGTTGTATAGCAACGTCAAGAAATGATACATAAAATAACATTAAAACATTACAAAAGCATTTTACTGTTATCAAACTGTGATCCGGTACACAGAATTTGCATACATGGACATGTAAATTTATAAATACTTAAATATATACATCAAACACACGTAAAATGTACTTTTGTTTGTTTAAACATTAGCATTATTCATCCAAATAAATCAGGTCCATAATATATTCAATTGAACGTTCAATATATGTATGCGGGTCTTGTGTGCTCATGTGCTCATTGTTTCTAGCACTCAGTAACGTTAAACATTATGCACTAGGAGTATTTGAAATGATTCATTAAGCAAAACTCTTAATAGATTGTACACAAATAAACTCGTATATAAAATAATTATATGGTTCTTTAATTTTTAGATTACATTTCTAAGAAAATTAACTTCGTGTGATATCTGAGGTGCATGGCATTTCACGAGCGAACAGATAAAACTAGTAAATGTTGCCAGCATCGTCTGTAACTGTAATGAAGTGCCTTAATTGCTATACAGCCCCTTCCTCATATCCACTGTGCATAGACGGAGAGGAACGTGGGTGGGGCAAAGCGCAAAGGCCCTGTCACACGATACAAAATACTTGGCGTATTTTTAAAGTCGTTGACTGTACACTGTAGCGTAGTTAGTGCATAGTGCATGCTAAAGCCGGGGGGGGGGGGGGGTGGTGATGATCCCTTTCGGATGATCGCCACCAGGTGTGGCGGGGGCGGGGCCACACCTTATAAAACCGGCATAACATAGAGCTAAGACAGTCACTAAAGTTCCATAGGGGATTGGTAACTAGTTATTGACCAAGTCTAATTCAGAATATACAATCAGAGAACAACAAACTTATGCAATGCAAATCCTATGATTAACGCTGATAATATGAAGGCGATTGAATTGATCACCATGATTAAACCGCGCATGTAGAATCTGTTTGTACCTCGAACAAATCGATTATCGCGAAATCTTCTTTAAATAATGAATCGATAGTTCTGGAAATTTCAAGAGATTCCTTTCTTTAAGCTTAATGAGATGGAAAATTGTTTTTAAAGAATTAAAGGTTGTCTCGTGAGGAATTTTCGGAATCAAAGTTACCAAAATACTTATTGCAACAACTTAACAAAGTTGCCTGCCATGTTACACTATATATTTATACTTTCATTTATGTCCCGAATTTGTCAATCTCTGACAACTATCCAAAAAATTATGAATTACGCGAAGAGCCATTTGTGTACCTACATAAGAGAAAACTATGAAACTATTTTACATACAGGAGACGAGAACAATTCATATACACCTACCTACTATAGCAGTTGCCAACCTTTTTGTGTCTACGCCTCCTTTCCATCCTAGAATTGATCTAGGCTCTCCCTCAGTGAATTACTGATTTACAAAGTTTTATTTTGCAATACCAGTTATGAGAATACGTGGTAAAATATAATAAGTACTTAATTAACAAATAATACCACGTACTTCAAATAATTAAAATTATGATCTCCTTACAAAGACAACAATAACACAAACAGTTATAACTAACACCCTAGAGCTACAGGCCTGGGAGGGCCTTTGCTTGCCGCTCAGCCTCTGCGTCCGCCACCTCTGCCCACTACGGGCGTCATTGGTGGGGTGCACTACTGAAAGGTAAGCTCTCCCGACCGGTTATCGACCCTCTCGACCTGGAGCCACTACTTACCCATCAAGTAGATTCTCAATTGGTACCTCCAGCACCTAACGATGCTGAGTGCACTCCGTGCCAGACTTCCCAGCGGAGGAAAAAACCTCATGCTGGTACCCGGGTCCTCCGCGACAGAGGCAAGCGCGCTACCAACTGCGCTACGGAGGCGCTCAAAAAGGATATCCACCAACAGCATACTAATCTAAAAAGATCTCATGTGCTGCACTCACATGACATTCTCTGCTCTTGTACTAACCATTCTTACAAACCCTATTCCTGTATCTCTTCATGTTAGTTAAGATAAACATTTGTACTTACTATCTTATTGCTTATTTACTTGTAAGTAGAATTAGAATTTGTATTGTATTAGAATTGTATTAGAATACAGTAGGCTCTGTGCGATAGTAAAATCTTTTAAAACCTTGAGATTCCGTTCTCTTTGCACACTTAACATACAAAAAAATGATGTGTTGCACTCACACGCCTTTATCTACTCTTGTACTAACCATTCTAACAAACTCTTATTTCTATATCTCAATGTTAGTCAAGATAAACATTCGTACCAATTATTTTATTGCTCATTTCCTTGTAGGTGCAAGGGGGATATTAGAATACAGCAGGCTTTGTGCGACCTTTGTCACCTTTGAGATTCCGTTGTCTTTGCACGATTAAAATAAAAAAAAAGAACAACGTTGTTGCATTTCGCTAAAGTTCTAAGTTTTTCAAAACTCACACACATTACAAGGAACATCTCCGAAATGGTTCACCCTAAAAGCAAATGTACTCATACATAAAGTGTGTATTTTACCAAGATCTACAGTTTCTGTAAAGTAAGATTTTGTCTATCTCTAACGGTTAACGAGCTATGCAAAAGTGTTCGAGGGTATATACGACTACAGGGGCTATAGCCAAAGCATTCAAGATATACATTTCATTTATCATTAAAAATCTCAAACATATAACAATTTATTCAAAATCGTTAGAGCCATTTTTAAGAAAATCAAAATTCTCGAAAAAAGTTCCATGTAAAGGGTAGTTCAGGGTGGGGCTCTTTTCTTCAAAATCTAAGTGTCGCATCCTTGAGATACATTAAACTTAAATACCAAATTTGGTTTTCAATCGACTTTTCGTTTTTGAGTTATGCTGTCCACAGACACCGAGACACACAGACACACACACACACACACACACACACACACACACACACACACACACACACACACACACACACACACACAAACACACATACACAAAAACACAGACCTTTTTATAAAAATGCTTTTTTTTTTGATTCAGGGGGTCTCAACTCATATATGTCCGGTGAAATCTGGACATCAAATTTTTGGGTGGAATACAATACTTCCCATACATACCAGTAGAGAAAGTAAAAGATGACCAACGATCTTCCATTTCACGAAAGTTTTAAGTTTTCCGAAACTCACACACATAACAAAGAATATCTCCGAAATGGTTCACCCTACAAGCAAATTTATTCAAACACAAATTGTGTATTTTAGCAAGATCTACATTTTTTGTAGAGTAAGGTTTTGTCTATCTCTAACGGTTTACCAGTTATGCATAAGTAGTCCAGAGTAAATACGACCACAGGGGCTATAGCCAGAAAATTCAGGATATGCATTTCATTTGTCATGAAAGTATCTCAAACATATGACATTTTAATCAAAATCGTTAGAGCCATTTTAAAGAAAATCAAAATTTTCGAAAAATGTTCCATGTAAAGGGTAGTTCAGGTTGGGGCTACCTTCTTCAAAATCTTAGTGTCGCATCCATGAATAACAATAAAGTTAAATAACTACTTTGGTTTCTAACCGACTTTTCGTTTTTGAGTTATGCTGTCCACAGGCATACTGATACACAGTCACAGACACACAGAACTTTTTCTAAAAATGCCTTTTTTTAATTCAGGGGGTCTCAAAACACATATTCCGATGAAATTTGGATATTGAATTTTTGGGTGGAATACAATACTTCCCCTACTTAACAGTAGAGAAAGTAAAAAATGACCAACGATGTTCCGTTTCACGAAAGTTTTAAGTTTTCCGAAACTCACACACATAACAGAAATGGTTCACCCTACAAGAAAACTTATTCCTACATAAAGTGTGTATTTTAGCAAGATCTACATTTTTTGTAGAGTAAGAGTTTGTCTATCTCTAACGGTTTACCAGTTCTGGAAACGTATTCAAGGGTAAATACGACTACATGGGGTATAGCCAAAAAATTCAAGATATACATTTCATTTCTCATCAAAATATCTGAATGATATGACATTTTAATGAAAATGGTTAGAGCCATGTTTAGGAAAATCAAAATTTTCGAAAAATGTTCCATGTAAAGGGTAGTTCAGGGTGGGGCTATTTTCTTCAAAATCTTAGCGTCGCATCCATGGATGAAAATAAACTGAAATACCAACTTTGGTTTCTAACCGACTTTTCGTTTTTGAGTTATGCTGTCCACAGACACCCAGACACACAGACACACCCACACACACACACATACCTTTTTCTAAAAATGCTCTCTTTTTTGGATTTAGGGGGTCTCAAATCATATATTTGCAGTGAAATCTGGACATCGAATTTTTGGGTGGAGTACAATACTTCCCTTACTTACCAGTAGAGAAAGTAAAAGATGACCAACGATGTTCCGTTTCACGAAAGTTTTTTGTTTACCGAAACTCACACACTTAACAAGGAATATCTCCGAAATGGTTCACCGTACAAGCAAATTTATTCAGACATAAATTGTGTATTTTAGCAAGATCTACATCTTTTGAACACTATGCTTTGGTCTATCTCTAACGGTTTGCGAGTTATGCCAAAGTCGTCGAGACTAAATACGACTACAGGGGCTATAGCCGAAACATTCAAAATATACATTTCATTTCTCATCAGAATATCTCAAACATATGACATTTTAATCAAAATCGTTAGAGCCATTTTTAGGACAATCAAAATGTTCGATAAATGTTCAATGTAGGGGGTAGTTCAGGCTGGGGCTATTTTCTTCAAAATCTTAGTGTCGCATCCATGTATGACAATGAACTTAAATACGAAATTTGGTTTCTAACCAACTTTTCGTTTTTGAGTTATGCTGTCCACGGACACACTCATTCACAGACACAGACACAGACATACACACAGACCTTTTTCTAAATATGCTTTTTTTTTTATTCAGGGGGTCTCAAAACACATATTTCCGGTAAAATCTGGACATCGAATTTTTGGGTGGAATCCAATACTTCCCCTACTTACCAGTAGAGAAAGTAAAAAATGACCAACGATGTTCCATTTCACGAAAGTTTTAAGTTTTCCGAAACTCACACACAGAACAAGGAATGTCTCCGAAATGGTTCACCCTACAGGAAAATTTATTGATACATAAAGTGTGTATTTTAGCAAGATATACATTTTTTGTAGAGTAAGATTTTGTCTATCTCTAACGGTTTACCAGTTATGCAAAAGTATTGGAGGGTAAATATGACTACACATGCTATAGCTAAAACATTTAAGATATACATTTCACTTCTCATCAAAATATCTCAAACATATAACATTTTAATCAAAATCGTTAGAGCCATTTTTGAGAAAATCAAAATTTTTGAAAAATGTTCTATGTAAGGGATAGTTGAGGGTGGGGCTATTTTCTTCAAAATCTTAGTATCGCAGCCTTGTGAGACATTAAACTTAAATACCAACTTTGGTTTTTTACCGACTTTTCGTTTTTGAGTTATGCTGTCCAAAGACAGCCAGACACACCGACTAACACACACACACACACACACACACACACACACACACACACACACACACACACACACAAATACACACATACACACACAGAACTTTTTCTAAAAATGCTTCCTTTTTTGGAATCAGGGGGTCTCAAATCATATATTTCCGGTGAAATCTGGACATCGAATTTTTGGGTGGAATTCAATACATGCCCTACTTACCACTAGAGACAGTAAAAGATGACCAACGATGTTCCATTTCACAAAAGTTTTAAGTTTTCCGAAACTCACACACATATCAAGGAATATCTGCGAAATGGTTCTCCCTACAAGTAAATTAATTCGGACATAAATTGTGTATTTTAGCAAGATCTAAATTTTTTGTAGAGTAAGGTTTTGTCTATCTCTATCGGTTTACCAGTTATAAAAAAGTAGTCCAGAGCAAATACCACTACAGGGGCTATAGCCAGAAAATTTAAGATATGCATTCCATTTGTCATTAAAGTCTCTCAAACATAGGACATTTTAATCAAAATCGTTAGAGCCATTTTCATGGAAACCAAAATTTTCAAAAAATGTTCCACGTAAAGGGTAGTTCAGGGTGGGGCTACTTTATTCAAAATCTTAGCGTCGCATGCATGAATGACAATAAATTTAAATACCAACTTTGGTTTCTAACCGACTATTCGAATTTGAGTTATGCTGTCCACAAACACACGGTTACACAGACACAGACACACAGACTTTTTTCTAAAAATGCTTCTTTAATTCAGAGGGTCTCAAAACACATATTTCCGATGAAATCTGGACTTCGAATTTTTGGGTTGAATACAATACTTCCCCTACTTACCAGTAGAGAAAGTAAAAAATGACCAACGATGTTCCATTTGACGAAAGTTTTAAGTTTTCCGAAACTCACACACACATAACAAGGAATATCTAAGAAATGATTCACCCTAAAAGAAAATTTATTCAGACATAAATTGTGTATTTTAGCAAGATCTATATTTTTTGTAGAGTATGATTTAGTCTATCTCTAACGGTTTACCAGTTATGCAAAAGGCGTCGAGGGAAAATACGACTACAGGGGCTATAGCCAAAACATTCAAGAGATACATTTCATTTGTCATCAAAATATCTCAAACATATGACGTTTTATTAAAAATCGTTAGAGCCAATTTTAGGAAAATGAAAAATTTTCGAAAAATGTTCCATGTAAAGGGTAGTTCAGGGTGGGGCTCTTTTCCTCAAAATCTTAGTGTTGCATCCTTGAGAGACATTACACTTAAACACCAACTTTGGTTTTAAAGCAACTTTTTGTTTTTGAGTTATGCTGTCCACAGACACCCAGACACACAGATACACACACAGAACTTTTTCTAAAAATGCTTTCTTTTTAATTCAGGGGGTCTCAAAACACTTATTTCCGATGAAACCTGGACATCGAATTTTTGGTTGGAATACAACACTTCCCGTACTTCCCAGTAGAGAAAGTAAAAAGTGACCAACGATGTTCCATTTTCCGAAAGTTTTATGTTTTCCGAATCTCACACACATAACAAGGAATGTCTCCGAAATGGTTCACCCTACAAGCAAACTTATTCAGACATAAATTGTGTATTTTAGCAAGATCTACGTTTTTTGTAGAGTATGATTTGGTCTATCTCTAAGGTTTTACGAGTTAATGAAAAGGCGTCGAGTGTATATACGACTACAGTGGCTATAGCCAAAACATTCTAGATGTGTATTTCATTTCTCATCAAAATAACTCAAACATATGACATTTTAATCAAAATCGTTAGAGCCATTTTTAGGAAAATCAATATTTTCGAAAAATGTTCCATGTAAAGGGTAGTTCAGGATGGGGCTCTTTTCCTCAAAATCTTAGTGTTGCATCCTTGAGAGACATTAAACTTAAATAATAACTTAGGTTTTTAACCGACTTTTCGTTTTTGAGTTATCCTGTCCACAGGCACCCAGACACACACACACACACACACACACACACACACACACACACACACACACACACACACACACACACACACACACACAGACCTTTTTCTAAAAACACTTTCTTTTTAAATCAGGCGGTCTCAAATGATATATTTCCGGTGAAATCTGGACATCGGATTTTTTTGGGTGGAATACAATACTTCCCCTACTTACCAGTAGAGAAAGTAAAAGATGACCAACGATGTTCCACTTCACGAAAAGTTTTAAGTTTCGTAACTCACACACATAACAAGGAATATCGCCTAAATGGTTCACCCTACAAGCAAATTTATTAATACATAAAGCGTGTACTGTAGCAAGATCTTCATATTATGTATAGTAGGATTTTGTCTATGTCAAACGGTTTACCAGTTGTGCAAAAACCCGTCGAGAGTAAATATGACTGCAGGGGCTGTAGCCAAAACATTCAAGATATACATTTCATATCTCATTAAAATATCTCAAACATATAACATTTTAATCAAAATCGTTGAGCCATTTTGAGGAAAATCAAAATTTTCGAAAAATGTTCTATGTAAAGGGTAGTTCAGGGTGGGGCTATTTTCCTCAACATCTTAGTGTTGCATCCTTGAGAGACATTACACTTAAACACCAACTTTGGTTGTTAAGCAACTTTTCGTTTTTGAGTTATGCTGTCCACAGACACCCAGAAACACAGATACACACACAGACCTTTTTCTAAAAATGCTTTTGTTTTTAAATCAGGGGGTCTCAAATCATTTATTTCCGGGGAAATCTGGACATCGGATTTTTTGGGTGGAATACAATACTTCCCCTACTTGCCAGTAGAGAAGGTAAAATATGACCAACGATGTTCCATTTCACGAAAGTTTTAAGTTTTCCGAAAATCACACACATAAGAAGGAATATCTCCGAAATGGTTCACCCTACAAGCAAATTTATTCAGGTATAAATTGTGTATTTTAGCAAGATCTACATTTTTTGTAGGGTATGATTTGGTCTATCTCTAACGGTTTACGAGTTATGCTAAAGTCATCGAGTGTAAATACGACTACAGGGGCTAATAGCCAGGAAATTTAAGATATGCATTTCATTTGTCATAAAAGTATCTCAAACATAAGACATTTTAATCAAAATCGTTAGAGCCATTTTCAAGGAAATCAAATTTTCGAAAAATGTTCCAGGTAAAGGGTAGTTCAGGGTGGGGCTATTTTCTTCAAAATCTTTGTGTCGCATCCATGAATGACAATAAACTTAAATACCAACTATGGTTTCTAAGCGACTTTTTGTTTTTGAGTTATTCTGTCCACAGGCACACTGATACACAGACAAGAGGGGAAAAGGTAGAGTTTCAGGCCCTGTTAGATGTTGAGATTTGCGGAAGAATTATTAATTTGTTATTTTCAGTTGTACCTTGACCAGTTATGGATCTTATAATCGGGTATGATAGTCTATATGCTTGAAACGCTATTGTGAAATTCGAACATAGATTTTTGAAAATTGTTACCGAAAAAGACACCATTGCTGTGCCAATTAGAGGACAGTAATTTGGTTATAATTGCAAGGGATCAGGTAGATGAAGAAATTCAGTAGGAAACATTTGTCGCTTATAGAAGAATATAATGATAATGAGAAAGAAAACGTCGCGTATACAGGATATAATGATCTACGCAATAATGTTAAAAATGAAAAAGTATAAAGATCACAGATTAAACTCGAAGGAGAAGAAAATAAAGGTGCATGATGGGGTGAATGACTGTATCGAAGTAGAAAATTTGTTAAGAGAACAAGTGAACCAAGCAAATAGATTGAGCGAAACGCACTTAGGGGAGAAATCATAGGTTAGAATTACTGTATAAAGGTCCGGCAATAATTACAGCAAAATTTGAGGGACATATTTTCGAATCAATGGATAACAAAACTAGCAAATCTATAGGCCGATGGCATAAACAGCTACTGAGACCCTATCGGGAACCTTTAAATATTCCTGAGAGTACGGTAACGGTGCAAATTTCCTGAGGTTGGTTAGAACATGAATGTACAAATCGGATAGTGTTTAAGAAAAAAAAATTGTAAATGGAGGTAAGAAAAACGGCCAAGTGAAAGGAAAAACTGAAATGAAAGTGAAAAGTACGTTACTATACAAAACAAAACAAAAAAAAACCCGCAAAACTTTTGCAAACTTATTATATAGAAGCAGAAGAAATGACAAGAAAAGATATGTAAATTATAATAATAGCATTTATAAGGTAATAATAATAACTGTACAATTGTAATCATGAAATAGGGTATAATTATGTATCTATTTATTGAGCGTGAACTTTGTTCAAATGTTTTAATTGAATTTATGTGAAGGGTGATTTGTATGTATGTATGACGAATGTTTACAGGACAAACATGACCATGTTAAAATTATAAAATGAATTGATGTTAACCAGTTGTGAAAGAAAAGAAAAAGAAAGTGAATGTAATCAGCTCAAGGTTTGGTGATCGATCACGTAATATTTTTGAAGAAAATAGTTTTCGGGCAAGACATAAACATTGAAATTTTATTGTATAATATGACAATGTCTATGGGCGGCATTTGAAGCCGAAATTATGAACCCCATAATTATGGATATATTACTACATCACATGGCGGAATTACATAATCAGAAAATGGTAACATTGTTACGTGTATAAATGTACGAGATCTGGGAATATTAGTTGTGACTAAAATTGTCAAAAGGCAGGAAAAGGTACAAGCAAGTCATTAGTGGTAAATTCCAGGTAGTCAGCCTGATACATAGGTATACCGGTTTTCCTGGAAATTGCTCAGCGCCGGTGTGAGCCGGAAAGCAAGGGATGGTCGATTCTTCGAAACCCTGTTGCTACTTAAGAAGTGAAAGGTACAGAGAGCGTCATAACGCACAGACACTTGCCTGCGAGAACCCGGAGAGAAAGGGTCGTTGAGAGTTGCCTCCAGAACCCGGCGGGTCACTACACTCGTCGCCCACATCTTCAGTTACGGGACTTGTATTCCGGATCCTCAAGTGTGAGGACACATTATAGATAATATTAAAGATTTTCTGTCTTAGTAGAGACACGGTAACGACTCAACTAATTTAATAACGATCGGCATATCTCACGCTTTCTTATTTTGGTGAGAATAAAAGAGTTTCAACGAAGTTCTGCTTTTATTCGCAAACATCGACGCATACCTTGAGATTAAAGTCACATGCCAGAGCAGCTGGAGCAGAAGACATCAGAAGGCAGCAGTCGGGAAAGGAGAACATAAGAGAGGCGATTCGACATCAAGATATACATTTCATTTCTCATCAAAATATCTCAAACATATAACATTTTAATCAAAATCGTTAGAGCCATTTTTAAGAAAATCAAAATATTCGAAAAATGTTCCATGTAAAGTTTAGTTCAGGGTGGGGCTATTTTCTTCAAAATCTTAGTGTCGCATCCAGGGATAGCAATAAAGTTAAATACCAACTTTGGTTTCTAACCGACTTTTCGTTTTTGAGTTATGCTGTCCACAGACGCACTGGTACACAGGCACAGACAGAGACACACAGACCATTTTCTAAAAAGTATTTTTTTTGTTAATACAGGGGGTCTCAAAACACATATTTCCGATGAAATCTGGACATCGAATTTTTGGGTGGAATACAAGTCTTCCCCTACTTACCAGTAGAGAAAGTAAAGAATGACCAACGAAGTTCCATTTCCCGAAAGTTTTAAGTTTTCCGAAACTCACACACATAACAATCAATATCTCCGAAATTGTTCACCCTAAAAGCAAATTTATTCAGATATAAATGTTGTATTTTAGCAAGATCTACATTTTTTGTAGAATATGATTTGGTCTATCTCTAACGGTTTACGACTTATGCAAAAGTCATCGATTGTAAATACGACTACAGGGGCTTTAGCCAGAAAATTAAAGATATGCATTTCATTTGTCATAAAAGTATCTCAAACATATGACATTTTAATCAAAATCGTTAGAGCCATTTTGAGGGCTCTTTTCCTCAAAATCTTAGTGTTGCATCCTTGAGAGAGATTAAACTTAAATACCAACTTTAGGTTTTAACCGACTTTTCGTTTTTGAGTTATGCTGTCCACAGGCAACCAGACACACAGACACACACACACACGTTTTTCTAAAAATGCTTTTTTCTTTTTAATTCAGGGGGTCTCAAATGATATATTTCCCGTGGAATCTGTACATCGGATTTTTTGGGTGGAATACAATACTTCCCCTACTTACCAGTAGAGAAAGTAAAAAATGACCAACGATGTTGCATTTCATGAAAGTTTCAAGTTTTCCGAAACTCACACACATAACAAGGAATATCGCCGAAATGGTTCACCCTACAAGAAAATTTATTCATACATAAAGCGTGTTCTGTAGCAAGATCTTCGTATTTTGTATAGGAAGATTTTGTCTATGTCTAAGGGTTTACCAGTTGTGCAAAAACTCGTCGAGAGTAAATACGACTACAGGGGCTATAGCCAAATTTTTCAAGATCTACATTTCATATCTCATTAAAATATCTCAAACATATAACATTTTAATCAAAATCATTAGAGCCATTTTCAAGGAAATCAAAATTTTCGAAACATGTTCCATGTAAAGAGTACCTTAGAGCAGGGCTATTTTCTTCAAAATTTTGGTGTCACATCCATGAATGACAATAAACTTAAATACCAATTTTGGTTTCTAACGGACTTTTCGTTTTTTAGTTATGCTGTCCACAGACACGCTGATACACAGACACAGACACACAGACATACACACAAAACTTTTTCTAAAAAGGCTTTTTTTCAATTCAGGGGGTCTCAAAACACATATTTCCGATGCAACCTGGACATCGAATTTTTGGTTGGAATACAACACTTCCCGTACTTCCCAGTAGAGAAAGTAAAAAACGACCAACGATGTTCCATTTCCCGAAAGCTTTAAGTTTTCCGAATCTCACACACATAACCAGGAATATCTCCGAAATGGTTCACCCTACAAGCAAATTTATTCAGACATAAATTGTGCACTTTATCAATATCTACATTTTTTGTAGAGTAAGGTTTTGTCTATCTCTAACGGTTTACCAGTTATGCAAAAGTAGTCCAGAGTAATTACGATTACAGGGGCTGTAGCCAGAAAATTTAAGATATGCATTTCATTTGTCACAAAAGTATCTCAAACATATGACATTTTAATCAAAATCGTTAGCGCCATTTTTAGGAAAATCAAAATTTTCGAAAAATGCTCCATGTAAAGGGTAATTCAGGGTGGGGCTGTTTTCCTCAAAATCTTAGTGTTGCATGCCTGAGAGACATTAATCTTAAATACCAACTTTGGTTTTTAACAGACCTTTCGTTTTTGAGTTATGCTGTTCACAGGCACACTGATACACAGACACAGACACACACACACACACACACACAAACACACACACACACACACAGATAACTTTTTGTAAAATGCTTTTGTTTTAGAATTCAGGGGATCTCAAATCATATATTTCTGGTGAAATCTGGACATCGAATTTTTGGGTGGAATACAATACTTCCCCTACTTACCAGTAGAGAAAGTAAAAAATGACCAACGATGTTGTATTTCACGAAAGTTTTAAGTTTTCCGAAACTCACACAAATAACAAAGAATATCTCCGAAATAGTTCACCCTACAAGAAAATTTATTCATACATAAAGCGTGTACTGTAGCAAGATCTTCATATTTTGTATAGTAAGATTTTGTCTATGTCTAACGGTTTACCAGTTGTGCAAAAATTCGTGTAGAGTAAATACGACTACAGGGGCTATAGCCAAAACATTCAACATGTACATTTCATTTCTCATCAAAATATCGCAAACATATAACATTTTAATCAAAATCGTTAGAGCCATTTTTAAGAAAATCAAAATTTTCCAAAAATGTTCCATATAAAGGGTAGTTCAGGTTTCGGCTATTTTCTTCAAAATCTTAGTGTCGCATCCATGGATGACATTAAACTTAAATACCAACTTTGGTTTCTAACCGACTTTTCGTTTTTGAGTTATGCTTTCCACAGACACACTAATACACAGACACAGGCACATAGACATACACTCAGATCCTTTTCTAACAATGCTTTTTTTTTAGCATTCAGGGGATCTCAAATCATATATTTCTGGTGAAATCTGGACATTGAATTTTTTTGTGGAATAAATTACTTCCCGTACGTACCAGTAGAGAAGGTAAAAGATGACCAGCGATGTTCCAGTTCACGAAAGTTTTAAGTTTTCCGAAACACACACACACAACAAGGAATATCGCCGAAATTGGTTCACCCTATAAGAAAATTTATTCATACATAAAGCGTGTACTGTAGCAAGATCTCCATATTTTGTATAGTAAGATTTCGTCTTTCTCTAACGGTTTACCAGTTATGCAAAAGTCTTCAAGAGTAAACACGAATACAGGGGCCATAGCTAAAACATTCAAGATATACGTTTCATTTCTCATCAAAATATCTCAAACCTATAACATTTTAATCAAAATCGTTAAAGCTATTTTTAAGGAAATCAAAATTTTCGAAAAATGTTCAATGTAAAGGGTAGTTCAAGGTGGGGCTATTTTTTTCAAAATCTTAGTGTCCCATCCAAGGATAAGACTAAACTTAAATACCAACTTTGGTTTCTAACTGACTTTTCGCTTTTGAGTTATGCTGTCCACAACAACCCAGATAGACAGACACATACACACACACACACACACAAACACACACACACGCAGACACAAACACACACACACGCAGACCTTTTTCTCACACTGTTCTTTTTTTGGGGGGCGGGGGATTCAGGGAGTGCTCAAATCATATATTTCCATTGAAATCTGGACATCGAATTTTTGGGTGTAATAGAATACTTCCCCTAATTACCAGTAGAGAAAGTAAAAGATGTCCAACGATGTTCCATTTCACGAAAGTTTTAAGTTTTCCGAAGCTCACACACATAACAAGGAATATCTCCGAAATGGTTCACCCTAAAAGCAAATTTATTCAGGCATAACTTGTGTATTTTAGCAAGATCTACATCTTTTGTAGAGTAAGGTTTTGTCTATCTCTAACGGTTTACCAGTTATGCAAAAGTATTCCAGAGTAAATACGACTACAGGATTTAGCCAGAAAATTTATGACATGCATTTCATTTGTCATATAAGTATCTCAAACATATGACATTTTAATCGAAATCGTTAGAACATTTTCAGGGAATTCAAAATTTTCGAAAAATTTTCCATGTAAAGGGTAGTTCAGGGTGGGGCTATTTTCTTCAAAATCTTAGTGTCGCGTTCATGAATGATAATAAACTTAAATACCAACTTTGGTTTCTTACCGACTATTCGTTTCTGAGTTATCCTTTCCACAGACACACTAATACACAGACACAGGCACATAGACATACACTCAGATCCTTTTCTAACAATGCTTTTTTTTTTTTAGCATTCAGGGGATCTCAAATCATATATTTCTGGTGAAATCTGGATATTGAATTTTTTTGTGGAATAAATTACTTCCCGTACTTACCAGTAGATAAGGTAAAAGATGACCAGCGATGTTCCATTTCACGAAAGTTTTAAGTTTTCCGAAACACACACACATAACAAGGAATATCGCCGAAATTGGTTCACCCTATAAGAAAATTTATTCATACATAAAGCGTGTACTGTATCAAGATCTTCATATTTTGTATAGTAAGATTTCGTCTTTCTCTAACGGTTTACCAGTTATGCAAAAGTCTTCAAGAATAAACACGAATACAGGGGCTATAGCTAAAACATTCAAGATATACGTTTCATTTCTCATCAAAATATCTCAAACATATAACATTTTAATCAAAATCATTAGAGCTATTTTTAAGCAAATCAAAATGTTCGAAAAATGTTCAATGTAAAGGGTAGTTCAGGGTGGGGCTATTTTTTTCAAAATCTTAGTGTCCCATCCAAGGTGAAGCAGTATTACCTATCACTACGTTCAGCCAAGGCGGGATTAATGACCCGTCAGCTGTTCGCATAGCCACAAGTCACTTGCCCGCGAGTGGACTGGAACCAAGAAGGGAGTCAAGCTTGAGCTACGTAAGTGGAAGGACCGAACGTATGCTGTGACAAATGTAAACTGTGAAGTTGAGATATAATATAGTGATTAACAAAACAAAACAAGTGTTATTTTGTTTCTCCGTACCCCCTGAATCCCGTGCTCTCCGACATCACCATCCAACAAGAGTAGATAACGAAGGGAACAGCTTCAAGAATTTGGCGCCCAACGCCGGGCTTGAATAGGGGAAACAAAACGACGGTTGGTGAGAGTACAATTCGCGACGCGCAAAGAAGTTTGAACAAAGCGGCATTATGACGAAGAACCACACTAACATCGCTGGAGAAAGAACCGAAGAATAGTAAAGTGCCAATTGACGGATGCCAGAGGAGTGCCGGAAAACCACAAACACCCAACTCGGAGGACGGAGCACCAATCAGCGGTAAAAACATCGAGACAGGGAAAAACGCCAGGAAAGAAACCCTCTGCAGGAGAAAACAGGGTAGGATAAAAACAATTTGACAATGTGTACCCAAAATAGATGTAAAAAAAAGAACAGTACTATTGTAATAACATATGTCTAACTCAATTTTATTAGAGAAATAGAATAGTGCTCTTTGTAAATGCTCTTAAGAAATAATAAGGTAGTGGGTGCTCATAATAGCAGATCCAATTTAGACACAGAAATAGATTGTAATATAAAAAGATACAGAATGGAGAATACGGAAATTGAGGGAATAAGTCAGGAGGAAGTCTCCCAGGAAAACAATGTAGTCATTACCAGTAGAAGTAACTCGCCTTCCCCCAGCACCAACAATAGTAATGTCATGAAAATGCTTGAAAAATTATTGGAACAGAATAGCAAATTAGAATCTAAATTATCAGAACAGAATAGCAAATTAGAATCTAAATTACTAGAACAGAGCAGCAAATTAGAAGCTAACATATCAGAACAGAAAACAATGTTACAACAAATTGAGGCGAATGGTGTTAGATTAGAAACTCGCCTAAATGAAGGGTTAGCTCAGCACAAAGAGGCATTAGCAAAAATGCAAACAGAAATTGATCAGGTTAGGAACCAAGCAGCACTAGACCTAAGCGAAGTAAGAGAAAGTATTAATTCTAATGTTAAAGAGTTAGAAAATACATGTCAATTGTTGCATGAACAACTGGAGGGTGGCTTGAGTAAATTAGATAATAAATTAACCAAGAAGCAAAACGAATTCGAAAATGATATGCAAAAAGAAATAAGAGTAATGCAACTCGCAATAGAACAAGATCGAAGAGTTTCAATTGAAACGCTCGAATCCTTAAAAGACAATGTTCAAGAGCAGATTTCAAGTCACCTGAGAGTTGAAAAAAGGGTAGAAGTAACTGAATGTAGCATTAATGAATTAAGAGGGTCAATTCGGAGGCTTGAACTATCTCAAACAAGCACTCCGAGTGTAACAGCCAGTAATTGTAACGAAAGTTCGAGCGAAGCGAACGTTGAATGTCAACACATCGCAGAAACTCGTCCACAATATAATGTAACCCAGATACCAAGCTCGCAAGTATGTAACAATAACTTTATGGGATTTAATAACCTGCTTAACGAACTTACGATACCAACATTCGACGAGAACGTCGGGGATAATCCTAGGCAATTTATTTTGGACGTCGAGGAGTACTTCAAACTCAAAAATGTACCGAACGCGCTAAAAATGCTCGTTGTCAAAAAAGGTTTACGCAATCGATCCCTTAATTGGCTGAGATTAACACTAGGGGAAGACCAGGATTACCAATATTTCAAGAATGCATTTTTAAACCGATACTGGAGTCCGACCGCCCAAAATCACATCAGAACCTCTCTCAACAATAGCAGATACGATATCCGTAACGGTCAAACAATGGTGGATTACTTATTATTATGGGCCCAACGGAGCAAACTAATTGAACCGCCCGTCAGAGAGACAGATTTCATAAATCTAATCATCCAGCATTTTCCGGAACAAATAAGAAACTACCTAATAGTAGCCAAACCCAAGAATTTAACGGAAATAATTGAATTAATATCGGCATTCGAAAATAACGGCCATGACTTCCAGTATAGCACAGGGAACGCCGCACAGGCCAACAATGTCAGCATGGGTGTACCAACGTTTCACAGATGGCAAAATTCCCAGAGGTCCGGAGTTCTAAGTGACATAAACTTCAATCGGGGACGCAGATACCAAAATACCCGAGAGAGATACGAACCTGAGATACCCAACTCTAATAATTGGAGTAGCGGGCGCGAAAATCACCACTGGAACAATCGAAATAACCATGAACATCACATTAACTTTATCCGGTCGAGCCCCCGACATCGAAATTTTCAATATCGAGGAAGAAACAGAGGTTATCATTGGCGAAACAGGGCCCAGGAAGATTACCGCCGGAACGGAAGTCGATCTGACGACGAATCCGACAGGAACCGATACCGAACAGACAGAAATAGTTCACCAGGTAATTCGGAGAGGAGGGGATACGAACCCCAAACAACTGAAAACGGAAATGGAACCGACCATCACCAAAATATAAACTTAGGACAGATAAACTCGAGTAGAGATGAACAGGAAAACTGATAAGCGGTCTTGTTTTGGATTCTAACGAGGCTGTCATAAGCAGAGGTCAAGAATCCAACATCATATGGAAAACCGAGCCTACCAATGGACGGAAGATAGAAAACACAGTAACAACTTTCCAACATATGACCGACACAGAAATCGTAGAATCTCCCAGAATAACAGCTATTATAGGCGGCGAATCTTACAACTTAACAATAGATACCGGGGCTAGCTTGAGCGTCTGCAGTTTAAAAATTTACCACCATCTATTGCAACGAAAATTAAAACTAATGACCCTACCCGTAAAGAACGTGATTTGTCGTGTAGCAGTAGGAAAGAGCGTACAAAGAGTTCGAACACAAATAATGATTCCACTCACTATAGGTAGTGGAGACGCTGAAATAATATTCCTTGTAATACCAAACTTAATCTGTGACTTCTTACTAGGCTGTGACGTGCTATACACTATGAAAGCAAAATTAGATTTTGGAAACAGGAACCTGAGCATAGGGAGAGGCGATCAAAGGATAAATGTTCCATTTATAAGAAGCGAAGACGATAATACTCTTGAGAAAACTCCGGGAGAAATTGCTTTAAGCCAAGAGACATTTTTTGTACAGCATATAGAAGTTAACAAGAGCCAAAGCTTAGTTGAGGTAATATACAAACACGGTAATGAGTCCGAAATGGAGGAATATAATAATAAGTACAAATTCCCTGATGAAGAAAGAAAACATTACATCCAGGCTAGCATCGGGCTACAAAAAATCGAAAATACTTATGAAAAGAAGCACCGTACACTGTCAGATCCGGAGGACGAACAGGGCAACGACATCCAAGCAGCCATCAGGGAGAAAATTTCGTGTTCATGTGACCTTGACCAAGATCAAAAGGACAAACTATACAGGGTGTTATTGAAGAACCGACGTGCATTTTCAGACAAACCAGGACTATGTTCGGCATATCGACACTCCTTCATAGTCGAAAACTTAAAACCGTTCACTCATAAGAGTAGGGATTTACCTATCGCTCTGAGAGAAAAAGCTAATGAAGTAATTGCAAAAATGTTGCGTGATGGAATAATTGAGATCTCTCATAGTTGCTACGCTAATGGAACATGCTGGGTTCAAAAGAAAGATGGCAGTCTACGAATGACCATAGATGCAAGAAAAGTAAATGCCCATACCATACCTGATCACTTCAGAACAGAGAGCATAGAAACTTTACTAACGAAAATCAATAAGGGAAAATATTTTTCGAATCTCGACTTAATCTCCGCCTATTGGCAAGTGGAACTGGAGGAGGACGTAAGAAAGTATTCTAGCTTCCTACACGAAGGAGTATTGTATCGCTTCCGAAGGGTTCCATACGAGTTATTGACTTCGCAGAGCGGATTCCTAAGAGCTATAAATGCCATCTTCGGGGACAACGCAAAGGATTTTCTCATCCAATACGTTGACGACTTCCTTATTATCGACGAAAACTTCGAAGACCATCTAAAGCACCTAGATTTCGTATTGAATAAACTAATTGAAAATAACATGACGCTTAACATCTCGAAGACGAAGTTCCTAGTAAAAGAAGTAGAATTCCTTGGATATATCATATCGGAAAAGGGGATAACACCTAACCAAGCCAGAATCGCCGCAATTGAGAAGATTCCACCCCCTAAAAGCCCGAAGCAATTAAGGCGACTATTAGGAATACTTCAATTCCAATCGAGATTTATCATAAGGTATGCAGCAGAAGTAGCACCCCTGCGAGAGCTCTTAAAGAAAGGAAAGAAATGGATATGGGAAAAACATCACCAAGCTGCCTTTGAAAATGTGAAGAAATTATTCGCAAATGCAATCTTATTAGAACGACCAAAGGACGACCTCCCTTATCAGATTCACGTAGACGCATCAAATGTGGCCTACGGGGCAGTATTATCACAAGTGTGAAGTGATGGAGAAACGCACGTCATCGCTACGGCATCCAGAGGATTAACCGACGTTGAAAAGAACTCTTGCGTTACAGAATTAGAGATAGCTGCGTTATACTATTCGTTGCAAAAATTCAGACAGTACGTTTATAACCGCAAGATCACCATTTATACCGACCATGTGACCCTTTCTTTCATTAAATCGTGCAAGCTCACCAGTACCAAAATTTCCCGATATATTCACGAAATATTATCTCACGACGTGGAGATACATCACATCCCAGGAAAAGACAACATATTCAGTGACCTGCTGTCTAGACTAAATCACAATCCTCAAATCCCTGAAAGTATAGAGCGCCCACACAAAGAAGTGATACTGATGAGAATGGAAATTCCGATGAATAAAGACCTCGCAAGAAGTTTGAAAGAGATAGGGAGAAAACAACGAGAGGACGGAAAGCTCGCTAAACTGATAGAAAAAGCGCCGGAAATCAATGACGAAATTAAAGGCACTATCGGCGTTAGAAATGGAATACTATACAAGTTACACGGTAAAGACGTACAAAAATGGAAATGTTATATACCAGATGCATGGAAAACGAATTAATCAATGCATACCACACAGCATTGGCACACGCTGGAACTGAACGAACATCACTGACCATCCTCGATAATTTTTACCTACAGAGAATTCAGCATAAAGTCCGAAAAATAACTTCCACGTGCGTCCTCTGTCAAAAGGCCAAGCCGCTCAACGTGCAATACGACTTTGATACCAACGCAGTCATAAGAAATAAGCCAAACGAGCTGATAGCGATAGATTGTCATGGTGAGATGCCCACGGGAAGATTCGGGTATAAATACATTATCGTAATGATGGATACATTTTCCAAACTCACAAAAATTTACCCTGTGAAGAAGATAAATAGCGAAACCTGTCTGAGGAAGATCTTGAAGGATTATATCCCTAAGTAAGGCAGGATGAAGGCAATTCTGACTGACAACGCCACCATGTTCACTGGGAAAAGGTTTACAGAAACCTTGAAAGCCAACGACATCAAGATATACCACTGTTCGAGATATCACCCACAAGCTAACCCCTGCGAGAGAGCAATTCGTGATATCTCGCTATTCTTTCGTATACTCAGCCATAAAAAGCACAGCAAGTGGGTTGACTATTGTCATCAGATTGAAAACCTGATTAATTACTCCGTGCACCCAGTAACGAAATTTAAACCCATCGAGCTGATGGAGGGAAAACCTATCAGCTTAGAAATGAACAACATCCCACCACCGATTGAGAAAGCACGAGAGGAAGATCTCTCCGGACTGGAAATGTATAAAAGGGTGGTAGAACGTCTCAGGTCCCGAGCGGAAAAGCGCAAGGCACAACACCAACGAAAAAGGCGAAGAAAATGGAAAATAAATATAGGTGATAAGGTGTTAGTAAGAGACTATGCCAAATCTAGCGCCCTAAACAAAAGATACCACCGGATGGAATTAATTTACCGAGGACCGGTATCAGTCTCGGCAAAATTCGGCACCGATACCTACGAACTATTCGACGAAAAGGAAGCAAAAAGCATTGGCAGATTCCACAAGCAACTCCTCCGACCTTACAAGACGCCCATGGACTAAAGAAGGCCAAATACCGTCGCCAGAATCCTAGAGAGAGAGAGAGAGAGAGAGAGAGAGAGAGAGAGAGAGAGAGAGAGAGAGAGAGAGAGAGAGAGAGAGAGAGAAATGAAAAAAAAAATGAAAAAAAAAAAAGAGAGAGAGACAGACAGACAGAAAGGAATCTACGTGAATTCTTGGAGACCCCTAAATGTTGGCGCATCAAGAAAAATAATCACAATAATAACCATATCCCGATCAATGATGATCACAGTTAAATAAATAGCGATTATTAAAGACTGCTCATACTTGCTTGGTGGTAAACGGGACAGTAAACATATTCATGTATAAATGTACTGCGGAGGACTTAGTCATGAAAAGATGAACACTGCAACCTCTCTAGCAGGTTAATCTTTTTATGACTGAGCACTTGAAGCAGTATTACCTATCACTACGTTCAGCCAAGGCGGGATTAATGACCCGTCAGCTGTTCGCATAGCCACAAGTCACTTGCCCGCGAGTGGACTGGAACCAAGAAGGGAGTCAAGCTTGAGCTACGTAAGTGGAAGGACCGAACGTATGCTGTGACAAATGTAAACTGTGAAGTTGAGATATAATATAGTGATTAACAAAACAAAACAAGTGTTATTTTGTTTCTCCGTACCCCCTGAATCCCGTGCTCTCCGACATCACCATCCAACAAGAGTAGATAACGAAGGGAACAGCTTCAAAGGATAAGACTAAACTTAAATACCAACTTTGGTTTCTAACCGACTTTTCGCTTTTGAGTTATGCTGTCCACAACAACCCAGATAGACAGACACATACACACACACACACACACACACACACACACACATACACACACGCAGACACAAACACACACTCACGCAGACCTTTTTCTCAAACTGTTTTTTTTTTTTTGGGGGGGGGGGGATTCAGGGAGTGCTCAAATCATATATTTCCATTGAAATCTGGACATCGAATTTTTGGGTGTAATACAATACTTCCCCTAATTACCAGTAGAGAAAGTAAAATATGTCCAACGATGTTCCATTTCACGAAAGTTTTAAGTTTTCCGAAGCTCACACACATAACAAGGAATATCTCCGAAATGGTTCACCCTAAAAGAAAATTTATTCAGGCATAACTTGTGTATTTTAGCAAGATCTACATCTTTTGTAGAGTAAGGTTTTGTCTATCTCTAACGGTTTACCAGTTATGCAAAAGTATTCCAGAGTAAATACGACTACAGGATTTAGCCAGAAAATTCATGATATGCATTTCATTTGTCATATAAGTATCTCAAACATATGACATTTTAATCGAAATCGTTAGAGCCATTTTCAGGGAATTCAAAATTTTCGAAAAATTTTCCATGTAAAGGGTAGTTCAGGGTGGGGCTATTTTCTTCAAAATCTTAGTGTCGCATTCATGAATGATAGTAAACTTAAATACCAACTTTGGTTTCTTACCGACTATTCGTTTTTGAGTTATGCTGTCCACAGACACACTGATACACCGACACAGACACACAGACACACACACAGACCCTTTTCTATAAATGTTTTTTTTTTTTTTTTTTTTTTTTTTTTTTTTTTTTTTTTAATTCAGGGCGTCTCAAAACACATATTTCCGATGAACTCTGGACATAAAATTTTTGGGTGGAATACAATACTATCACTACTTACCAGTAGAGAAAGTAAAAACTGATCAACGATGTTCCATTTGACGACAGTTTTAAGTTTTCCGAAACTCAGACACACAACAAGGAATGTATCCGAAATGGTTCACCCTACAAGCAAATTTATTCAGACATAAATTGTGTATTTTAGGAATATCTACATTTTTTGTAGAGTAAGGCTTTGTCTATCTCTAACGGTTTACCAGTTATGCAAAATTAGTCCAGAGTAAATACGATTACAGGGGCTATAGCCCGAAAATTCAAGATTTGTATTTCATTTGTCATAAAAGTATTTGAAACATATGACATTTTAATCAAAATCGTTAGAGCCATTTTTAGGATAATCAAAATTTTCGAAAAATCTTCCATGTAAAGGGTAGTTCAGGTTGGGGCTATTTTCTTCGAAATATTAGTTTCGTATCCATGAATGACAATAAACTTAAATACCAACTTTGGTTTCTAACCGACTGCTCGTTTTTGAGTTATGCTGTACACAGCACACAGGTACACTGACACACAGACCTTTCTCTAAAAATGCTTTTTTTTTTTCAGGGGGTCTCAAAACACATATTTCCGATGAAATCTGGACATCGAATTTTTGGGTGTAATACAATACTTCCCCTAATTACCAGTAGAGAAAGTAAAAGATGTCCAACGATGTTCCATTTCACGAAAGCTTTAAGTTTTCCGAAGCTCACACACATAACAAGGAATATCTCCGAAATGGTTCACCCTAAAAGCAAATTTATTCAGACATAACTTGTGTATTTTAGCAAGATCTACATCTTTTGTAGAGTAAGGTTTTGTCTATCTCTAACGGTTTACGAGTTATGCAAAAGTCGTCGAGATTAAATACGACTACAGGGGCCATAGCCAAAACATTCAAGATATGTATTTCATTTCTCATCAAAATATCTCAAACATATGACATTTTAATTAAAATCGTTGGAGCCATTTTTAAGAAAATAAAAATTTTCGAAAAATGTTCCATGTAAAGGATAGTTCAGGATGGGGCTATTTTCTTCAAAGTCTTAGTGTCGCATCCATGAATGACAATAAACTTAAATACCCACTTTGTTTTCTAACCGTCTTTCGTTTTTGATTTATTCTGTCTACAGGCAAACTGATACACAGACACACAGATAGACAGACATACATACACACCTTTTTCTAAAACTGCTTTTTTTTTTTTTTTTTTAAATTCAGAGCGTCTCTAAACATGTATTTCCAATGAAATCTGGACATCGAATTTTTGGGTGGAATACAACACTTTCCCTACTTACCAGTAGGGAAATTAAAAATGAACAACCATGATCCATTTCACGAAAGGTTTTCATAAACTCGCACATATAACATGGAATATCGCGAAATGGCTCAGCTTGCAAGAAAATGTATTTGGACATAAATTTTGTATTTTAGCAAGATCTACGTTTTTTCTAGAGTATGATTTGGGCTATCTCTAACGGTTTACCCGTTATGCAAAAGTCGTCGAGAGTAAATACGACGACAGGGGCTATATTTAGATAATTCGAGATATACTTTTCATTTGGCATAAAAATATCTCAAACATAGGACATTTTATTCAAAATCGTTAGAGCCATTTGCAAGAAAATGAAAATTTTAGAAAAGTGTTCCATATAAAGGGTAGTTTAGTGTGGGGCTATTTTCTTCAAAATCTTCGTGTCTCATCCTTGAAAGACGTTAAACTTAAATACCAACTTTTGTTTTTAACCGACTTTTCGTTTTTGAGTTATGCTGTCCATAGACACAATGATACACAGAGAGAGACACACGGACATACACACAAACCTTTTTCTAAAAATGCTTTCTTTTAATTCAGGGGATCTCAAAACATATATTTTCGGTGAAATCTCATCATCGAATTTTTGGGTGGAATAAATACTTCCTCTACTTACCAGTAGAGAAAGTAAAAATGAAGCTCGCTTTCAAACACAATTTCAAGTAAGCTTTCTGTGGCTACGAATATATATATTCTTCTTCTTCTTAGTAAAGATAAACATTCGTACAAATTATCTTATTGCTTATTTCCTTGTAGGTGCAAAGGGAATATTAGAATACAATAGGTTTTGTGTGATAGTCAAATGTTTTAAAGCTTTGAGATTGCGTTCTCTTTGCACACTTAGCTTGTAAAAAAATGAACATCGATGTTTCATTTCACAAATGTTTTAAGTTTTCCGAAACTCACACACATATTAAGGAATATCTCCGAAATAGTTCACTCTACAAGAAAATTTATTTGGACATAAATTGTGTATTTTAGCAAGATCTACAGTTTTTGTATAGTTTGACTTGGTCTATCTCTAGCGATTTACCAGTTATGCAAAAGTCTTCCAGAGTAAATACGACTACAGGGGCTATAGCCAGAAAGTTCAAGATATACAATTCAGTTTTCATAAGAATATGTCAAACATATGACATTTTAATCAAAATCTTTAGAGCCATTTTCAACAAAATCAAAATTTTCGAAAAATTTTCCATGTAAAGGGTAGTTTAGGTTTGGGTTATTTTCTTCAAAATCTTCGTGTCGCATCCTTGAAAGACATTAAGCTTAAATACCAACTTTTGTTTTTAACCGACTTTTCGTTTTTGAGTTATGCTGTCCACAGACACAATGATACACAGAGAGACACACGGACATACACACAAACCATTTTCTAAAAATGCTTTTTTTTAATTCAGGGGATCTCAAAACATATATTTCCGGTGAAATCTCATCATCGAATTTTTGGGTGGAATAAATACTTCCTCTACTTACCAGTAGAGAAAGTAAAAATGAAGCTCTCTTTCAAACACAATTTCAGATAAGCTTTCTGTGGCTCTGCCATTTCCGAGATATGCGGTATTTATCTTTAAGTTACTCAATACTAGGTAATTTTTAAAGTGTTGTCCAAACTCACTTTTACCTAGTGATATCACAGGAAGAGTTTAATGCTTTAGATCGAATATAATGAAGTAGGCAGAAAAAATATATGCTTTCCTTAGAATATTCTGTATAAGTTATATCAAACTAAACGGTAGTGAATAGAGAAAGGCTTATGAATGTAACCACCAGAACTTTTTTTTTCGTGGCTATGGAAAGAGAAGGGATATCCAAAGCAATCACTTAGCAACTCACATTTAAAGGATTTGAAAATCACTTTAGCCCACCATGTTCCCCTTGTACCAAACACGGATATAATCATTTTGATAAATGCTTATCTTAATCATGATACACATAGAAGAGGAAAACTCTGTAGGAATAGTTTTTGAAAGACTGGGAAGAGAAGCGCATGTGAATCTAACACGTTACATTTTGTTTTTGTTTCTTGGTTGATTAACCAGATTTATTTTACTGGATATACGTATAATGTAAAAAGAGACAGTCCAGTTACTTTTTAAATATTATTTTCTTCTAAAACGTTTTGCAGAGCAACACAGTTCTCTTTTACTAACGTTAACACAATCTAGTCTTCCGTGATATTACAACTCACAACTGTTTTTTTTTTCCTCGTCTCAGTCCTTCCACTATCTTGCTTAACTTTCCCTGCCTCTCATACACTAGCTCTGACGATACAATCACTCAACACTCATTAAAACTTCTTCACTTCGATGCGACGTATCTTTCACGAGGACAGTACCACACACAGCTGTCTTGCACTCTGACACACTGACCGACTCATGTGGTAACCGTAAGTCTACTAACTCGTTGCCTCCTCTCCCTGTATAGCGAAGATGGCGTAACACGGGCCTTTCTCGAACTTCCACAAACACGCCAGCTATCGGACACTTCTCGAGTGCTCTGTAAAACCCTTTGTGTTGATGCTGATTGTTGTTGGTCAGTTGTTTGCTAGCGTGAATGGTGTGAGCGCTTTTGCTACACATCGCGCAAGTGGGGTGGGACAGCCCGACTCCCACCGTCTTTGTAATTTCGTGAATGTTTATCTGAACGATACAAAAAGGTGTTATCGGCCCTCTACCTGTTAATTTCACTCATGAAATGGAACAGAAACGTTTTAATCATGTGAACATTACAGCACATTCTGCCAATTCTTTGCTGCACTGAACAAGGAGATATGAATGGGCAAATTAAGGATGGTAAATATTGCGAGCTGTTGGTAGCCATAAAACCATGAGAAAATGCGAAACGCCGTACCACGCAGTATTTTTCACTAAATTGTCGCAATTAGGTAGCAAAAAACACATCGAAAGGCATATGGAAATGAACTTCTGGCGTGCACGTATCTAGTGCACAAACAGCCAATTAAAGTGGAGATTGGAAAAATAAATTTCGTGTCTGTGGAAGTAGATGAAACAACCGAACAGGTTGTAATTGTTTTACTCGTCCGCAGCGATGTCAGAATGGGAGAGGAATTGACATCAGTTATGAAGCAAGAGTTCAACATCGTCATCTACACGGTTTACTTCATCACTGATCGCGCTCGCCTACCACCTAGGCGGCCCGGGTTCGATCCCAGGGACCCGCATGTGGTATTCGTGGTGGACGAAGCGGCGTCTGGGCGGGTTTCCTCCGGGTTATCCGGTTTACCCTGCCATCTCATTCCACCGGTGCTCCATCTTCATTCCATGTATCATCAGTGTCACCGCCTGTGGTGCCGTAGTAGTAAAAGCGGGCGTTAAACACTACAAAAAAATTCATCCCTGAACTGTTCCGTCCTCGGGAAAGGAAATTCTGGTAGTTTCATCTGAGATATGTTATTATGTGTTTTCCGTCTTGGATTTTATCCTACTCAGACGTCCTTCTTGGTGTTCTTGAGTGTTCCATGCGTTGTAAATATCCTTTATTTTTATAATCCTGTTTGTAATTGAATGTCTTTTGTATGTTCACTAAATTTGGTGTTTTTCCTTTTATCCATTCTAGTATATCCTCCGATAGCTATCAAGAATCTCATTCCCGGTGCTTCTATCGCATTTTCCTGTTCTTTTTGTCAGTGTAAATACCTCGAAGCAATCCACAAATGTTGTTATAGCCATTGCTTCATGAAGCTTCATCTGTACATCTTTCATTTCAACTTCTTCTTACAGCAGAACATATTTGTTTATATCTATTTAATTTTATTCTAAACTTTGCATTTACTCTCATTGAAATATTTAAACGTGTTTACTTGTTCCACAATTGACCGCCGCAACGGTAGCACGCCTGCCTCTGGCGCTGAGAACCCGGGTTTTGTCCCCGGTAACGGCATGAGGATTTTTCTCCCGCTGGGAGGTCTGACACTGGGTGCACTCAGCCTCGTTAGATCTCGGAGGAGGCCAATTGAGGACCTACTAGAAGAGGTAGTGACCCCAGGTCATGAAGACCGCATAACTGGCCAGGAGGACTCGGGGCGCTGATCACGTTCCACTCTCCAGTACTGCATCCCACTCATAACGCCTGTAGCGTGCAGAGGTGGGGAACGCAGAAGCCGGGCGGCAAGCCTTGGCTCTTCATTGGCTGTTGTGCTGGTGTTTAGTTTTTTACTTGTTCCACAATTGTATTGTTGGTTACAATTTTAGATATTGTGGATGCATTGGCGCTAAGCTCCATTGTTTTTATTATACAGGCACATGTGAATGATGCACTATTATTAGCTGATTTAGTGTATCCACTGGATTCTGCATTTGCTCTACCACATTTGCAAATATTTTCACTCAAAACAGTATTAAGAATAATATTGTTTATCGGTTGATTACTTTTTATCTGAAGCTGCTCTTCCCTTATGGCTTTGTCCATATACATATTAAATAATACTGGTTATAATGCACAACCTTGTCTTCGACCAGTGTGCTAATGGAGGGGACACGAGGTTTAACCCATCCTCCTACTTTGTACTTCGGTTTGTCTACCATCCACGTGGCCTCTATTCTCTTAGCACTCTGTCGCCATAAGGTTCAGTCGTCAGCAACATACGGCGCTGGAGGGGAAAAGTAGGAAAATGACACCGTGGGTCACAAATCGGCACCTTTGTCTTAGACTTGTACTTATTTCTAAGAACTGCGCAGCTAATAATGTTTATACTTCCAGTTTGGTACATACCTCGAAATATTCTTATTAAGGGTAGGGGAATTTCCGTTTTGTTCATTGAAGTTATTTCTTTAGCACCACATCAAATCCTTTATAGTAATCCACAAATAACTTGTGTATATGCTGTATCCTCTATGTGTCCCTATAATTATTCAAGTTTAAAAATATTAAGCATACTATATCTTGCTTTTCTGAAACTATTTTACTCATCAATTAGCAATGAATCACATTTACACTAGATCTTCTGAGGAGAACCCTCCACGTTGCAGCAATATACTGTAGTCTCTACGTATGTGTTCTAACAAAACATTTTTCGCACTGTCTTGCTTGATCAATATCCAACGATATGAAACTGTCAACAGTGCGTTATATAAGAAACATTAACCTACTTGACTGTTTATTTTATGTTTCGATTTCGGGTGTGGTAGCTTGAGGCTCGTTATTTAGTGTAAGTTATATGATTAATTTCCTTGGCGTATTAGTACCTACTCCTCAGAGAGAACACCGTGCTTACTAGGCAGTTTCTCCACCAAACGTCTACTGTATTACGTCCTCCTTTAAGCTCACTCTCACTTCACCCAGCAGACTCAATGACATCATTTGTAATAATTCTTAGGAATGAAGCAAGTCAGCAAGTAATAATATACATGAACAGATGCTATAGGGCAATTCCGCGAATATGTCATACCGAGTGTTAAAATTTGAAATTAATGTTTCACTTTTTTTACTGAGAAAAGGTGATGCTAGATACTCCAAATTATGTTATGAAGTGAAAAATAAATGTTTTTAACGTGAATATGGGTTCAAATTTCACTTCTGACCCACATGTTTCCAAAACACTAAAAATAAGCGCGAATAACGGTGATTTTCATATCAATATTTCAGGAGCTATGTACAACTGTTTTAATTTTTTTTGTTCTGTACATCACATAATGACTCTTCGATTTCGAAACGTGTATGTGGCGAATAATTTTCGACATTTATAAATAATCCTTAGAGCCTCTTCAATTATTACTGTGTGTCAATGTCAGTTAGTCACGGTAAATAAGGATAAAGTCCTCTGGAGGGAAAAGTAATAGACTGAAATAAATATACTTTTTGATTCTGCGTCATTAAAATATAACAAATAAAAGACGTTCCAGAAAGTTTTCCTCTATTGTCATTGGTTTTCCTACAAAACACGTGACTAACGGACAATTAGTGCTGGCGCTCTGAGGTCGTCATACGCGTACAGTTGCTTCTGAGACTTCAGTCAGGATAGACGTATCAGTCTGTTTCTGACTCCATGGCTAAAGCACCAGCCCAAAGACAATGTGAATACAAACTGCGTCTGAGGGAGCAAGGCAGTTATGCACAATGGAAGGAAAAAATAAAAGTGACTATGAGGAAAGGAAGAGAAATACTGAAACAAACAAAACAAGGAAGAGAACACCTCAAAGCTGAATATAGGAGATATAAGCAAGCACAGAGGGCAAGACATAAGATAAGAGACCAAGAAGGGATTGATAAGGATACTCCACCAACATCAACCGCTTTCAAATGCAAACGGTATTTCGGAAAGTACAGAAAACGTGTTGAAGCACTGCCGCAGGAGTAGCAGTACAAGTAGCAGTAGCAGCAGCAGTAGTAGTAGCAGTAGCAGTAGGAGCAGCAGTAGCAGTAGCAGTAGCAGTAGCAGTAGCAGTAGGAGCAGCAGTAGCAGTAGGAGCAGCAGTAGCAGTACAAGTAGCAGTAGCAGTAGCAGTAGCAGTACAAGTAGCAGTAGCAGTAGCAGTAGCAGTACAAGTAGCAGTAGCAGTAGCAGTACAAGTAGCAGTAGCAGTAGCAGTAGCAGTAGGAGCAGCAGTAGCAGTAGGAGCAGCAGTAGCAGTACAAGTAGCAGTAGCAGTAGCAGTACAAGTAGCAGTAGCAGTAGCAGTAGCAGTACAAGTAGCAGTAGCAGTAGCAGTAGCAGTAGCAGTACAAGTAGCAGCAGTAGCAGTAGCAGTAGCAGTAGCAGTAGGAGCAGCAGTAGCAGTACAAGTAGCAGTAGCAGTAGCAGTAGCAGTACAAGTAGCAGTAGCAGTAGCAGTAGCAGTACAAGTAGCAGTAGCAGTAGCAGTAGCAGTACAAGTAGCAGTAGCAGTAGCAGTAGCAGTACAAGTAGCAGTAGCAGTAGCAGTAGGAGCAGCAGTAGCAGTACAACTAGCAGTAGCAGTAGCAGTAGCAGTACAAGTAGCAGTAGCAGTAGCAGTAGTAGTAGCAGTAGCAGTAGCAGTAGTAGTAGCAGTAGCAGTAGCAGTACAAGTAGCAGTAGCAGTAGCAGTAGCAGTAGCAGTAGCAGTAGCAGTACAAGTAGCAGTACAAGTAGCAGTAGCAGTACAAGTAGCAGTAGCAGTAGCAATAGCAGTAGCAGTAGCAGTAGCAGTACAAGTAGCAGTACAAGTAGCAGTAGCAGTACAAGTAGCAGTAGCAGTAGCAGTAGCAGTAGCAGTACAAGTAGCAGTAGCAGTAGCAGTAGCAGTAGCAGTAGCAGTACAAGTAGCAGTAGCAGTAGCAGTACAAGTAGCAGTAGCAGTAGCAGTAGCAGTACAAGTAGCAGTAGCAGTAGCAGTAGCAGTAGCAGTAGCAGTAGCAGTAGCAGTACAAGTAGCAGCAGCAGTAGCAGTACAATTAGCAGTAGCAGTAGCAGTAGCAGTACAAGTAGCAGTACAAGTAGCAGTAGCAGTAGCAGTAGCAGTAGCAGTAGCAGTACAAGTAGCAGTAGCATTAGCAGTAGCAGTAGCAGTAGCAGTACAAGTAGCAGTAGCAGTAGGAGCAGCAGTAGCAGCAGCAGAAGCAGTAGCAGTAAAAGTAGGAGCAGCAGTAGCAGTAGGAGCAGAAGTAGCAGTAGCAGTAGCAGTAACAGTAGCAGTAGCAGTAGCAGTACAAGTAGCAGTACAAGTAGCAGTAGCAGTAGCAGTAGCAGTAGCAGTAGCAGTAGCAGTACAAGTAGCAGTAGCAGTAGCAGTAGCAGTAGCAGTAGCAGTACAAGTAGCAGTAGCAGTAGCAGTAGCAGTAGCAGTAGCAGTAGCAGTAGCAGTACAAGTAGCAGTACAAGTAGCAGTAGCAGTAGCAGTAGCAGTAGCAGTACAAGTAGCAGTACAAGTAGCAGTAGCAGTAGCAGTAGCAGTAGCAGTACAAGTAGCAGTAGCAGCAGGAACAGCAGTAGCAGTAGCAGAAGCAGTAGCAGTAGCAGTAGGAGCAGCAGTAGCAGTAGCAGAAGCAGTAGCAGTAGCAGTAGCAGTACAAGTAGCAGTACCAGTAGCAGTAGCAGTAGCAGTAGCAGTAGCAGTACAAGTAGCAGTAGCAGTAGCAGTAGCAGTAGCAGTAGCAGTACAAGTAGCAGTAGCAGTAGGAGCAGCAGTAGCAGTAGCAGAAGCAGTAGCAGTAGCAGTAGGAGCAGCAGTAGCAGTAGCAGTAGGAGCAGCAGTAGCAGTAGCAGTAGCAGTAGCAGTAGCAGTAGCAGTAGCAGTACAAGTAGCAGTACAAGTAGCAGTAGCAGTAGCAGTAGCAGTAGCAGTAGCAGTACAAGTAGCAGTAGCAGTACAAGTAGCAGTAGCAGTAGCAGTAGCAGTAGCAGTACAAGTAGCAGTAGCAGTAGCAGTAGCAGTAGCAGTAGCAGTAGCAGTACAAGTAGCAGTAGCAGTAGCAGTAGCAGTAGCAGTAGCAGTAGCAATAGCAGTAGCAGTAGCAGTACAAGTAGCAGTACAAGTAGCAGTACAAGTAGCAGTAGCAGTAGCAGTAGCAGTAGCAGTAGCAGTAGCAGTACAAGTAGCAGTAGCAGTAGCAGTAGCAGTACAAGTAGCAGTAGCAGTAGCAGTAGCAGTAGCAGTAGCAGTAGCAGTAGCAGTACAAGTAGCAGTACAAGTAGCAGTAGCAGTACAAGTAGCAGTAGCAGTAGCAGTACAAGTAGCAGTAGCAGTAGCAGTAGCAGTACAAGTAGCAGTAGCAGTAGCAGTAGCAGTAGCAGTAGCAGTACCAGTACAAGTAGCAGCAGCAGTAGCAGTACAACTAGCAGTAGCAGTAGCAGTAGCAGTAGCAGTAGCAGTAGCAGTACAAGTAGCAGTACAAGTAGCAGTAGCAGTAGCAGTAGCAGAAGCAGTAGCAGTACAAGTAGCAGTAGCAGTAGCAGTAGCAGTAGCAGTAGCAGTAGCAGTAGCAGTAGCAGTACAAGTAGCAGTACAAGTAGCAGTAGCAGTAGCAGTAGCAGTAGTAGTAGCAGTACAAGTAGCAGTAGATGTAGCAGTAGCAGTAGCAGTAGCAGTAGCAGTACAAGTAGCAGTACAAGTAGCAGTAGCAGTACAAGTAGCAGTAGCAGTAGCAGTACAAGTAGCAGCAGCAGTAGCAGTAGCAGTAGCAGTAGCAGTAGCAGTAGCAGTAGCAGTACAAGTAGCAGCAGCAGTAGCAGTACAAGTAGCAGTAGCAGTAGCAGTACAAGTAGCAGTAGCAGTAGCAGTAGCAGTAGCAGTAGCAGTAGCAGTACAAGTAGCAGTAGCAGTAGCAGTAGCAGTAGCAGTACAACTAGCAGTAGCAGTAGCAGTACAAGTAGCAGTAGCAGTACAATCAGTAGCAGTAGGAGCAGCAGTAGCAGTAGCAGTACAACTAGCAGTAGCAGTAGCAGTACAAGTAGCAGTAGCAGTACAAGTAGCAGTAGCAGTAGGAGCAGCAGTAGCAGTAGCAGTAGGAGCAGCAGTAGCAGTACAACTAGCAGTAGCAGTAGCAGTACAAGTAGCAGTAGCAGTACAACTAGCAGTAGCAGTAGCAGTAGCAGTACAACTAGCAGTAGCAGTAGCAGTAGCAGTAGGAGCAGCAGTAGCAGTAGTAGTAGCAGTAGCAGTAGCAGTAGTAGTAGCAGTAGCAGTAGCAGTAGCAGTACAAGTAGCAGTAGCAGTACAACTAGCAGTAGCAGTAGCAGTAGGAGCAGCAGTAGCAGTACAACTAGCAGTAGCAGTAGCAGTACAAGTAGCAGTAGCAGTAGCAGTACAAGTAGCAGTAGCAGTAGCAGTAGGAGCAGCAGTAGCAGTAGCAGTAGTAGTAGCAGTAGCAGTACAAGTAGCAGTAGCAGTAGGAGCAGCAGTAGCAGTAGTAGCAGAAGCAGTACAAGTAGCAGTAGCAGTAGCAGTAGGAGCAGCAGTAGCAGTAGTAGCAGTAGCAGTACAAGTAGTAGTAGCAGTAGCAGTAGCAGTAGCAGGAGCAGCAGCAGTAGCAGTAGGAGCAGCAGTAGCAGTAGCAGTAGCAGTAGCAGTACAAGTAGCAGTACAAGTAGCAGTAGCAGTAGCAGTAGCAGAAGCAGCAGCAGTAGCAGTAGCAGTAGTAGTAGCAGTAGCAGTACAAGTAGCAGTAGCAGTAGCAGTAGGAGCAGCAGTAGCAGTACAACTAGCAGTAGCAGTAGCAGTAGGAGCAGCAGTAGCAGTACAACTAGCAGTAGCAGTAGTAGTAGCAGTAGCAGTAGCAGTAGGAGCAGCAGTAGCAGTACAACTAGGAGTAGCAGTAGGAGCAGCAGTAGCAGTACAAGTAGCAGTAGCAGCAGCAGTAGCAGTAGGAGCAGCGGTAGCAGTAGCAGTAGGAGCAGCAGTAGCAGTAGCAGAAGCAGTAGCAGTAGCAGTACAAGTAGTAGTAGCAGTAGCAGTAGCAGTAGCAGAAGCAGCAGCAGTACAAGTAGCAGTAGCAGTAGCAGTAGCAGTAGCAGTAGCAGTACAAGTAGCAGTACAAGTAGCAGTAGCAGTAGCAGTAGCAGAAGCAGCAGCAGTAGCAGTAGCAGTAGTAGTAGCAGTAGCAGTACAAGTAGCAGTAGCAGTAGGAGCAGCAGTAGCAGTACAACTAGCAGTAGCAATAGCAGTAGCAGTAGCAGTAGCAGCAGCAGTAGCAGTAGCAGAAGTAGTAGCAGTAGCAGTACAAGTAGCAGTAGGAGCAGCAGTAGCAGTAGTAGTAGCAGTAGCAGTAGCAGTAGTAGTAGCAGTAGCAGTAGCAGTAGCAGTACAAGTAGCAGTAGCAGTACAACTAGCAGTAGCAGTAGCAGTAGGAGCAGCAGTAGCAGTACAACTAGCAGTAGCAGTAGCAGTACAAGTAGCAGTAGCAGTAGCAGTACAAGTAGCAGTAGCAGTAGCAGTAGGAGCAGCAGTAGCAGTAGCAGTAGTAGTAGCAGTAGCAGTACAAGTAGCAGTAGCAGTTGGAGCAGCAGTAGCAGTAGTAGCAGAAGCAGTACAAGACGCAGTAGCAGTAGCAGTAGGAGCAGCAGTAGCAGTAGTAGCAGTAGCAGTACAAGTAGTAGTAGCAGTAGCAGTAGCAGTAGCAGAAGCAGCAGCAGTAGCAGTAGGAGCAGCAGTAGCAGTAGCAGTAGCAGTACAAGTAGCAGTACAAGTAGCAGTAGCAGTAGCAGTAGCAGAAGCAGCAGCAGTAGCAGTAGCAGTAGTAGTAGCAGTAGCAGTACAAGTAGCAGTAGCAGTAGCAGTAGGAGCAGCAGTAGCAGTACAACTAGCAGTAGCAGTAGCAGTAGGAGCAGCAGTAGTAGTACAACTAGCAGTAGCAGTAGTAGTAGCAGTAGCAGTAGCAGTAGGAGCAGCAGTAGCAGTACAACTAGGAGTAGCAGTAGGAGCAGCAGTAGCAGTACAACTAGCAGTAGCAGCAGCAGTAGCAGTAGGAGCAGCGGTAGCAGTAGCAGTAGGAGCAGCAGTAGCAGTAGCAGAAGCAGTAGCAGTAGCAGTACAAGTAGTAGTAGCAGTAGCAGTAGCAGAAGCAGCAGCAGTACAAGTAGCAGTAGCAGTAGCAGTAGCAGTAGCAGTAGCAGTACAAGTAGCAGTACAAGTAGCAGTAGCAGTAGCAGTAGCAGAAGCAGCAGCAGTAGCAGTAGCAGTAGTAGTAGCAGTAGCAGTACAAGTAGCAGTAGCAGTAGGAGCAGCAGTAGCAGTACAACTAGCAGTAGCAATAGCAGTAGCAGTAGCAGTAGCAGCAGCAGTAGCAGTAGCAGAAGTAGTAGCAGTAGCAGTACAAGTAGCAGTAGCAGTAGCAGTAGCAGTAGCAGTAGCAGTAGCAGTAGCAGTAGCAGTAGCAGTACAAGTAGCAGTAGCAGTAGCAGTAGCAGTAGCAGTACAAGTAGCAGTAGCAGTAGCAGTAGCAGTACAAGTAGCAGTAGCAGTAGCAGTTGCAGTAGCAGTAGCAGTAGCAGTAGCAGTAGCAGTAGCAGTACAAGTAGCAGTACAAGTCGCAGTAGCAGTAGCAGTAGCAGTACAAGTAGCAGTAGCAGTAGCAGTAGCAGTAGCAGTACAAGTAGCAGTAGCAGTAGCAGTAGCAGTAGCAGTAGCAGTAGCAGTAGCAGTACAAGTAGCAGTAGCAGTAGCAGTAGCAGTAGCAGTACAAGTAGCAGTAGGAGCAGCAGTAGCAGTACAACTAGCAGTAGCAGTACAACTAGCAGTAGCAGTAGCAGTAGCAGTAGCAGTTGCAGTACAAGTAGCAGTAACAGTAGCAGTAGCAGTAGTAGTAGCAGTAGTAGTAGCAGTAGCAGTACAAGTAGCAGTAGCAGTAGCAGTAGCAGAAGAAGTAGCAGTAGCAGTAGGAGCAGCAGTAGCAGTAGCAGTAGTAGTAGCAGTAGCAGTACAACTAGCAGTAGCAGTAGCAGTACAACTAGCAGTAGCAGTAGCAGTACACGTAGCAGTAGCAGTACAAGTAGCAGTAGCAGTACAAGTAGCAGTACCAGTAGCAGTAGCAGAAGCAGTAGCAGTAGCAGTAGGAGCAGCAGTAGCAGTAGCAGTAGGAGCAGCAGTACAACTAGCAGTAGCAGTAGCAGTACAACTAGCAGTAGCAGTAGCAGTACAAGTAGCAGTAGCAGTACAAGTAGCAGTAGCAGTACAAGTAGCAGTAGCAGTAGGAGCAGCAGTAGCAGTAGCAGAAGCAGTAGCAGTAGCAGTAGGAGCAGCAGTAGCAGTAGCAGTAGTAGTAGCAGTAGCAGTAGCAGTAGCAGTAGCAGTAGCAGTACAAGTAGCAGTAGCAGTAGGAGCAGCAGTAGCAGTACAACTAGCAGTAGCAGTACAAGTAGCAGTAGCAGTACAAGTAGCAGTAGCAGTAGGAGCAGCAGTAGCAGTACAACTAGCAGTAGCAGTACAAGTAGCAGTAGCAGTACAAGTAGCAGTAGCAGTAGGAGCAGCAGTAGCAGTAGCAGAAGCAGTAGCAGTTGCAGTAGCAGTAGCAGTACAAGTAGCAGTACAAGTAGCAGTAGCAGTAGCAGTAGCAGTAGCAGTAGCAGTACAAGTAGCAGTAGCAGTAGCAGTAGCAGTAGCAGTAGCAGTAGCAGTAGCAGTACAAGTAGCAGTACAAGTAGCAGTAGCAGTACAGGTAGCAGTAGCAGTAGCAGTACAAGTAGCAGTAGCAGTAGCAGTAGGAGCAGCAGTAGCAGTAGTAGCAGTAGCAGTACAAGTAGTAGTAGCAGTAGCAGTAGCAGTAGCAGAAGCAGCAGCAGTAGCAGTAGGAGCAGCAGTAGCAGTAGCAGTAGCAGTAGCAGTACAAGTAGCAGTACAAGTAGCAGTAGCAGTAGCAGTAGCAGAAGCAGCAGCAGTAGCAGTAGTAGTAGCAGTAGCAGTACAAGTAGCAGTAGCAGTAGCAGTAGGAGCAGCAGTAGCAGTACAACTAGCAGTAGCAGTAGCAGTAGGAGCAGCAGTAGCAGTACAACTAACAGTAGCAGTAGTAGTAGCAGTAGCAGTAGCAGTAGGAGCAGCAGTAGCAGTACAACTAGGAGTAGCAGTAGGAGCAGCAGTAGCAGTACAACTAGCAGTAGCAGCAGCAGTAGCAGTAGGAGCAGCGGTAGCAGTAGCAGAAGGAGCAGCAGTAGCAGTAGCAGCAGCAGTAGCAGTAGCAGTACAAGTAGTAGTAGCAGTAGCAGTAGCAGTAGCAGAAGCAGCAGCAGTACAAGTAGCAGTAGCAGTAGCAGTAGCAGTAGCAGTAGCAGTACAAGTAGCAGTACAAGTAGCAGTAGCAGTAGCAGTAGCAGAAGCAGCAGCAGTAGCAGTAGCAGTAGTAGTAGCAGTAGCAGTACAAGTAGCAGTAGCAGTAGGAGCAGCAGTAGCAGTACAACTAGCAGTAGCAATAGCAGTAGCAGTAGCAGTAGCAGTAGCAGCAGCAGTAGCAGTACCAGAAGTAGTAGCAGTAGCAGTACAAGTAGCAGTAGCAGTAGCAGTAGCAGTAGCAGTAGCAGTACAAGTAGCAGTAGCAGTAGCAGTAGCAGTAGCAGTACAAGTAGCAGTAGCAGTAGCAGTAGCAGTAGCAGTAGCAGTACAAGTAGCAGTACAAGTAGCAGTAGCAGTAGCAGTAGCAGTAGCAGTACAAGTAGCAGTAGCAGTAGCAGTAGCAGTAGCAGTAGCAGTACAAGTAGCAGTAGCAGTAGCAGTAGCAGTAGCAGTAGCAGTAGCAGTACAAGTAGAAGTAGCAGTAGCAGTAGCAGTACAAGTAGCAGTAGGAGCAGCAGTAGCAGTACAACTAGCAGTAGCAGTACAACTAGCAGTAGCAGTAGCAGTAGCAGTAGCAGTTGCAGTACAAGTAGCAGTAACAGTAGCAGTAGCAGTAGTAGTAGCAGTAGTAGTAGCAGTAGCAGTAGCAGTACAAGTAGCAGTAGCAGTAGCAGTAGCAGAAGAAGTAGCAGTAGCAGTAGGAGCAGCAGTAGCAGTAGCAGTAGTAGTAGCAGTAGCAGTACAACTAGCAGTAGCAGTAGCAGTACAACTAGCAGTAGCAGTAGCAGTACAAGTAGCAGTAGCAGTACAAGTAGCAGTAGCAGTACAAGTAGCAGTAGCAGTACAAGTAGCAGTAGCAGTAGCAGTAGCAGAAGCAGTAGCAGTAGCAGTAGGAGCAGCAGTAGCAGTAGCAGTAGGAGCAGCAGTACAACTAGCAGTAGCAGTAGCAGTACAACTAGCAGTAGCAGTAGCAGTACAAGTAGCAGTAGCAGTACAAGTAGCAGTAGCAGTACAAGTAGCAGTAGCAGTAGGAGCAGCAGTAGCAGTAGCAGAAGCAGTAGCAGTAGCAGTAGGAGCAGCAGTAGCAGTAGCAGTAGTAGTAGCAGTAGCAGTAGCAGTAGCAGTAGCAGTAGCAGTACAAGTAGCAGTAGCAGTAGCAGTAGCAGTACAAGTAGCAGTAGCAGTAGCAGTTGCAGTAGCAGTAGCAGTACAAGTAGCAGTAGCAGTAGGAGCAGCAGTAGCAGTACAACTAGCAGTAGCAGTACAAGAAGCAGTAGCAGTACAAGTAGCAGTAGCAGTAGGAGCAGCAGTAGCAGTAGCAGAAGCAGTAGCAGTAGCAGTAGCAGTACAAGTAGCATTAGCAGTACAAGTAGCAGTAGCAGTAGGAGCAGCAGTAGCAGTAGCAGAAGCAGTAGGAGCAGCAGTAGCAGTACAACTAGCAGTAGCAGTAGCAGTAGGAGTAGCAGTAGCAGTACAACTAGCAGTAGCAGTAGCAGTACAAGTAGCAGTAGCAGTACAAGTAGCAGTAGCAGTAGGAGCAGCAGTAGGAGCAGCAGTAGCAGTAGCAGTAGCAGAAGCAGTAGCAGTAGCAGTAGGAGCAGCAGTAGCAGTAGCAGTAGTAGTAGCAGTAGCAGTAGCAGTACAAGTAGCAGTAGCAGTAGCAGTAGCAGTAGCAGCAGCAGTAGCAGTACAAGTAGCAGTAGGAGCAGCAGTAGCAGTACAACTAGCAGTAGCAGTACAACTAGCAGTAGCAGTAGCAGTAGCAGTAGCAGTAGCAGTACAAGTGGCAGTAACAGTAGCAGTAGCAGTAGTAGTAGCAGTAGTAGTAGCAGTAGCAGTACAAGTAGCAGTAGCAGTAGCAGTAGCAGAAGCAGTAGCAGTAGCAATAGGAGCAGCAGTAGCAGTAGCAGTAGTAGTAGCAGTAGCAGTACAACTAGCAGTAGCAGTAGCAGTACAACTAGCAGTAGCAGTAGCAGTACAAGTAGCAGTAGCAGTACAAGTAGCAGTAGCAGTACAAGTAGCAGTAGCAGTACAAGTAGCAGTAGCAGCAGCAGTACAAGTAGCAGTAGCAGTAGCAGTACAAGTAGCAGTAGCAGTAGCAGTAGGAGCAGCAGTAGCAGTAGTAGTAGCAGTAGCAGTAGCAGTAGTAGTAGCAGTAGCAGTAGCAGTAGCAGTAGCAGTAGCAGTACAAGTAGCAGTAGCAGTACAAGTAGCAGTAGCAGTAGCAGTAGGAGCAGCAGTAGCAGTACAACTAGCAGTAGCAGTAGCAGTACAAGTAGCAGTAGCAGTAGCAGTACAAGTAGCAGTAGCAGTAGCAGTAGGAGCAGCAGTAGCAGTAGCAGTAGTAGTAGCAGTAGCAGTACAAGTAGCAGTAGCACTAGCAGTAGGAGCAGCAGTAGCAGTAGTAGCAGAAGCAGTACAAGTAGCAGTAGCAGTAGCAGTAGGAGCAGCAGTAGCAGTAGTAGCAGTAGCAGTACAAGTAGTAGTATTAGTAGCAGTAGCAGTAGCAGAAGCAGCAGCAGTAGCAGTAGGAGCAGCAGTAGCAGTAGCAGTAGCAGTAGCAGTACAAGTAGCAGTACAAGTAGCAGTAGCAGTAGCAGTAGCAGAAGCAGCAGCAGTAGCAGTAGCAGTAGTAGTAGCAGTATCAGTACAAGTAGCAGTAGCAGTAGGAGCAGCAGTAGCAGTACAACTAGCAGTAGCCGTAGCAGTAGGAGCAGCAGTAGCAGTACAACTAGCAGTAGCAGTAGTAGTAGCAGTGGCAGTAGCAGTAGGAGCAGCAGTAGCAGTACAACTAGGAGTAGCAGTAGGAGCAGCAGTAGCAGTACAACTAGCAGTAGCAGCAGCAGTAGCAGTAGGAGCAGCGGTAGCAGTAGCAGTAGGAGCAGCAGTAGCAGTAGCAGAAGCAGTAGCAGTAGCAGTACAAGTAGTAGTAGCAGTAGCAGTAGGAGCAGCAGTAGCAGTAGTAGTAGCAGCAGCAGTACAAGTAGCAGTAGCAGTAGGAGCAGCAGTAGCAGTAGTAGCAGAAGCAGTACAAGTAGCAGTAGCAGTAGCAGTAGGAGCAGCAGTAGCAGTAGTAGCAGTAGCAGTACAAGTAGTAGTAGCAGTAGCAGTAGCAGTAGCAGAAGCAGCAGCAGTAGCAGTAGGAGCAGCAGTAGCAGTAGCAGTAGCAGTAGCAGTACAAGTAGCAGTACAAGTAGCAGTAGCAGTAACAGTAGCAGAAGCAGCAGCAGTAGCAGTAGCAGTAGTAGTAGCAGTAACAGTACAAGTAGCAGTAGCAGTAGCAGTAGGAGCAGCAGTAGCAGTACAACTAGCAGTAGCAGTAGCCGTAGGAGCAGCAGTAGCAGTACAACTAGCAGTAGCAGTAGTAGTAGCAGTAGCAGCAGCAGTAGGAGCAGCAGTAGCAGTACAACTAGGAGTAGCAGTAGGAGCAGCAGTAGCAGTACAACTAGCAGTAGCAGCAGCAGTAGCAGTAGGAGCAGCGGTAGCAGTAGCAGTAGGAGCAGCAGTAGCAGTAGCAGAAGCAGTAGCAGTAGCAGTACAAGTAGTAGTAGCAGTAGCAGTAGCAGTAGCAGAAGCAGCAGCAGTAGCAGTGGCAGAAGTAGTAGCAGTAGCAGTACAAGTAGCAGTAGCAGTAGCAGTAGCAGTAGCAGTAGCAGTAGCAGTAGCAGTACAAGTAGCAGTAGCAGTAGCAGTAGCAGTAGCAGTACAAGTAGCAGTAGCAGTAGCAGTAGCAGTAGCAGTAGCAGTACAAGTAGCAGTAGCAGTAGCAGTAGCAGTAGCAGTAGCAGTAGCAGTAGCAGTACAAGTAGCAGTACAAGTAGCAGTAGCAGTAGCAGTAGCAGTACAAGTAGCAGTAGCAGTAGCAGTAGCAGTAGCAGTAGCAGTACAAGTAGCAGTAGCAGTAGCAGTAGCAGTAGCAGTAGCAGTAGCAGTACAAGTAGCAGTAGGAGCAGCAGTAGCAGTACAACTAGCAGTAGCAGTACAACTAGCAGTAGCAGTAGCAGTAGCAGTTGCAGTACAAGTAGCAGTGACAGTGGCAGTAGCAGTAGTAGTAGCAGTAGTAGTAGCAGTAGCAGTAGCAGTACAAGTAGCAGTAGCAGTAGCAGTAGCAGAAGAAGTAGCAGTAGCAGTAGGAGCAGCAGTAGCAGTAGTAGTAGCAGTAGCAGTACAACTAGCAGTAGCAGTAGCAGTACAACTAGCAGTAGCAGTAGCAGTACAAGTAGCAGTAGCAGTACAAGTAGCAGTAGCAGTACAAGTAGCAGTAGCAGTAGCAGTAGCAGAAGCAGTAGCAGTAGCAGTAGGAGCAGCAGTAGCAGTAGCAGTAGGAGCAGCAGTACAACTAGCAGTAGCAGTAGCAGTACAACTAGCAGTAGCAGTAGCAGTACAAGTAGCAGTAGCAGTACAAGTAGCAGTAGCAGTACAAGTAGCAGTAGCAGTAGGAGCAGCAGTAGCAGTAGCAGAAGCAGTAGCACTAGCAGTAGGAGCAGCAGTAGCAGTAGCAGTAGTAGTAGCAGTAGCAGTAGCAGTAGCAGTAGCAGTAGCAGTACAAGTAGCAGTAGCAGTAGGAGCAGCAGTAGCACTACAACTAGCAGTAGCAGTACAAGTAGCAGTAGCAGTACAAGTAGCAGTAGCAGTAGGAGCAGCAGTAGCAGTAGCAGAAGCAGTAGCAGTAGCAGTAGCAGTACAAGTAGCAGTAGCAGTACAAGTAGCAGTAGCAGTAGGAGCAGCAGTAGCAGTAGCAGAAGCAGTAGGAGCAGCAGTAGCAGTACAACTAGCAATAGCAGTAGCAGTAGGAGTAGCAGTAGCAGTACAACTAGCAGTAGCAGTAGCAGTACAAGTAGCAGTAGCAGTAGGAGCAGCAGTAGGAGCAGCAGTAGCAGTAGCATTACAGAAGCAGTAGCAGTAGCAGTAGGAGCAGCAGTAGCAGTAGCAGTAGTAGTAGCAGTAGCAGTAGCAGTAGCAGTACAAGTAGCAGTAGCAGTAGCAGTAGCAGTAGCAGTAGCAGTAGCAGTAGCAGTACAAGTAGCAGTAGGAGCAGCAGTAGCAGTACAACTAACAGTAGCAGTACAACTAGCAGTAGCAGTAGCAGTAGCAGTAGCAGTACAAGTAGCAGTAACAGTAGCAGTAGCAGTAGTAGTAGCAGTAGTAGTAGCAGTAGCAGTAGCAGTACAAGTAGCAGTAGCAGTAGCAGTAGCAGAAGCAGTAGCAGTAGCATTAGGAGCAGCAGTAGCAGTAGTAGTAGCAGTAGCAGTACAACTAGCAGTAGCAGTAGCAGTACAACTAGCAGTAGCAGTAGCAGTACAAGTAGCAGTAGCAGTACAAGTAGCAGTAGCAGTACAAGTAGCAGTAGCAGTACAAGTAGCAGTAGCAGTAGCAGTACAAGTAGCAGTAGCAGTACAAGTAGCAGTAGCAGTAGCAGTAGGAGCAGCAGTAGCAGTAGCAGTAGGAGCAGCAGTAGCAGTAGCAGTAGGAGCAGCAGTAGAAGTACAACTAGCAGTAGCAATAGCAGTACAACTAGCAGTAGCAGTAGCAGTACAAGTAGCAGTAGCAGTAGCAGTACAAGTAGCAGTAGCAGTACAAGTAGCAGTAGCAGTACAAGTAGCAGTAGCAGTAGGAGCAGCAGTAGCAGTAGCAGAAGCAGTAGCAGTAGCAGTAGGAGCAGCAGTAGCAGTAGCAGTAGTAGTAGCAGTAGCAGTAGCAGTAGCAGTAGCAGTACAAGTAGCAGTAGCAGTAGCAGTAGCAGTAGCAGTACAAGTAGCAGTAGCAGTAGCAGTAGGAGTAGCAGTAGCAGTAGCAGTACAAGTAGCAGTAGCAGTAGGAGCAGCAGTAGCAGTACAACTAGCAGTAGCAGTAGCAGTACAAGTAGCAGTAGCAGTACAAGTAGCAGTAGCAGTAGGAGCAGCAGTAGCAGTACAACTAGCAGTAGCAGTACAAGTAGCAGTAGCAGTAGGAGCAGCAGTAGCAGTAGCAGAAGCAGAAGCAGTAGCAGTAGCAGTACAAGTAGCAGTAGCAGTAGAAGTAGCAGTAGCAGTAGGAGCAGCAGTAGCAGTAGCAGAAGCAGTAGGAGCAGCAGTAGCAGTACAACTAGCAGTAGCAGTAGCAGTAGGAGTAGCAGTAGCAGTACAACTAGCAGTAGCAGTAGCAGTACAAGTAGCAGTAGCAGTACAAGTAGCAGTAGCAGTAGGAGCAGCAGTAGGAGCAGCAGTAGCAGTAGCAGTAGCAGAAGCAGTAGCAGTAGCAGTAGGAGCAGCAGTAGCAGTAGTAGTAGCAGTAGCAGTAGCAGTAGGAGCAGCAGTAGGAGTAGCAGTAGCAGTAGCAGTAGCAGAAGCAGTAGCAGTAGCAGTAGGAGCAGCAGTAGCAGTAGCAGTAGTAGTAGCAGTAGCAGTAGCAGTAGCAGTAGCAGTACAAGTAGCAGTAGCAGTAGCAGTAGCAGTAGCAGTACAAGTAGCAGTAGCAGTAGCAGTAGCAGTACCAGTAGGAGCAGCAGTAGCAGTACAACTAGCAGTAGCAGTAGCAGTACAAGTAGCAGTAGCAGTAGCAGTACAAGTAGCAGTAGCAGTAGGAGCAGCATTAGCAGTAGCAGAAGCAGTAGCAGTAGCAGTACAAGTAGCAGTAGCAGTAGCAGTAGCAGTAGCAGTAGCAGTAGCAGTAGCAGTAGCAGTAGCAGTAGGAGCAGCAGTAGCAGTAGCAGTAGCAGTAGCAGTAGGAGCAGCAGTAGCAGTAGCAGTAGCAGTAGGAGCAGCAGTAGCAGTAGCAGTAGCAGTAGCAGTAGCAGTAGCAGTAGCAGTAGAAGTAGCAGTAGCAGTAGCAGTAGGAGCGGCAGTAGTAGTAGCAGTAGCAGTAGCAGTAGCAGTAGCAGTAGCAGTAGCAGTAGCAGTAGCAGTAGCAGTAGCAGTAGGAGCGGCAGTAGCAGTAGCAGTAGCAGTAGCAGTAGCAGTAGCAGTACAACTAGCAGTAGTAGTACAAGTAGCAGTAGCAGTAGCAGTAGGAGCAGCAGTAGCAGTACAACTAGCAGTAGCAGTAGTAGTAGCAGTAGCAGTAGCAGCAGCAGTAGGAGCAGCAGTAGCAGTACAACTAGGAGTAGCAGTAGGAGCAGCAGTAGCAGTACAACTAGCAGTAGCAGCAGCAGTAGCAGTAGGAGCAGCAGTAGCAGTACAACTAGCAGTAGCAGTAGGAGTAGCAGTAGCAGTAGCAGTAGCAGTAGTAGCAGCAGTAGGAGCAGCAGTAGCAGTACAAGTAGCAGTAGGAGCAGCAGTAGCAGTAGCAGTAGGAGCAGCAGTAGCAGTACAACTAGCAGTAGCAGTAGCAGTAGCAGTAGGAGCAGCAGTAGCAGTAGCAGTAGGAGCAGCAGTAGCAGTACAACTAGCAGTAGCAGCAGCAGTAGCAGTAGGAGCAGCAGCAGCAGCAGCAGTAGCAGTAGGAGCAGCAGTAGCAGTACAACTAGCAGTAGCAGTAGCAGTAGCAGTAGGAGCAGCAGTAGCAGTAGCAGTAGGAGCAGCAGTAGCAGTACAACTAGCAGTAGCAGTAGCAGTAGCAGTAGGAGCAGCAGTAGCAGTACAACTAGCAGTAGCAGTAGCAGTAGCAGTAGGAGCAGCAGTAGCAGTAGCAGTAGCAGCAGCAGTACAAGTAGCAGTAGCAGTAGCAGTACAAGTAGCAGTAGCAGTAGGAGCAGCAGTACAAGTAGCAATAGCAGTAGGAGCAGCAGTAGCAGTACAACTAGCAGTAGCAGTACAAGTAGCAGTAGCAGTAGCAGTAGTAGTAGCAGTAGCAGTACAAGTAGCAGTAGCAGTAGCAGTAGCAGTACAAGTAGCAGTAGCAGTAGGCGCAGCAGTAGCAGTACAACTAGCAGTAGCAGCAGCAGTACAAGTAGCAGTAGCAGTAGGAGCAGCAGTAGCAGTACAACTAGCAGTAGCAGTAGCAGTAGCAGTAGGAGCAGCAGTAGCAGTAGCAGCAGCAGTACAAGTAGCAGTAGCAGTAGCAGTAGCAGTACAAGTAGCAGTAGCAGTAGGAGCAGCAGTACAAGTAGCAATAGCAGTAGGAGCAGCAGTAGCAGTACAACTAGCAGTAGCAGTACAAGTAGCAGTAGCAGTACAAGTAGCAGTAGCAGTAGGAGCAGCAGTAGCAGTAACAGTAGCAGTAGCAGTACAAGTAGCAGTAGCAGTAGCAGTAGCAGTACAAGTAGCAGTAGCAGTAGGAGCAGCAGTAGCAGTACAACTAGCAGTAGCAGTAGCAGTACAAGTAGCAGTAGCAGTAGGAGCAGCAGTAGCAGTACAACTAGCAGTAGCAGTAGCAGTAGCAGTAGGAGCAGCAGTAGCAGTAGGAGCAGCAGTAGCAGTAGCAGTAGCAGTAGCAGTACAAGTAGCAGTAGCAGTAGCAGTACAAGTAGCAGTAGCAGTAGGAGCAGCAGTAGCAGTACAACTAGCAGTAGCAGTACAAGTAGCAGTAGCAGTACAAGTAGCAGTAGCAGTAGGAGCAGCAGTAGCAGTAGCAGTAGCAGTAGCAGTAGCAGTACAAGTAGCAGTAGCAGTAGCAGTACAAGTAGCAGTTGCAGTAGGAGCAGCAGTAGCAGTACAACTAGCAGTAGCAGTAGCAGTAGCAGTAGGAGCAGCAGTAGCAGTAGCAGTAGCAGTAGCAGCAGCAGTAGCAGTAGCAGTAGCAGCAGCAGTACAAGTAGCAGTAGCAGTAGCAGTAGCAGTACAAGTAGCAGTAGCAGTAGCAGTACAAGTGGCAGTAGCAGTAGTAGCAGCAGTAGGAGCAGCAGTAGCAGTACAAGTAGCAGTAGGAGCAGCAGTAGCAGTAGCAGTAGGAGCAGCAGTAGCAGTACAACTAGCAGTAGCAGTAGCAGTAGCAGTAGGAGCAGCAGTAGCAGTAGCAGTAGGAGCAGCAGTAGCAGTACAACTAGCAGTAGCAGCAGCAGTAGCAGTAGGAGCAGCAGCAGCAGCAGTAGCAGTAGGAGCAGCAGTAGCAGTACAACTAGCAGTAGCAGTAGCAGTAGCAGTAGGAGCAGCAGTAGCAGTAGCAGTAGGAGCAGCAGTAGCAGTACAACTAGCAGTAGCAGTAGCAGTAGCAGTAGGAGCAGCAGTAGCAGTACAACTAGCAGTAGCAGTAGCAGTAGCAGTAGGAGCAGCAGTAGCAGTAGCAGTAGCAGCAGCAGTACAAGTAGCAGTAGCAGTAGCAGTACAAGTAGCAGTAGCAGTAGGAGCAGCAGTACAAGTAGCAATAGCAGTAGGAGCAGCAGTAGCAGTACAACTAGCAGTAGCAGTACAAGTAGCAGTAGCAGTAGCAGTAGTAGTAGCAGTAGCAGTACAAGTAGCAGTAGCAGTAGCAGTAGCAGTACAAGTAGCAGTAGCAGTAGGAGCAGCAGTAGCAGTACAACTAGCAGTAGCAGCAGCAGTACAAGTAGCAGTAGCAGTAGGAGCAGCAGTAGCAGTACAACTAGCAGTAGCAGTAGCAGTAGCAGTAGGAGCAGCAGTAGCAGTAGCAGCAGCAGTACAAGTAGCAGTAGCAGTAGCAGTAGCAGTACAAGTAGCAGTAGCAGTAGGAGCAGCAGTACAAGTAGCAATAGCAGTAGGAGCAGCAGTAGCAGTACAACTAGCAGTAGCAGTACAAGTAGCAGTAGCAGTACAAGTAGCAGTAGCAGTAGGAGCAGCAGTAGCAGTAACAGTAGCAGTAGCAGTACAAGTAGCAGTAGCAGTAGCAGTAGCAGTACAAGTAGCAGTAGCAGTAGGAGCAGCAGTAGCAGTACAACTAGCAGTAGCAGTAGCAGTACAAGTAGCAGTAGCAGTAGGAGCAGCAGTAGCAGTACAACTAGCAGTAGCAGTAGCAGTAGCAGTAGGAGCAGCAGTAGCAGTAGGAGCAGCAGTAGCAGTAGCAGTAGCAGTAGCAGTACAAGTAGCAGTAGCAGTAGCAGTACAAGTAGCAGTAGCAGTAGGAGCAGCAGTAGCAGTACAACTAGCAGTAGCAGTACAAGTAGCAGTAGCAGTACAAGTAGCAGTAGCAGTAGGAGCAGCAGTAGCAGTAGCAGTAGCAGTAGCAGTAGCAGTACAAGTAGCAGTAGCAGTACAAGTAGCAGTAGCAGTAGGAGCAGCAGTAGCAGTACAACTAGCAGTAGCAGTAGCAGTAGCAGTAGGAGCAGCAGTAGCAGTAGCAGTAGCAGTAGGAGCAGCAGTAGCAGTAGCAGTAGCAGCAGCAGTACAAGTAGCAGTAGCAGTAGCAGTAGCAGTACAAGTAGCAGTAGCAGTAGCAGTACAAGTAGCAGTAGCAGTAGGAGCAGCAGTACAAGTAGCAATAGCAGTAGGAGCAGCAGTAGCAGTACAACTAGCAGTAGCAGTAGCAGTACAACTAGCAGTAGCAGTAGCAGTAGCAGTAGCAGTACAAGTAGCAGTAGCAGTAGCAGTAGCAGTACAAGTAGCAGTAGCAGTAGGAGCAGCAGTAGCAGTACAACTAGCAGTAGCAGCAGCAGTACAAGTAGCAGTAGCAGTAGCAGTAGCAGTACAAGTAGCAGTAGCAGTAGGAGCAGCAGTAGCAGTAGCATTAGGAGTAGCAGTAGCAGTAGCAGTAGCAGTGGCAGTAGCAGTAGCAGTAGCAGTAGCAGTACAAGTAGCAGTAGCAGTACAAGTAGCAGTAGCAGTTGCAGTGGAAGTAGCAGTAGCAGTGGCAGTAGGAGCAGCAGTAGCAGTAGGAGCAGCAGTAGCAGTAGCAGTAGGAGCAGCAGTAGCAGTAGCAGAAGCAGTGGCAGTAGCAGTAGGAGCAGCAGTAGCAGTATCAGTAGTAATAGTAATACTAATGATATTGATAATGATAATGATAATGATAATGATAATGATAATGATAATGACAATGAAAATGACAATGACAATGACAACGACAATAATAATAATAATAATAATAATAATAATAATAATAATAATAATAATAATAATAATAATAATAATAATAATAATAATAATAATAATAATAATAATAATAATAATAATAATAATAATAATAATAATAATAATAATAATAATAATAATAATAATAATAATAATAATAATAATAATAATAATAATAATAATAATAATAATAATAATAATAATAATAATAATAATAATAATAATAATAATAATAATAATAATAATAATAATAATAATGATAATGATAATGATAATGATAATAATAATATTAATATTGATGATGATAATGATAATAATAATAATAATAATAATAATAATAATAATAATAATAATAATAATAATAATAATAATAATAATAATAATAATAATAATAATAATAATAATAATAATAATAATAATAATAATAATAATAATAATAATAATAATAATAATAATAATAATAATAATAATAGTAATAGTAATAGTAATCGTAGTAGTAGTAATAATAATATTAATAATAGTAATAATAATAATTATCATAATAATAACAATAATATTAATACTTATAATAATAGTAATAATAATAGTAATAATAATAGTAATAATAATATTATTAATAATAATAATAATAATAATAATAATAATAATAATAATAATAATAATAATAATAATAATAATAATAATAATAATAAGAAGAAGAAGAAGAAGAAGAAGAAGAAGAAGAAGAAGAAGACGAAGAAGAAGAAGAAGAAGAAGAAGAAGAAGAAGAAGAAGAAGAAGAAGAAGAAGAAGAAGAAGAAGAAGAAGAAGAAGAAGAAGAAGAAGAACGAGAGTAGTAATCAAAGTAAAAGTAACTTTAACAGGTCGGCTACAGCTTGTTCAGTGTGCTTTGTCATCTAGTTCAGCAACAGATGGCAGTACAAAGTTTTAGATGTATTGAGTTTAGAAAAAGAAATAAATATAAAACATGTAGAACAAATGTCAGTAGAATGATACACTTTTAATTTTAATTTTTAATTTCCTAACGAGTGGTGGTCTTGTCAATGCGAAATTAGCAGCATTTTTCAAAATTGTTACTTAGTGCATCCATGTGTCAGGTCCTTAAAGTGTTTATATTAAGTTGAAATAGGTAAGCAAAAATCCCAACCTATACGGCCATTCATCATTCCATGATTGGAGCTCGTAGAGTCTACACCTCGTTTCTGCGGGACCATTGGGAGCTTGGAGTGCTTGGAGTGCTTGGATCCTCGATTCAGGGGAATAAGCGGGAGAACGATCGCGGCGACGTGGTGGTGGAGCTAAAAACTACGCACCAGGGAGGAGCTACTACTACGCACCGCGCTGACTACATACAGTGTAATAGCCAGGCCGGGCGCCGCTAGTTCGTCGAGGAGTGTCCTATAAGAGATCTGGCAAGCAGATTTTAGGGCACTCCAAACTGAAGGAGAGAGAAGAGAATTCACCGAGGCAGCTTTCCCGGAGCTGTCCCAATACAGAACCGGGCTTGGGCCCTCTACTGGCCTGTCTAGTGAAGGAGGCTCGCCGAGCTCTTTCACGGGCCAACCAGGAAGAGATGTCGGACGGAGGAGACTCGGTACCGACTGACAGACCATCGAGACCGCAGCCCCACAAGGTTGTTGCCAAGGGTCTGGACTCAGGTCTGGACCCGGGGTTCGCTGGAACCCCAATAGGCGCGCCGCAAGGCGTCTGGCCCTCTGTGGGGAGCCGGATGGCACCTGCACCGACCTTGACTAAACCGAGTACCAGCAAGCAGGTAAGACCTGACATGGTTTTGACACCCCCGAAACCTTCTACCTCGAACCCCTCACCCGGTCCCCGAGTGAGCATCGCCAAGGCGAAAGCCAAGGCACTTACTAAGGCCAAGAGTAGGCCGAAGGTGAAAAAGGCCGCGGGCCTTGTCAACCAAGGGACTGTCGCCCCTATAACACCGCCAGCTCCTGTCAACCCAACTCCAGCACTGCCGGACGACGATGGCTTTGTACTGGTACAAAGCCGCAGGAAAAGGTCCTCTGGTTCGAGCCCAGAGCGACCTGCTCCTTCATCGGGACCTGCAGCGTCCCCCCAGCACCAAGCCGCACAAAAGGCGGAAAAAATTCCGCCAATGGTGTCTGACCCCTTCCCTAATCACATCAAGGTGATGAAGGAACTCAGGGGAAAGTTAAAGGCGGTATTCCAGGCAACACGACACCCAGAGCGTGTTGTCATCCGAACCACTACCTCTGGAGACCATGCGGCCGCAAAGGAGGTGCTGAAGGCGTGTGGAATTAAATTCCACACGTACTCGCTCCAGCGACCCCACGTGGTCCGCAGGGTAATTAGGGGTCTCGATTCGGAGACAGACCCCCAGGATATCTGTGCCGGCCTGAAGGACGAACACGGAAATGAACCGCGGTCCGTGGTGCAACTCACCACTACAAAGGTGAAAGATGGGAAACCCACAAAGGTACCCCTACCACTATTTCTAGTAACCGTAGAGAAACAAGGGGAGGGAACCCCTAAGATCGACAAGGTGGCTTGCCTGTACTATACACGGGTCACGATTGAGCCTTATCACGGCAGGGAGGGGTCAGCCCAGTGCTATAAATACCTGGGCTTCCACCACTCAAGCTTTGCCTGTGAGAGGACCCTCAAGTGTCTCCGTTGTGCGGGCGAGCACCTGGTAAAGGCTTGCCCGGTACCAAGAGAAGAAAGAAGGTGCGCCAACTGCGATGGATGCCACATAGGGATCTATCGCGGGTGCCCTAGGAGACTTGCGATAATGCAAGGCAAACAGGGCAAGGCTGACACTGAAGTCAGAACAGGGGTCTCTTTCGCCAAGGCCCTGGCGGGACACGAAGGTGCTCTCGCGCAGGCCGAGGCCGCGGAAGTAACCCCTAGCGGCCAGGTTGCCGAGTCGATGACAAAGCCAGTCCCGGAAAGCGTCCCACCCCAGGTTGCGAGCACAAAACCTGCTCCAACACCCAGCACTGCTCCTAAGGAAAAACGTCCTCCCAAGAAGGGGAAGAAAGCCTCTGTGGCGAAGAACACAGAAAAACCTACTGTGGCGAAGGATTCCAACAAAATTGTTGGAAAACTCTCCCCACCACCAGTACCCACAGCTCACGCTGCGTCAACCAATCAACAAGCGGCAGAGACAGCCAATGCTAGCCCGTCCCAGCGGACTGGCTCAACCAACCACGAGGCAGCAGTGCCTCTACAAAACATCCCAGAACCAACCTTAGGGGACACATTCGCTTCCGAGGAGATGGCTGAATTCATCGAGTTGGCAACCTGGTTCGCCGACTTAGTTCAGCGTTCCCTCCCAATACTACGACGCTGCAGGGAAACCCTCAACAAACCCGGGATTTCCGCTGTGAAGAAGCACCTCGCGGTGCTTCAAACGGCTAAGGAACTCTACTCTAACTCCGTGAGCTCATAATGGCGCATAGAACTGTGCGTTCATTTAGAGCTGCGTTCTGGAACGCAAATGGAGTTAGAGACCAGAGACCTGGCCTGCTGCAGTTCGTGGACAGCCATGGGATTGATATCCTGATGGTCTGTGAAACGCACTTGCACGCTGGTGTGCAGTTTAACCTGCTAAGTTACGCCGCTCATCGGTCTGATCGGGTCGGCCGACAGGGCGGTGGTACTGCCATTTTCATAAAGAACCATCTCACCCACACTCCTGTTACCATTCCTCCGCTACAACACCTGGAAGCAACCGCCATAAGGTTATCCTTGGGCGGGAACGATCTGGTGCTTGTGGCGGTATACGACCCGCCGGATGGTCACTTCTATGAAGCGGACATCACGGCACTCCTGAACCTACACCACAGGGTTTGCATTGCAGGCGACTTCAACGAAAAACACCCAAGCTGGCACAGCCGCCCCCAGAACGTTAAGGGCCGGGGATTGTACCGTCTCATTAGCGCGAACCCCGCCCTACACGCGCACGGGCCGAGAGGTCCAACCTACTACCCGGCACGCGGCGCCGCGGACATCATCGATTTCATGGTCACCAAAAACATACCATTTCACTTGGACCTCTCTGTGATTAACGATCTGGACTCCGACCACAACCCTGTTGTGGTGGATGCAGACGTTAATCTTACTGCCCTGGGAGTGCCGGACTGGGTGGATGAAGTCGACTGGGATGCAGCCGTCCTAGCCCTTCAAAACTCTGTGGAGGCAAATCCTCGAATAGACTCGATAGAGGCTCTCGAGGAGGCAGCCACGGGGTTTTCTACCTCCGTCCTAAACGCGGTGCGTGCTCACACGCATCGCATTCCTACCGAAGTACCAAACCCGACATCTATCCCTGTCCCACTAAAACGCCTCATTCAAGCAAAGAATGCTGTCAGACGGCTATGGCAGAGATTCCGACATCCTAGGATAGGAGTAATACACCAGAGGCTCAAATCCGTGGTGAGACGACTCCTAAGAAAACACAGGCAAGCAGCTTGGGACGAAACAATGCGTCGCGTAAACCTCCAAGAGAGGAAACCGTGGCGCATCCTCTGAGCCTTGAGGAAAGACAAATCTGCACACCAGCGTCCAGTGCATAGCCCTCGGGGAAGACTTGTTTTTGAACCGAGGGAAAAAGCAGAGGCACTAGCAGACTATCTGGAGACTCAGTTCCAGCCTAGGGTAGATCCTCAGAACGATGACCATACTGACCTCGTGGAACAAGCGGTAGAAGACTTCCTAGAAGTCCGACCCACGGGCCACGAGGAGTTCCACATCCCGGTAGTTACCCCTCGCGAGGTAACTAACACCATCCGGCACCTAAAACCTAGTAAAGCCCCTGGGCAGGACCGTGTAACAGCGGAAATGCTCCAGCACCTACCCCATAGAGCCGTGATGCACTTAACCCGCATTTACAACGCATGACTCAGCATGTGCCATTTTCCAGCTGTCTGGAAACAGGCGCGTGTGGTATGCGTTTTGAAACAGGGAAAGAATCCGGTTTTTCCATCTAGTTACCGCTCCATCAGCCTCCTACCAGTTGTCTCGAAAGTGTTCGAGAAACTGTTCCTGTCCCGCCTCGGACCTCTTTTGGAGGAAAAAGGTCTCCTACCGGAACACCAGTTTGGTTTTCGTTCTGGTCATTCCACGACTGAACAACTACTGCGTGTAGCCGAGAAAGCTTCCCTGGCTTACCAGGAGAGGGCTAAAACGGTGGCAGTGTTGCTCGACGTGGAAAAGGCATTTTCTACCACTTGGCATGAGGGGCTTGTCTACAAGCTCATACAGCAGGAAATCCCCCCTCCATACATTTACTTGGTGGCTGGTTTCCTACAGGAACGTAGCTTCCGAGTGAAGGTGGAGGGATCATTTTCTAGAGAAAGGCCCATTGGCGCAGGAGTCCCCGAGGGCAGTGTACTGTCACCGGCACTTTTTGCAGCTTACATGGGCAATCTCCCGACGCACCCCAACACACACATCTGTCAGTATGCGGACGATCTCATGATCTTCGCTACTAACAAGAACCCGCGCTACAGTTACCGACAAGTACAAGCCCACCTCTGTGCCATCAATAGATGGTGCGAGAACTGGCGTATGTCCATTAGCCCGGAGAAAAGCTCTGCGATTCTCCTGGGTAATACGATAGCCAACCGGCTCCCGCTGGACCTCGTGCTTCGGCGCCGTCGGATCCCCTGGGTCACTACGGCGAAGTATCTCGGGGTCACGCTGGACCGGCGGCTGACGTACAGACATCACGTCAGGGGCAAAGTACTGCAAGGCCACGCTGCCCTGCTGCAGTTGTACCCCATCCTCAGTTCCCAAACCATGCCCCTACGCCTGAAGCTTCAGCTGTATCGAGCGATCATCCCGCCTATGGTCCTGTACGGATGCGAGATCTGGGGAGTGGTGGCCAGGTCCACCTTCACCAGACTCCAGACGTTGCAGAACCGGGCATTAAGGATGATCTATGATACAGGCCGAAGATTTCCTGCCCATATCCTACACGAACATTCCGGTATCCCGTACATTGTCGACGTGATTAAAACTCGGCTCGAACAATGTACAATAAACTCCAGAACCACCCTAACCCTCTGGTGAATACCCTGGGCCAATACGACCAGAGACAACCGCGCCGACTACCATCCAAAAGATTGCCGAAGGACATCTTAACTCCGGCGATCTAATCTCAAGATGGGAAAGGCGAAAATGCAATCTGTACTCAAAACAGAGCGAATCACCGGTTCAGTTCACCTCTCAGCGCGTGACTGACGGCCAGAACCCTGGTAGGAATTAGCGCGTAAAATTCGCGCACAGCTCACTTGCGAACAAATCCCTGCCTACAATCCCTCCCGTTACTATAACAACCCCTGTTCCAACAAATTTCCCTGTAGTGACACTGTCAAAACCATCGCGCAGGTAAAGCCGTATGACGGCTAGGTACTGCGGTAAAGACACTCGACCGGGGGAACATTCACCTCACCTCCGTTCGACTCGAACTGGCGTCTGGCGTCTGGCAACCTATACAATTCCATGATTGGAGCTCGTAGCGTCTACACCTCGATTCTGCGGGACCATTGGGAGCTTGGAGTGCTTGGAGCGCTTGGATCCTCGATTCAGGGGAATAAGCGGGAGAACGACCGCGGCGACGTGGTGGTGGAGCTAAAAACTACGCACCTAGTCAGGTGAAAGCACAGTTTCGCGGCACGCTGCAAGACGTTTGACAGCAAACGGTAGCGTGTCGCATCAATCATCACTTGCGCTTCTTCGACATCGATCCTGCTCTCGGAGTGGTGCGTGCTGGTACATAGAGGAGCCAGGTAACTATACCCCTTCCTTTCATCACCATTCCCGACTCAGACAAACTGACTGACGGACCACGTGACTACGGGCTTGCAAGGCTGCAGCCACAGGTGAGGACCCCTGGTCCAACACCTCAAGCCGTAATGGCTTGCCCAGGCGCCTCCTCCTCTAAGGAGGGGGTCCGGTCCTCTGCAAGCAGCCGGAGGGCAACCGTGCTGACCGACGGACCAACGACATCATCGTCATGCATCTCTGTCCCTGAGGCGGTACCACCTGCGCGTAAAAAGCGCAAGTGCTCTGCCCCGCGACAGGTCATAGATAGTGAGTCACCACCACTGGTTTCCTATCATCCTTTCTCTCCCTCTGACTCAGAGGCAGATATGGATACTGACACCGAAGGCTTCACTGAGGTGAAGGGACGCCGGAGCAGGCGTAACTCCACGGACTCTCAGCAGCAAGAACCATAGGATACAACCCAACCCCCAACCAAAGGGGAGGAGAAAATACTGCCAATAGTAGCGGATGCTTTCAAGGAGCACACAAAAACCATGCGGCTCCTAGCTTCGCGCCTGAAAAGACGCTTTGAGGCAATAAGGAGGCCACGGAAAGTTAACATCAAGACCTCCTCACTTGAGGATTTTGAGGCAGCCAAGGCTGTACTTCGGGAATTAAAAATCCCGTTTTACAGTTATTCGCCCACACGTCCTCACGTCGAAAGGCGAATAATCAGAGGCCTTGCCTCCGACTGCTCTACCGAGGAAGTCAGGCTGGCACTCCTCGAAGAACATGACATTACAGCAACAGTCGCCCAGCTGAAGAAGACTATTGTCTCCGACAGCGGACCTGAAAAGGTGCCCATGCCACTGTTTCTGGTCGTGGTGGACAAAGTGTGCGGCCAACAAGTTCAGCCAATTGACACTGTGCGTCACTTAATCTACACTGCCGTAAAGGTGGAACGCTTTTACGGCAAGGAGGGTCCCGTGCAGTGTCGCAATTGCCTGGGATTTCACCATTCCAGCATGGCATGTGAGCGCCCGCTCGCATGTCTGCGATGTGGTGGAACCCACAGAGTGCAGGACTGCCCTAAGCCGGTTACGGACAGGGAATGTGTAAACTGCAAAGGAATGCACTGCAGTGTCTACAAAGGATGCGCGACGCGCCTGAAAATTATAGATAGCCGTCGCAAGGGACGCGCGGAAGCGGCAGAGGTCCGCCCCGGCGTTTCCTTCTCACACGCCCTTACTAGGGCAGAAAAGACACTGGCCCAAGCAATAGTACCTGCCCCTGCCACGACTGAAGTCTTGGCACCACCTCCAGGCCATACAGAGGAGTCTGTTGCGGCCAATGCTCCTCCTAAACCTAAGCGGCGAAGGAAACGCAAGAGCAAGCGTCAAGCCGCGGAGAGAGCAAGCACAGCTCCTCAACAGCCCCCCAAGACGCCGGCAGAGCAGTCCACTGAGGCAGCCCTGGCACCAAGGGATACTGCTGTTACAGCCGGCTCACAGGTGGAACCTGTGGTCCCCACTGTACCCATGACCCCCCTGCATTAGGGGGAACGCTCTCGCAGGCGGACCTGGAGGAATTTCAGGACCTAACCCTGTGGTTCAATAACATAATTAACCGAATCTTGCCTGCACTTCGGAAATTCAAGCTGCAATACGAAAGCCCAAACCTGAGCCCCATGCAGAAGCATGCCCTACTGGTCCAAACCTTGGCCCAGCTGTTCCCTAACTCAGCCAAGTAATGGCCTCCAGACTTGTCCGGAGACCCTTCAGGGCTGCGTTCTGGAACGCAAATGGCATAAGGGGCCATTACCCAAGCCTCGTTGAGTTTGTGCAGTCGTATGGAATTGACATTCTGATGGTCTGCGAAACCCACTTGGATGCTGCAACCAACTTCTCGCTGCCGAGTTACGTCACCCATCGGTCTGATCGGGTCGGCCGACCGGGGGGCGGTACAGCCATTTTCATCAAGAACCACATCACTCATACACCCTTCCCTATCCCACCACTACAGCACGTGGAGGCCTGCGCCATTAGGCTTGCCATTGGCGGGGTGGACACGGTGCTGGTAGTGGCATATGACCCTCCTGATAACCGCTTCTACGAAGCTGATATTAACACCCTCCTGAACCTGCATCCTGCGGTTTGCATCGCCGGCGACCTCAACGCAAAGCATGCACATTGGCATAGCCGCGCTACCAATGCCAAGGGGCGAGGGTTCTACCGCCTGATCAGCGGTAACCCAAGCATCCTTGCGCATGGACCGAGAGGACCTACGTTCCATCCGGCCCGAGGGAGGCCAGATGTGCTCGATATCATGGTCACCAAAAACATTCCCTTTCATCTAGACCTCTCAGCGGTCAATGAATTGGACTCCGACCATGACCCTGTCTTGGTGGATTCCAACATTGACCTGCCAGCTCTGGTCACTCCAGTCTGGACATACGAGGTCGACTGGGATGCAGCCATCCTTGAACTCAACCAGTCTGTTTACCCGCGTCCGCGTGTCGATTCTATCGATACACTGGAGGCGGCAGCCACGGCATTCTCCCAACACATCCGGGATGTGGTACGTGCCCACACGCACCGCATTCCATCCGACATACCTAACCCTCGTACCATTCCCATCGAACTCAGACAGTTGATCAAAGCCAAAGCAACTGTCCGAAGGCTCTGGCAGCGTTTCCGCCATCCCAGGATACAGGCAGTTTACCAGCGGTTCAAGTCCCTGGCACGACGCCTGTTGCGTTTACACCGCAAAACAGCCTGGGAAAACACGTTGGCAAATGTAGACCTCACCGAGAAGCAACCATGGCGGATAATTAGGTCCCTTAGAAAGGACAAAAACCAACATCAGCATCCTCTACATGGCACTCGCGGGAGACTCTCTTTTGAGCCCCAAGACAAAGCCACGGCTTTCGCAGACCATCTAGAGTCCCAATTCGAACCCCGGGAAGATGTCCAGGACGAAGACTTTACTGAACTCGTGGAAGCGACGGTGGATTACCTCTATGAGGCACCACCGCCGCCGCGCGCAGAGATCCAAATCCCCTTAGTCACCCCAAGACAGGTGGCTTCTGAAATCAGAAGATTAAAACCTGGCAAATCCCCTGGGCATGATGGCGTCACGGCGCCCATGCTTCAGCACCTTTCCCGAAAGGCCGTAGTCCACCTGACGAGGATTTATAATGCATGTCTGCAGCTTCGTCACTTTCCTACTTGTTGGAAGGAGGCGAGGGTGGTCTGCATTTTGAAGCCCGGCAAGGACCCGGTTTTCCCTTCCAATTACCGTTCCATAAGCCTATTACCCATCGTTTTAAAAATCTTTGAACGATTATTCCTATCCCGCCTCACTCCTCTCTTCGAGGAAAGGCAACTTATCCCGGATCATCAGTTAGGTTTCCGTCATGGACATTCCACTACACTACAGCTGCTGCGGCTGATTGAGAAGGTTGCCCTGGGTTTCCAGGAAAACTTCAAAACAGTCGCGGTGCTTCTGGATGTAGAAAAAGCCTTCGCAACCACATGGCACCAGGGGTTACTGTACAAACTCAGAGAGGCTGAAATCCCTCCCCCCTACCTCACCCTGATTGGTAGCTTCCTTCGGGATCGCTCTTTTCGGGTGCGGGTGGAGGGGAAGTTGTCCTCGGTCAGACCCATAGCGGCTGGAGTTCCGGAGGGTAGCGTGCTATCGCCGCTGCTCTTTGCTGCCTACATGTCTGACCTACCCGTGGAACCGCATACTGTTACGTGCCAGTATGCTGACGATGTCCTCATACTGGCACAGAACAAAAATATTCGGTACTACTTCCCTCCACTTCAGCGACAGCTCGACGCTATCGGCAGGTGGAGTGAACAGTGGAGAGTGGCCATTAGCCCGCAGAAGAGCCAGGCTCTACTACTGGGCAAAGTTCGAAACTGGCGGCCGGGTGTATCCCTGGCAATGCGGCGGAGAAGAATCCCTTGGGTTAACTCTGCCAAATACCTGGGGGTACTACTTGACCGTGGTCTAACCTTCACTCCACATGTCAGAGCAAAGGTCGGTCTGGGACATGGCGCCCTGAGACAGCTATATCCCATACTCCACTCAACCATGCCTACATACCTGAAACTACGCTTGTACCGTGCGATCGTCCCGCCTCTGGTCCTGTACGGGTGCGAGGTCTGGGGTACGGTGGCTCGTTCCACCATCCGCAGGCTGCAGACCGTGCAGAACAGGGCGCTTAGGATGATCTACGGTACCGACCGTAGGTTTCCATCACACATCCTTCACACTCATTCCAGCATCCCATACATTGTGGACGTAGTGCGGGACAGGACTCGCACAATGTATGACAAACTCACACCTCACCCAACCCAGCTGGTGAACACCCTGGGGCAATATGACCATCGCCTCCCTAGGCGGAGACAGAGCTACCGTCTACCCAAGGATGCCCTTGGCTGGTAGGTACCGCTTTGCCTTCATCATCCTCCACACCTATCACCTATTCCCCTCGGTTTCCTGTCACTGGCACTGCATTGCTCGTCGGCCATGGCTGACGAAGTAATCAGTAGGGAAATGGTCGCTTGGATGGCTAGACATCCAAGATCCGACAGATCCTGCCGCCAGTGACAATACAGGAACCCACCCTGCACCATCAGACATTACAAAGACAAAAAGCCTGCAACACATACCAACCTATACCACCACACGGGTAAATCCGTATTTAAACGGATAGGTACCGTGGCCACCTTACCATCCGCCTGGGTTAACCCAGACGACTAGTACTTACTCCTGGACTCCTGGACTCCAACCTATACCACCACACGGGTAAATCCGTATTTAAACGGATAGGTACCGTGGCCACCTTACCATCCGCCTGGGTTAACCCAGACGACTAGTACTCACTCCTGGACTCCTGGATAAATTGTGCTAATTCGTGTCAGTTCGCAGCTAGATGTAATGGTGAATGTTACATATTGTAAATGAAATATTAGTAAATAGCATCAGATATTTTCCGAGTTACACACACACACATGCACACATGCTCTGTCATACAAGCGGGCTGTCGCTTACCGTATAGTCCAAATACGGTTCATTAAACTGATGAAATTAGGCATCATTCCGAACATATTTTGTTAGTAAATGTGCAGTTCAAAACATTTATAAACGATAAACCTTCTACCATCAGAATATGGTGTCACGAGAGTTGCAAGTTTTTTCCAACTTTGAATATTACTTTCACTTTCTCTCCTGATATGAAGGAAGTGTTGAATTTCAGCCAAGATTTCGATGTCGAGATTACACTAGAAGTACCTATATGTTTTGAGACCCGCTGATTCAAAGAAAAGGCATTGTAAGGAAGAAGCACCTGCAGGCGCGCCCGCGCCTTTGTGTGTGTGTGTGTTTGTGTGTTTTGTTTGTGTGTGTTTGTTGGTGTACGTTTGCGTTCGTGTTTGTGTGTGTGTTTATGTGTGTTTGTGTTTGTTTGTGTGTGTTAGTGTTCGTGTTTGTGTATGTTTGTGTTTGTGTGTGTGTTTGTGTGTGTCTGTTTGTGTTTGTGTGTGTGTTTGTGTGTGTGTTTGTGTGTGTGCTTGTGTGTGTTTGTGTTTGTGTATGTTTGTGTTCGTGTTTGTGTGTGTTTGTGTCGGTATGTGTATGTATTTGTGTTTGTGTGGGTTGCGTGTGTTTGTGTGTGTGTTTGTGTGTGTGTTTGTGTTTGTGTGTGTGTTTGTGTGTGTTTGTGTGTGTGTGTGTGTGTGTTTGTGTGTGTGTTTGTGTTTGTGTGTGTGTTTCTGTGTGTTTGTGTATGTGTTTGTGTGTGTTTGTGTGTCTGTGTGTGTTTGTGTGTGTGTTTGTGTTTGTTGTGCCGGTTTGTGTGTGTGCCGGCTTGTGTGCGTGTTTGTGTTTGTGTGTGTGCCGGTTTGTGTGACTGTCAGTCTGTGGACAACATAACTCAAAAACGTAAAGTCGGTTAAAAACTTAAGTTGATATTTATGTTTACTGTCTTTCAAGATTGCGAAAAGGAAGATTTTGAAGATGATACCTCCGCCCTAAATTAACCTTAACATGGAAAATATTACTAAAATTTTGATTTTCTTGAAAAAGGCTATTACGATTTTGATTGAAATATCATGTATTTAAGGTGTTTGTACGTATGACAACTGAAATGTATCTTATGAATGTTATGTTATAAATGTAAGAATGTTATAACACTCTTTCTTTCTTTCTTTCTTTCTTTCTTTCTTTCTTTCTTTCTTTCTTTCTTTCTTTCTTTCTTTCTTTGTTTCTGTCTGTCTGTCTGTCTTTCTTACTTTCTTTCTTTCTTTCTTTCTTTCTTTCTTTCTTTCTTTCTTTCTTTCCTTCTTTCTTTCTTTCTTTCTTTCTTTCCTTCTTTCCTTCTTTCCTTCTTTCCTTCTTTCCTTCTTTCCTTCTTTCCTTCTTTCCTTCTTTCCTTCTTTCCTTCTTTCCTTCTTTCCTTCTTTCCTTCTTTCCTTCTTTCCTTCTTTCCTTCTTTCCTTCTTTCCTTCTTTCCTTCTTTCCTTCTTTCCTTCCCTCCTTCCTTCCTTCCTTTCCTTCCTTTCCGTTGCAGAATCGGGCATTAAGGATGATCTACGACACTGGTTGGAGATTTCCTGCCCACATCCTTCACGAACATTCCGGCATCCCGTACATTGTCGACGTGATTAAAACCCGCGCTCGAACAATGTACAACAAACTCCAGAACCACCCTAATCCACTGGTGAATACTCTGGGACAATATGACCAGAGAGAGCCTCGCCGACTACCATCTAAAAAATTGCCGAAGGACATCTTAAGTCCAACGGTCTAATTTTTGCAGATGGGAAAAGCAAAATGAATATCTGTACCCAAAACAGAGTAAAACGCCTAACTCAGATCACCTCTCAGTGTGTGACTGACGGCCAGAACCAGGAGGAGATTAGCGCGTCACCTGATTGACTAACCAGCCAATCAGCATGTATGGGCAGTGCCCGTTCATGGACCAATCCCTACCATCATCCATCTTGTCCCTAAAATACCCCTGATCCCAAACATTCCCAGAGTTTAAATTCCTGTAGACCAAAACACCATACTATCGCGCAGGTAAAGCCGTATAACGGCTAGGTACTGCGGTAAAGACACTTCGGGTGGGGGAATAAGCTTCCCCACTCGACTCGAACTGCCTCTGGAGCCTCTGGACCGTAGCTTCCGAGTGAAGGTGGAGGTTTCATTTTCCCGAGAAATGCCCATTGGCGCAGGAGTTCCCGAGGGCAGTGTACTGTCACCGGTACTCTTTAACGCTTACATGGCCGATCTCCCGACGCACCCCAACACACACATCTGTCAGTATGCGGACGATCTCATGATCTTCGCAACTAACAAGAACCCGCGCTACAGCTACCGTCAAGTACAAGCCCACCTCTGTGCCATCAGTAGATGGTGCGAGAACTGGCGCATGTGTATTAACCCGGAGAAAAGCTCTGCGATTCTCCTGGTCAACACGCTGGCAAACCGACTCCCGCAGGACCTCGTGCTTCGGTGCCGTCGGATCCCCTGGGTCACTACGGCGAAGTATCTCGGGGTCACGTTGGACCGGCGGCTAACGTATAGTCATCACGTCAGGGGCAAAGTACTACAAGCTCACGCAGCCCTCCGGCAGTTGTATCCCATCCTCAGCTCCAAAACCGTGCCCATTCGTCTGAAGCTCCAGCTGTATCGTGCGATCATCCCGCCTCTGGTCCTGTACGGATGCGAGATCTGGGGAGTGGTGGCAAAGTCCACCTTCATCAGACTCCAGACGTTGCAGAATCGGGCATTAAGGATGATCTACGACACTGGTTGGAGATTTCCTGCCCACATCCTTCACGAACGTTCCGGCATCCCGTACATTGTCGACGTGATTAAAACCCGCGCTCAAACAATGTACAACAAATTCCAGAACCACCCTAATCCACTGGTGAACACTCTAGGACAATATGACCAGAGAGAGCCGCGCCGACTACCATCTAAAAAATTGCCGAAGGACATCTTAAGTCCAACGGCCTAATTTTGGAAGATGGGAAAGGCAAAATTAATATCTGTACTTGAAACAGAGTAGAACGCCTAACCCAGATCACCTCTCAGTGAGTGACTGACGGCCAGAACCTGGAGGGGATTAGCGCGTCACCTGATTGACTAACCAGCCAATCAGCATCCTAAACATTCTAAACATTCTAAACATTCCCAGAATATTAAATCCCTATAGACCAAAACATCATACTATCGCGCAGGTTAAGTCGTATAACGGCTAGGTACTGCGGTAAAGACACTCGGGTGGGGGAATACCTTCCCCACTCGACTCGAACTGCCTCTGGAGCCTCTGGACCGTTGATTTTGGCTCTGTGCTCTCAGTCAAGAGGCCTTTTCCCTCTTTTTGGAGGGAAGTTTGTCCTTTGGGGCGACGCTGGGGGCTGCCAGTGCTCCTCACTGGCAGCCTGGTTTTGCGGGGCAGCCTCTACAACCTCAGCCCGTACTATGGCACTTTCGTGTCCCAACAAAGCCTTGGCAAACGAGACTCCCGTGCGTACTTCTGGCACGTTGTGCTTTCCCTGTCCGCCTTGCATAATTGCAAGTCATTTGGGGCAATCAGATGCCTATGTGACATCCATCGCAGTTGGAACACTTTTTCTCTTCTATTGGTTTCGTGTAGTTCTTGACTTGTACTTACCCGCACAACGCAGGCATTTGAGCGGTCTCTCACAGGCATAGCTGGAATGGTGGAAACCCAAGCACTCAAAGCACTGGACTGGCCCTTCTCTGCCGCGATAAGGCTCGATCGTAACCCTCGTGTGACAGAGGTGAGTCACCTCATCAATTTTCGTTTTTCCCTCCCCCTGTTTATCCACTATTTCCAGGAATAGTGGGAAGGGGACCTTGGTGGGTCCCCTTTCCTTGGGTGGGTCACTTTCCTTGCTCTGATGCTTCACTTAGCAGCAATGCAGTTACCATATCATGCACTGGCTTAGCTCATATACCTTCTAAAACTGTATGCTGTGTAATTCTTTCTAAAGCAATTTCTGCTGCGTATAACTGATAACTTGATACGGCTAGGTTTTGTTCATTGACTGTCTGAGATGCTGTAAACATACATTTTCTTTTTGGTAGTGTTTAACGCCCGCTTTTGCTGCTTGTGGCACTGCAGGTGCTGACACTGTAGATTAGGGAGCAGGTTCTTAGGTAAATAAATATTTTTTCTGCAAACACATACATGCCTACAAGCAGGGGAAAACTCTGAATAAAGAATCATGATCATAGATATGAAACCATATTTCACATAAAAATATATATTTTGTAGCAAAAAATATTTAAATAAGTTTTTTCAGATAACTTGCCATAAATACATAAATTTGAAACACTCTCTAACTTTTTTTAATATTTATCCTGCGCAATTTTAAATCTGTGCTATTATAATATATTTACGAGTAATTTGTACTGTATCAGAAGTATCAGAGAATGTCGACCATATCATGGTACCTGAGGTGAATAGAATAGATTAGGCCACCATAAACAACTTTCTGTTATCTTGATCATTCCTCATCTGCTATCTATATATTATATTTCATAAGTTTATACTGACAGACCAATCACTTGTGGTAAAGAATGTGAATGATGCATACAGACCATCATCGCATTCCTTCTTCATTTCTTATGAATAAGTGTTGTTTGTAACCTGTGCATCTTGAAAACATGCTGAAGGTTAAATCAGGCCTTCAGCAATATATAGACAAGTTGAACATATCTTACCACAGGCAATGGAGTATTTTTTGCAAACCATGTGGAGAAACAGCAGTAAGTGCATATCAATGTTCACAAGTCACTCAACATTTATATGGGAATAAACATATTGCTGCTACAATTCATGTAAATTCATGAGATATAATTAGGTGAACTGGCTTCTTCAAGTATAGGACAATTGAAGTGTTTGCAATATTATCTAGATTTATGCGAAGTATTTATTGCAGCCGACCTCCCACTCTAAAAAGTAAATAATGCTCAACTGTTTAAATGAAAATTAATTAATTACCAGGACTAAAAGTACTAAAAGACAAACCTAAAAATTTATTTGAGAAAAACAGCAGTTTTCAAAAACTGTGTGGTGTGGCTCAAGTCATGGAGGGTAAACCAGTAGGTGATTTAGACTGTGCGAGTGTTAGTGGCATCCCTTTGTTTAAATATATAAGTCTGACTTCCTGTGATGTGGAAAGATCATCTTCACAATATCACGTGCTATTTAGAGACATTCGTGATGGACAATTGGAGAAGACTTTTGTTGTGCACTGCAACGTTAAGCAAACATGCTGGGAGCTGCTATCCATTTATGGGTAGGTGAGTGCCTCTAACAATAATAAATTAATGAAGTTCTCTCATTTCTTTGAATTTAAGTAAAATATTTTTAACAATTTTCAACATCGTCCACACATAGCTTGTGTGTTTAAAAACACTAGCAGTAAGTTTGTTGGCATAAATAAACAATAAATCTTTTAACATTTTTACCAAATATTTTGACATTTTAATGTAACATTATAACAATTTTTAGTGCATTAAAATTAGACTTTTAAACCTTTTTCCACATAAAAATTTGGTCCCTACTAATGATACAGGGAATGAAGATGAAGCACGTGTGAAATGGTGGGGGACACCAGAGAACTTACACAAAACCTGCTGCTATACCACTTCATCCACCACAAATCCCACATGCAGTCGCCTGGGATCAAACCCAGGCTGCTTTATTATTTCACTGTCTTGGAAACATTGTATGAACAATGATGTGCCTTTTTATCTCAATTTGAGTGAAATTAGATTTAATGATATCATGATGTTGCCAGATCTCTCTTAGAAATTAAACTTTGCATGATATTTTAACACTACGTTGGTGTCTAAATTCATTTGAATTAAGGTAGAAATGCATTACCGTATTGTTCAAACAATATTTGCGCAACATTTAGTGAATTTTCTAAGTAGGGAATGAGAATATCGACAGATAAGACAAAAGCGATGGCATTTACCTGAGAGCCCACACAAAAGGCTTCTATTTTGCAGTAATTAATCACTGATGTGATTCGGCATAGTGTTTTAGTTGAAAGATTGCCTTGTAAAATACCTGCATTATAAGTGAAGTATCAGATCCTGAAGACCACCTAACTGACCGGAAGGGCTTGGGGTGCTGACCACATTCCACCCTCCAATACTGTACGTCACTCAGGACACCTGTAGTGGGTAGAGATGGGGGATGCAGCAGCCGGGCAGCAAGCCTTGGTCCTTCATGAGCTGTTGCATTCTTTTTTTCCTTTTTTTTTTTTTTACTGTGTTTAACCTTTAACTTTTTTTTTTTTTTGCCAAGATGAAATTAGCCAACAAGCACATGGCATGAAAGATCGTGTAATAGTAATACTCCTAATGATGTTTGCATTGTGAGTAGCATTACAAGTAACATGGGATCCTAGGCTTGTAAAAAGAGGCAGAGTACGTCCACAACAGAGAATTTATTGAAGTGAGTGAAGTGTTTGGAGATAATTGTGCGAGGGTGGCAAGATTCAGAATGACATGTAAACAAACTGTGTTAAATATAAATTAAATGTGAAATGGAGTAAGATAACCATTAAATGGAATGCTGGAACCGGTTAAGGTATGCGGAAAGTGTATAGCACAGGCTGTTTGATATTGACTTACAAAAATGAACCGCTGTTCAATATATTGACAGGTTTTCATGTGTATACTATGTATACTAAATATGGGAAGTATTGTATTCGACCCAAAATTTCGATGTCTAGATTTCACCTGAAACATGTTTTGAGGCCCCCCGAATTAAGAAAAAGCATTTTTAGAAAAAAAGGTCCGTATGTGTGTGTGTGTGTGTGTGTGTGTGTGTGTGTGTGTGTGTGTGTGTGTGTGTGTGTGTGTGTGTGTGTGTGTGTGTGTGTGTGTCACTGCTAAGGATAGTGAGATATGGTGGAGGGATATTTGCCTGCTTAAGTTTGTACAGAAGGCCCTGGTGCCAAGTTGTGGCGAAAGCCTTTTCCACATCCAGCAGCACCGCTACGGTCTTGATGTTTCCCTGGAATCCCAGAGATACCATCTCGGCCACACGCAGCAACTGCATGGACGTGGAATGACCCCGACGAAAACCAAACTGGTGATCCGGTAGGAGTTGCCTCTCCTCAAACAGAGGTAATAGGCGGGTGTGGAGCAACCGCTCAAAAACTTTTGAGACGATTGGGAGAATGCTGATGGAACGGTAGTTGTTAGGAAAGACTGGGTTTTTGGTCGGCTTCAATAAACATACTACCCTCGCTCCCTTCCAGAAAACCGGAAAGTAACGAAGACGGAGGCATGCATTGAGATCCGAGTCAAACAATTTATCCAGACTCCAGACTCCAGTTCGAGTCGAACGGAGGTGAGGTGATTGTTCCCCCGGTCGAGTGTCTTTACCGCAGTACCTAGCCGTCATACGGCTTTACCTGCGCGATGGTTTTGACGGTGTCACTACAGGGATGTTTTCACTGGGAAAAATTTGTTGGATCAGGGTTTTTTTTTTATTATTTTTTAGTAACGGGAGGGATTGTAGGCAGGGATTGGTCCGCAAGTGAGCTGTGCGCGAATTTTACGCGCTAATTCCTACCAGGGTTCTGGCCGTCAGTCACGCGCTGAGAGGTGAACTGAACTGGTGATTCGCTCTGTTTTGAGTACTGATTGCATTTTCGCCTTTCCCATCTTGAGATTAGATCGCCGGACTTAAGATGTCCTTCGGCAATCTTTTGGATGGTAGTCGGCGCGGCTGTCGCTGGTCGTATTGGCCCAGGGTATTCACCAGAGGGTTAGGGTGGTTCTGGAGTTTATTGTACATTGTTCGAGCGCGAGTTTTGTACGGGATACCGGAATGTTCGTGTAGGATATGGGCAGGAAATCTTCTGCCTGTATCATAAATCATCCTTAATGCCCGGTTCTGCGTCTGGAGTCTGATGAAGGTGGACCTAGCCACCACTCCCCAGATCTCGCATCCGTACAGGACCAGAGGCGGGATGATCGCTCGATACAGCCGAAGCTTCAGGCGTAGGGGCATGGTTTGGGAACTGAGGATGGGGTACAACTGCCGCAGGGCAGCGTGGCCTTGCAGTACTTTGCCCCTGACGTGATGTCTATACGTCAGCCGCCGGTCCAGCGTGACCCCGACACACACACAATTTATCCAGAGGCTCCAGAGGCAGTTCGAGTCGAGCGGGTGCAATTTTATTTGCCCCGTTCGAGTGTCATGTCCGCAGTACCTAGCCGTTATACGGCTTAACCTGCGCGATGGTTTCGATGGTGTTACTAGAGGGATGTTTGTTACACTGGGAAATGATTAGTGGAAACAAGGGGTTTTTATAGGGACAGGAGGGGTGGTTGGAGGGGATTGGTCCGCGAGCGGGCTCTGATTGGTCGTTTCCGGCCGGTCAGGTGACGCGCTAATCCCCTCTAGGGTTCTGGCCGTCAGTCACTCACTGAGAGGTGAACTGAAACAGGTGTTTTCTCTGTTTTGGATACAGATTGTACTTTCGCCTTTCCCATCTTCAGAGTTAAACCGCCGGGCTTAGGATGTCCTTTGGTAGTCTCTTTGATGGTAGTCGGCGTGGCTCTCTCTGGTCCTATTGACCCAGAGTATTCACCAGAGGGTTAGGGTGGTTCTGGAGTTTGTTGTACACTGTGCGAGCGCGGGTTTTAATCACGTCGACAATGTACGGGATACCGGAGTGTTCATGTAGGATATGGGCAGGAAATCTCCAGCCGGTATCATACATCATCCTTAATGCCCGGTTCTGCAGCGTCTGGAGTCTGATGAAGGTGGACTTTGCCACCACTCCCCAGATCTCGCATCCGTACAGGACCAGAGGCGGGATGATCGCTCGATACAACTGGAGCTTCAGGCGTAAAGGCATGGTTTGGGATCTGAATATGGGGTATAGCTGCCGGAGAGCAGCATGGCCTTGCAGTACTTTGCCCCTGACGTGATGTCTATACGTCAGCCGCCGGTCCAGCGTGACTCCGAGATACTTCGCCGTAGTGACCCAGGGGATCCGACGGCGCCGAAGCTCGAGGTCTCGCTGGAGCCGGTTGGCTTTCGTATTCGCCAGGAGAATCGCAGAGCTTTTCTCCGGGTTTATCGACATACGCCAGTTCTCGCACCATCTACTGATGGCACGGAGGTGGGCTTGTACTTGTTGGTAACTGTAGCGCGGATTCTTGTTAGTAGCGAAGATCATAAGATCGTCCGCATACTGACAGATGAATGTGTTTGGGTGCGTGGGGAGATTGGCCATGTAAGCTGCAAAGAGCGCCGGTGACAGTACACTGCCCTCGGGGACTCCTGCGCCAATGGGCCTCTCTCTAGAGAATGATCCCTCCACCTTCACTCGGAAGCTACGTTCCTGTAGGAAACCAGCCACCAAGTAAATGTATGGAGGGGGGATTTCGTGCTGTATGAGTTTGTAGACAAGTCCCTCATGCCAGGTGGTAGAAAATGCCTTTTCCACGTCAAGCAACAATGCAACCGTTTTAGCCCTATCCTGGTAAGCCAGGGAAGCTTTTTCGGCTACACGCAGTAGTTGCTCAGTCGTGGAGTGGCCAGAACGGAAACCAAACTGATGTTCAGGAAGGAGACCTTTTTCCACCAATAGGGGGCCAAGGCGGGACAGGAACAGTTTCTCGAATACTTTCGAGATAACTGGTAGGAGGCTGATGGAGCGGTAGCTAGATGGAAAGACCGGATTTTTGCCCGGCTTCAACACGCATACCACACGCGCCTGTTTCCAGACAGCTGGAAAATGACGCATGCTGAGGCATGCCCTGTAAATCCGGGTCAAGTGCATCACGGCTCTAGGGGGAAGGTGCTGGAGCATTTCCGCTGTTACACGGTCATGTCCAGGGGATTTTCGGGCTCTTAGGGATTTTATGGTGTTAGTTACTTCGCGAGGGGTAACTATCGGGATGTGGAACACCTCGTGGCCCAAGGGTCCGACTTCTAGGACGTCTTCTACCGCCTGTTCCACGAGGTCAGTATGGTCATCGTTCTGTGGATCTTCCCTGGGCTGGAACTCAGTTTCCAGATAGTCTGCCAGTGCCTCGGCTTTTTCCCTCGGTTCGAACACAAGTCTTCCCCGAGGGCTATGCACAGGGTGCTGGTGTACAGATTTGTCTTTCCGCAAGCCTCGGACGATGCGCCAAGGTTTCCTCTCCTGGAGGTTTACGTGACGCAACGTGTTTTCCCAAGCTGCTTGCCTATGTTTTCTTAGGAGTCGTCTCACCAGGGATTTGAACCTCTGGTGTATTACTCCTTTTCTAGGATGTCGGAATCTCTGCCATAGCCGTCTGACAGCATTCTTTGCTTCTATGAGGCGTTTTAGTGGGACAGGGATAGATGTCGGGTTTGGTACTTCGGTAGGAATGCGATGCGTGTGAGCACGCACCGCGTTTAGGACGGAGGTAGAAAACCCCGTGGCTGCCTCCTCGAGAGCCTCTATCGAGTCTATTCGAGGATTTGCTTCCACGGAGCTTTGAAGGGCTAGGACGGCTGCATCCCAGTCGACTTCATCCACCCAGTCCGGCACTCCCAGGGCAGTAAGATTAACGTCTGCATCCACCACAAGAGGGTTGTGGTCGGAATCCAGATCGTTAATCACAGAGAGGTCCAAGTGAAATGGTATGTTTTTGGTGACCATGAAATCGATGATGTCCGCGGCGCCGCGTGCCGGGTAGTAGGTTGGACCTCTCGGCCCGTGAAGGGCGGGGTTCCCGCTAATGAGACGGTACAATCCCCGGCCCTTAACGTTCTGGGTGCGGCTGTGCCAGCTTGGGTGTTTTGCGTTGAAGTCGCCTGCAATGCAAACCCTGTGGTGTAGGTTCAGGAGTGCCGTGATGTCCGCTTCATAGAAGTGATCATCCGGCGGGTCGTATACCGCCACAAGCACCAGATCGTTCCCGCCCAAGGATAACCTTATGGCGGTTGCTTCCAGGTGTTGTAGCGGAGGAATGGTAACAGGAGTATGGGTGAGATGGTTCTTTATGAATATGGCAGTACCACCGCCCTGTCGGCCGACCCGATCAGACCGATGAGCGGCGTAACTTGGCAGGGTAAACTGTACACCGGCGTGCAAGTGCGTTTCACAGACCATCAGGATATCAATTCCGTGACTGTCTACGAACTCTAACAGGCCAGGTCTCTGGTCTCTAACCCCATTTGCGTTCCAGAACGCAGCTCTAAATGAACGCACAGTTCTATGCGCCATTACGAGCTCGTGGAGTTAGAATAGAGGTCCTTAGCCGTTTGAAGCACCGTGAGATGCTTCTGCACAGCGGAAATCCCGGGGTTGTTGATGGTTTCCCTGCAGCGTCGTAGGATTGGGAGGGAACGCTGAACGAAGTCTGCGAACCAGGTCGCCAACAGTATGAACTCAGCCATGTCCTCAGATGCAAATGTGTCACCTACGGATAGTTGCGAGCTGTGTGGCTCTGGTGCCTCAGAAGTGGCTGGGCCATCACTGGTGGACTCAGCTGGTCGCTGGTTGGCTGACACAGCTGGAGCTTTTGGTGCTGGTGGAGAGAGGAGTTTCTCAACTTTTTTATTGTGATTCTGCCCCTCAGCAGGTTTTTGTGTGGTTTTACCCACTGACTTCTTCTTCTTCTTCCCCTTCTTTTGGGGACGTTGCTCCTTTGGAGCACTGCTGGTTGTTGGAGCTGTCTCGCCGTTCGCAACCGTAGGTGTGGCGCTATCTGGGACCGGCTCAGCTACTGTGGCGGCGACCCGGCTTGTAGGGGTCACTTCCGCGGTCTCGGCCTGTGCGAGAGCACTTTTGTGTCTTGCCAGCGCCGCGGCGAAAGAGACCCCCCGCCTAACCTCAGCGTCAGCCTTGCCCTGTCTTCCTTGCATTATAGCAAGTCGCTTAGGGCACCCGCGATAGATGCCTATGTGGCAACCATCGCAGTTAGCGCACCTCTTATTTTCCATTGGTACCGGGCACTCCTTTACCAAGTGCTCGCCCGCACAACGGAGACACTTTAGAGCCCTCTCACAGGCATAACTGGAGTGGTGAAAGCCCAGGCACTTGTAGCACTGGGCTGGCCCCTCCCTGCCGTGATAAGGCTCAATCGTGACTCGCGTATGATATAGGCAAGTCACCTGGTCAATCTTAGGGGTTCCCTCCCCTTGTTTTATGATGGCCACCAGAAATAGTGGTAGGGGCACCTTGGTAGGTTTCCCCTCCTTCACCTTAGTTGTGGTGAGTTGCACCACGGACCGCGGTTCGATTCCGTGTTCGTCCATCAGGCCGGCACGGATATCCTGGGGGTCTGTCTCAGAATCAAGACCCCTGATGACCCTGCGAACCACGTGGGGTCGCTGGAGCGAGTACGTGTGGAATTTAATTCCACACGCCTTCAGCACCTCCTTTGTGGCCGCATGGTCCCCAGAGGTGGTGGTTCTAATAACAACGCGCCCTGGATGCCGCGTTGCCTGAATTTCCGCCCTTAGCTTTCCCCTTAATTCCTTCATCACTTTGACGTGATTTGGGAAGGGGTCAGACACAATAGGCGGGATTTTCTCCGCCTTTTGTGTGGCTTGGTGCTGGGGGGACGCTGCAGGTTCCTGTGAAGGAGCGGGTCCGTCTGGATTTGAACCAGAGGACCTTTTCCTGCGGCTCTGTACTAGTACAAAGCCATCATCGTCCGGCAGTGCAGGAGTAGGGTTGACGGGAGCTGGTGGTGTGAGTGGGACTGCCGTCCCTTGATTAACAAGGCCTACGGCCTTTTTTACCTTCGGCCTAGTCTTAGCCCTAGTGAGTGCCTTGGCTTTCGCCTTGGCGATACTCACTCGGGGACCGGGTGAGGGGTTCGAGGTTGAGGGTGTCGAGGGAGACGAAACCATGTCAGGTCTTACCTGTTTGCTGGTACTGGGGTCAGTCCTGATCGGCGCAGGTGCCATTCGGCTCCCCACAGAGGGCCAGACGCCTTTTGGCGCGCCTATTGGGGTTCCAATGAACCCCGGGTCCAGACTTGAGTCCGGACCCTTGGCTACAACCTTGTGGGGCTGCGGTAGCGTCAGTCTGTTACAGTTAGTCAAGTCTCCTCCGGCCTGGCTGGTAGGTGGAAGGGCTCTACGAGTCTCTTTCATGAGACTGGCGAGTAGAGGGCCAATGCCCGCTGCCTGTCCCGGGTTGGGGCAGCTCCGGGAAAGCTGCCTCGGTGGCGTCTTCTTCTCCTTCAGCTTGGAGTGCCCTAAAATCTGCTTGCCAGATCTCTTATAGGACACTCCGCGACGAACTAGCGGCGCCCGGCCTGGCTATTACACTGTATGTAGTTGGCACGGTGCGTAGTAGTAGCTCCTCCCTGGCGAGGGGTCTCACAGTTGGCTCTTCCGTTCTCCCAGTGGTCCAGTCGAGTAGAGTCGAGGCGACGACGATGCGAGAGCGAATCCCCGAATGATGACAATTTATCCAGAACCAGAACCAGAACCATAATCATGTCGTACAGGTTCTCCTGTACGGTGTGTCTTTTCGCACAGCACCTAGCCGCTTCTGCGGCTTTTTCTGTGCGATATGGGAGGTTGTCTGTGTATTGTCGTGCGTGTTTGTTCTGGGCAAAGGTTTCTTTCTGTATACCTAATTCAGGATACAGAAAGGGGGCAGGAATAGGTGATGGGTAATGATGTGTTGGAGGATGGGAGTGGCGTTACCCTTATCCAAGGACGTCCTTGGGTAAGCGGTAGCTTTTCTTCCTTCTTGGTGCTAAGTGGTCATATTGACCTAATACCCGTACCAGCTGATTGGTGTGGGAGTTGATTTTCGAGTACATGGATCGGGATCGCTCCTTTACCAAGTCCTCGATGTAAGGAAGTCCTGTTTGGGTATGTAGGATGTGAGATGGGAATCTACGTCCGGTATTGAAGATCATTCTTAGTGCCCTGTTCTGCACCGACTGAAGTTTGATGATGTGTGAAGGTGCAGCTGATCCCCAGTCTTCGCAGCCATAGAGGATCATGGGCGGAATGATAGCCCGGTAAATCCTTAATTTAAGGTGGTTTGGCATAGTAGATTTGAGGATAGGGTAGAGCTGTCTGAGCGCAGCGTGACCAACTTTGGCCTTTGTGCGGACGTGTGGGGCGTATGTTAGCCCGCGATCGAGGACAACGGCTAAATATTTGGCAGAGGTTACCCATGGGATATTTCTCCGCCTGAGCCGAAGTGACCGATCCGGTCGCCAATTGCGAACCTTACCAAGGAGGAGAGCGGAGCTTTTCCCCGGACTAATAGCCATTCACCACTTTTCACTCCAACGTTTGACGGCGTCGAGTTGTCGTTGAAGGGGAGGGAGGCAATATCTCACATTTTTATTTTGTGCCATGATGAGGACGTCGTCCGCATACTGGCATGTCGCAGTATGTTGTTCCGTGGGGAAATCGGACATGTAGGCTGCGAAGAGTAGCGGGGAGAGTACACTGCCCTCTGGGACTCCGGCCGCTATTTGTCTTTTGGTAGACAGTTTTCCTTCCACTTTCACTCTGAAAGTGCGGTCCTGAAGGAAACTGCTAAGGATAGTGAGATATGGTGGAGGGATATTTGCCTGCTTAAGTTTGTACAGAAGGCCCTGGTGCCAAGTTGTGGCGAAAGCCTTTTCCACATCCAGCAGCACCGCTACGGTCTTGATGTTTCCCTGGAATCCCAGAGATACCATCTCGGCCACACGCAGTAACTGCATGGACATGGAATGACCCCGACGAAAACCAAACTGGTGATCCGGTAGGAGTTGCCTCTCCTCAAACAGAGGTAATAGGCGGGTGTGGAGCAACCGCTCAAAAACTTTTGAGACGATTGGGAGAATGCTGATGGAACGGTAGTTGTTAGGAAAGACTGGGTTTTTGGCCGGCTTCAATAAACATACCACCCTCGCTTCCTTCCAGAAAACCGGAAAGTAACGAAGACGGAGGCATGTATTGAAGATCCAAGTCAAACGAACCACAGCCTTTTTGGGTAGGTGCTGAAGCATGAGCGCCGTGACGCCGTCATGTCCAGGAGATTTGTTTGGGTTCAGACTTAGGATTTCAGAAATCACCGCTTTCGGGGTGATTATAGGGAGATGGATCCTCTCATGTAGCCGCCGTGGTTCCTCATAGAGGTAATCCACGGTTGCATCCACGAGTTCGGTAAAGTCTTCGTCTTGCGGGTCCTCCCGGGGTTCGAACTGTACCTCAAGGTGGTCCGCGAACACAGTGGCCTTCTCGTCGGGCTCAAAAGCGAGTCTCCCACGAGTGCCGTGCAGAGGATGCTGGTATAGGGCCTTGTCCTTCCTCAAGGCCTTTATAATCCGCCAGGGTTTCTTTTCCTGTAGGTTTACAGTTTGCATTGTATTTTCCCAGGCTGATGTTCTATGCGCACGGAGCAGTCGCCTTACCAGGGATTTGAACCTCTGGTAGACTGCTCCTATCCTGGGATGGCGGAAACGCTGCCATAGCTTCCGAACAGTTGCCTTGGCTTTTATCAACTGTCGGAGTTCTATTGGTATGGTTCTAGGGTCTGGGGTGTTGGTGGGAATGCGGTGGGTATGTGCGCGTACCGCATTTAGGATCTGGTGGGAAAAGTCCGACGCTGCCTCTTCCAGCGCCTCGATATCATCGATGCGAGGTCGAGGGTCGACGGAACGGTTTAGTTCTAGGACTGCTGCATCCCAGTCGGTCTCAAATGTCCAGTCTGAGTTTAACAGAGCTGGCATGGCTACTGTGGAATCTACCACGACACGGTCATGGTCAGAATCCAGCTCATTTACTGCCGAGAGGTCAAAATGTAATGGCATGTTCTTGGTGATCATGATGTCTAAGACGTCAGGCCTGCCGCGGGCCGGATGGAATGTAGGACCTCTCGGCCCGTGCGCGACGAGATTTGGGTCTCCGCTGATGAGGCGGTAGAGCCCTCGCCCCCTCTGGTTACTAATGCGACTGTGCCAGAGCCCATGCTTCGCGTTGAGATCTCCAGCGATGCAGACTACAGGGTGTAGGTTGAGGAGTGTGGTGTAATCTGCTTCATAGAAGCGATGATCTGGAGGGTCATAAGCCGCAATCAACAAAGTGTCCACACCACCAATGGCAAGCCTAATGGCAGTAGCTTCCACATGTTGAAGGGCAGGAAGAGGGAAGGGTGTATGGGTGATGATGCTTTTGATGAAGATTGCTGTACCTCCGCCCTGTCGGCCGACCCGATCAGACCGATGGGCGACGTAACTTGGCAGCGAGAAGTGTATACCAGCATGCAGGTGTGTTTCGGTCACCATGCGGATGTCGATCCCGTAGGACTGTACAAATTCTAGAATGCCTGGACGTTGTTCCCTGACGCCGTTGGCATTCCAGAAAGCGGCTCGTAATGGTCTACGCACGACGCGGTAGGCCATTACTGGGAGGATTTAGGGAACAGCTGCTCTAGTGTTTGCAGCAGGATCTGGTGTTTTTGTAGGACGTCAACATTGGCGTCCGTTGGTGTCTGCATACACTTCCTCAAAATGGGAAGTGTCCGTTTAATCATGTCCCCAAACCAGTTCGACAGGGTCCTGAATTCCTCTAGGTCTGCCGAGGATATAACACCTCCGAGTGAGGTCAATGGAGCCACCGGAGTGGTGCGTGCCGGTTGGGCTCGTTGGGTTGGGGCCGCGGTAGGTTCCTCGGCAGTGGCGGTGGCTGCGTCAGACTCAGTCATTTGCTCAAGAAGAGCTGACTGTTGTCTTTCAGCCTTTCTTTGCTTCCTCTCACGCTTTTCGCGAGAGGGGCGGGGAGGTGGAGCTACACTCTCCTTTACACTAGTATCTAGTGTAGTTTGCACAGTTTGTGCCTGTGCGGGTGTGGTTTGTGCATGTTCTACTTGCTGCACAATTTGCTCAGCCTCTTTAAGGGCGGCGGCAAAGCTCACCCCTGCACGGACTGGTGCCACATTTTTGGGACCGCGGCGGCGGCTGTCTATGATTTTTTGCAGCACTTCACACCCCTTGTAAACACTTACGTGGGGTTTGTGGCAATTGGCACACTCCTTTTCCTCTTTGTCGCAATTTGCGACGAGGTGCTCCCCTGCACAGCGTAAGCATGCAAGCTTTCGTTCGCATGCTTGGCTGGAGTGGTGAAAGCCCATGCACCTACGGCATTGGGCTGGGCCATTTTGTCCATAGAAGCGCTCCACCTTGACCACAGTGTGGAACAAGGTGCGAATGGCGTCTATGGGTTGTACCTGTTGGTCCAGGACTTTATCTACTACCACTAGGTATAGTGGCATAGGTACCTTTTTGGACCCCTCCTCGGTCCAAATGGTTTTTCTCAGTTGCGCTGCAGCTGAGATTTTGATACTATGCTCCTCTAGGAGTGCCTGTGTAATTTCCTCTGGTGTACACTCAGAGGAGAGTCCCCGAATAATGCGTCTTTCAACATTAGGACGCTGGATTGAGTAGGAGTAGAAGTGAATCTGCTCCTCTCTTAAGACTTGTTTCGCCCTTTCGAAATCCTCGGGCGTGTAGGTTCGGATACGAACCTTTCTTGGCTTCCTTTGAGCCTCGAAACCCTTGACCAATTTGGCCGCAAGAAGTTTCATGATTTTTACATGATTTGTGAAAGAATCCGCTATGATGGGCGGAATCTTAAGGCCCTTTTCGGGTAAGGGTGGTTCTTCGGCCCCTTCTGAGGGATGCAGACTTGAATTGGAGGATTTTCTTTTCCTCCTGCGCTCAACGACGGTGAAACCGTCGTCTTGCGCCATGGCTTCGTCCTCTGATTCTGTCTCAGACAGCGGGAGGTGAGGGTTGTTTGGTACAGGTATCTTCGATGGTTGTACTTTCTGAGGGGCCAAACCCTTGCGTTTGGACCCCTTGAGCCTCTTTGCGGCAGGTTCTGCCACTTCAGGTGGTGTTGGTTGGGAACTAGTCCCTGGTTGTTGCCCGTCGGTGTCCATGTCTAGTCCATTCCTAGTCTTTGCAGGTGCCATCCGGCGTCCCACAGAGGGCCTATCGCCTTGCGGCGTGCCTATTGGGGTTCCAACGAACCCCGGGTCCAGACCGAAGTCTGGTCCCTTGGCTGCGGCCGTGTGGGCCTGCGGTTTCGTTAGTCCGTCTGTCTTTGACTTACCCGAAGCACTGCTCTGGAGCTGGTCGCCCATCTCTGCTTGCTGGACTGGAAGGGCTCGGCGAGCCTCTCTCAGTAGGCAAGCAAGCAGATGACTGACAGACTCTGCCTCCCCCTAGCCGGAGGACCTCCGGTAAAGTTTCTTCTTCTCGATGGTGTCTGAGAGGTTTCTTCTTCTCCAATTTGGAGTGCCCTAAAATCTGCTGTCAGATCTCTTATAGGACACTCCGCGACGAACTAGCGGCGCCCGGCCTGGCTATTACACTGTATGTAGTAGGCGCGGTGCGTAGCAGTAGCTCCTCCCTGGTGCGTAGTTTTTGGCTCCACCACCACGTCGCCGCGGTCGTTCTCCCGCTTATTCCCCTGAATCGAGGATCCAAGCGTTCCAAGCACTCCAAGCTCCCAATGGTCCTGCAGAATCGAGGTGTAGACGTGCCGTGATGAATTGGCCAGTTTTTAGTACAAGAGTATAGAAAGCCATGTGAGTGCAACACATCAGATTTTTGGAAATGGGAAAGGTGGTGTTTGTAACTGTCGGTGGATTGCTACTGCAGTTGGAAGGCTGGGAATCTATAAGACCAGATGCAATGTATTTTCTGTTTTGTGCAGGATGAACTCTACTTACGTGAATTTTATTTCTTTTGTATGAATTTCTACAGTCTGCATACATTTTGGATCATCTTACATCTAAGTTGAAGTATTATCAAAATATTACTCACAATACACTTAAAGGGAGAAAATTATAAATACTTCCAGAAGAAAACATCAAACAAGTATGAATAAATGATGGACTCTTTAACATCTTGTTTTACAATGGAACACAACCCATACTGCAAGCAAACGTGGAATGGGAACCTTATCGTTAAAATTAGAATTTTCAAGCACTATTTCGCAAATGTCGAATGCTCTAAGCTCCATCTTTACATTAACAGACCTAAAGCTGCAGCACAAAAGGCACTGTTCAATACACCTAACAATCACAAATCTACCATACGCCCCCGTAGCTCAAATGGAAAGAGCATCAGTTTCCTAAACTGATAGTTGCGGGTTCGAGTCCCGCCGGGGGTGATAATCTTTTGTTTACCCAATTATTTCCTTTTCAAATATCGGCAATGCACATTCTTGGCAAATGCCAATAAATGCTTCACATGCAAGATTTAATAAATGTACATGCACATATACCAAGGGGTTTTCTTTGTAAGCTTTATACAGCTACATTTGGTTCACTTTCTTACCGCTAGATGGACAATAAGGCTATCAAACGTTTACCTAAGCAATCTGAAACCAGGAAGAGCTTGTTTGTGTGTGTTTCTTTATTTTTCTGAATGCCTCCAGAGTAAGAACCTCTGATAGTCAGCACCTAGGCCTTAGTAGTCGAATTTGGGACACGTTATACAGGGCATGTTTAAGAAACTTTCACTGGCAACACTTGGGGTCGCTAGATGGCAGCACGTGTTTGGTCTTTATATCGGAGGGAGGCGTGTTTTCAAAGTTCATAACTGGTTTTGTGTTTTTGTGTGACTTCGAGATGATGGCTTTCTTCATTTGTTAGTTACAAGTTTCAATTCCATGGTTCGTTTCCCAAAAGTGTGCAGCAGTGACTGTTTGTCGGTAGGTTTGCATTTTATATTCCGAATGTACCTTTGGTAGCCATGTCACGTTGTCCTTGGTTTTTCTGATGCATACCTAATTACATTCTTGGCACTTAATCTTGTAAATCGGAGTTTTGGAAGATTTTAGTACTTATACTTTGAGAAGTGATCTCAGTAGATGCTTCAAGATCAGTTTATCTAGAGTTACTATATAGCGTTTCACTCTTAGAAGACAGTATGGAGTTAAATGGGACATCTCTGTCTCTATCTAGCGCATACAAGTTGCCATTAGTCGCGTCCTTTTCTACCCTCGCTCTGTTGCCAGATTCCTAATAGCATGGTATAAATATTCATTTGTTATAAATTTCAGGTTTGAACACATTATCCTATGCAGAATTTTTTTCTCTATCAGGTTATATCCTTTTCAGAGTCATTATACATTTCTATAGGTCCAAATTTCTTCAGAAAACGTTTTTTTCAATAGAAGTCCGATATTTGCTGTTTCTACACTCATCACGCGCTAACTAACAAACTAACTGCTAGAATGAACCTATATTTTTTTCTTAGGTAGAGTAAACTATAGTGCTACTACCTGCCTACTTTGAATTCTCTGTGTTTACCCAGTTAAGTGTTATAATTTTTTAAATTAAATGTTTTCGGAAAATGTTATATATGTGCACTGCAAAAGTTACGCAGTGTGAAACTTTTTTGTTATTGAGTTTACATCAGGGAACCAGCGAGAACAAATGTTGAGGAAGGTTGGAGAAAGTTTTTAAAATAAACCAAAAGGCAGTAACCTCTGTCTTTTATCCAGTAAGGCAAACAAAAGGTATTCATCTATTCAGCGTCAGGCCTGACAGAGAAGATAGTATAAGGAGCAGCACTAACATTAGTTCGAAAGAAGCCGTGTGTGTAACTGTGAGCTGTTATTGTGTTATTTGTTTAATATTTTTGTAAATATTTGTAGTTATGGAGGGCGAAGCTAGGAAGAGACGATATGTTGGTAGATTAAGAAGTAAGGAACGCCAAATAATTATGAATGTGTTAGATTATTTTTGAAGTAAAATGCGTGTAAGGCGGTAAAAGAAACAGCTAAGGCTATCGGGTGTTCAGAAGCAGTAGTGTGTATGATTGAAAAGGAACTAATGAAAGGACCTCTAAGAACGCCATCGAAAAAGAAAGCAAAAAGGGCGGGACTACACAAAACGCTAGGTTAACGCAATATGATTGAATAGTGCAAGGTGGAGTGCGGCGAATTATTCATTCTTTACTGTTTGCAAATATTCCACCCACGCTGAATATAATTTTGTCACGATTCAACAGTGATGAGACCCTACCAAATTTCTCAAGGGCCACTCTGATTTGGGGTTCGAATACGAAAGAAAGGGTAACAAGTGCATATTAATAGAAAGAGACGATATCGATATCATCAGATGGCGACATAAATATCTAAAAGACGTAAAAGGTTTAGGGACCAGGGGAAATCAATTGTTTATACAGACGAGTCATTTGTAAATTTAGGTCATACAGTAACAAAGGCATGGAGAGATACCAAAATTAAAAGTGCCCGTCTCGTCAAGCAGCAATTGAAGTACTAAGTGCAGGACTTCAACCACCTCGGGATCGCGCGCGGAGAAAGATTCGCAACTAGTACATGTTGCAACACTGCGCTCCATTTAACGTGTACTGTCTTCTAAGGGTGAGACGTGCTTTAGCATTATGACGTGCTTATAAATGTCCTTTAGGGCGTGGAATGTGAATTTCTTATTTCTCTCTTTCTTCCAAGGGTGTTACAGTAGCGGTATTGTTGGTTTGTTATTGTTGTTGAATTTTGTATATTCCTGACTATCATTATTGGGCTAAGTCAAATAAGTCCTATTTTGGTTGCTGGAACTCATTGCTGTGTTCGTCTTTCTTTAAGGGACACTGGGAGTGAAATTTGAAAGTTCCACATTTTTTGATAGATTTTTCTGAAATTTTTACTGTGTTTGTATTTATATGAGAGTAGGAGGTACACCGAATTTCATTACAATTGGATAATTCGTTTAGGATATATAAATTATTTTATGAATTTAATAGACACATTTTCAAAATAGAGCTCGCGTCTATTGACTTTTCAAAATTCATTTATATTGGCAGAACTGATACTCTACTGTACATATTTTTTTAATAACAAAGAAAATTTAATCTTACAAGTTATTGATTTTTTTTTTTTTTTTTTTTTTTTTTGGAATTTATGTTAATGGTAACATCAATATTGAATCACAGTTTTGTTTAGCTGCTATTTATGAATACTTTTGGAAATTTTTATTGAATTTGAAGCAAAATTCAGGCGCGACCTTCTTTTGGAATGTGCAGAAATGTAGCTTTGAGAAAAACAGGCTTTTATATAGGAGCATCCTGTGTACGTTAAGGGAAGAGCGCTATTTGAAAGAGCCGTAATGACCACATGGAGTGGGGGATATGAAAAATGTTAGCTGATCGAAATTCACAGGTGCTCCAGGAACATTTTAAGGTAAAAAGACAAATTTTGACTTTTTGACAATTTTGACCAAAATTTCACTCGCAGTGTCCCTTAAAGGAAAGTGAATAGACCTTTGAAATAGACTGTTGAAAATTGCATTTGGTAATTCCAGCTTTGGGTTTGAACTAATGTATTTGATGTAGTTATTAGTGTAGTGTAGTTTTTGTATATCCCAAGGAATGTCTATGTTGATTTCAGAGTATCAAGTGTTGTCTGTCTCCAAAACTGATAAGTAACAGATGATCCACCTGTTATATGCAGAGAGTATGATTACACCTGTGTTATCAATGACATTATAAACGATAAATATGAAAAATAATAAATTTTTGGAAGTGAATGCCGGAAAATATGGCCACGATTGCTGTCGTGCCTCGCCAAGTAACAACAAAACTAAAATTGGACAGTCAAAGTCATGGCGGGTAGATAAGAGTTCTTTCCTGGGTGACACATAGCAGCTTTGCACCTTCATTGATTCATAAACGAATATGTACAACTATAAACGCAGTCATATGAGTGCCAGGCGTTGAAACAGAGCCACACTTGTAGCGAGAGATGGATGGAAAATGACGTATGAGGACTTTGTTATTCAAAATACGTTCAATTATTGCTTTCACAGACGAGATTTTAATAGGCGTTGGTATGTATGAAGTTGATGAACGATAGGGAATAACATGTCAATTGTTACGTAAAAGAAAAGTGAGTAGAGAAAATAATATGAATGTAATAGTTTATATTTCTGTTTCAAACATATAGCAAATTGTATGAATTGTATGTTGAAGGGCGAGTAGCGAAAGAAGACTGATCGTGTCTCGTAAAGGAAGAATTAGTAGAGGAAATTGCGTGAATGTAATACGTTGCATTTATATTTCAATCATAGAAAATTATATGAGTTGTATGTTGAAGGACAACAGAGGATACGTGAATGTGCTACGTAAAAACAGCGAGTATAAAACCTTTTGAAAGTAATATATTGTGTAGTAAAATTGTTACCATAAACACTTTCTCAATGACAAAAGTAACATATACGTGCAGAATATTGCGGGGATCGGTTAAACGGTTTTCGAGATTAACAGTTACATACATACAAACATCCAATTTGTATATATATGATATGAATTGATTGTAGAAGAGTGAGTAGAGAAAGAGATGTGAATGTGTTACCTAAAAGTAAGTAGAGAAACCACTGTGAATGTAATATGCTCCATTTCTATTTCAAACATACAGAAAACTGTATGACTTATTTGTAGAAGAGTGAGCAGAGAAACAGATCTGAATGTGTTACCTAAAATGAGAGAAAACAGTGTGAATGTAAAAACATTTCTATTTCAAACATACAGAACATGGTATGGTCTATTTTAAAAGCGAGGATAAATTTTCTTTTTTGTGTAAAATCGCGTTTTTATGGAAAATTGTTTATAGAACAGTGATTAGAGAAAGAGGTGTGAATATGTTACCTAAAAATGAGTAGAGAAAACAGTGTGAATGTAATAGCATTTCTGTTTCAAGCATACAGAACATGGCATGACTTATATTAAAAGTGGGGATAAAAATGTTGTTCTTTTTTTTTTGTGCAAAATCACTTTTTTATGGAAAATTGTTTATAGAAGTGTGTCTAGAGAAAGAGATGTGAATGTTTTACGTAATAGTGAGTGGAGTAAACACTGTGAATATAACATCCATGTATACAAAAGTTTAACCAAATCTTTAGAGCCGTTTCTGAAATATCGGGAATATGTATACAAGAATTACTGTGTAGAAGCGGGAATAAAAAATGTTATTTTTTATGTAAAATCGCGTTTTGAATTATACCTATATAGATGAACTTAAAAAGCAAAACCCTATCTGAATACAAAATTTGATGGAAACCGTTAGAGCCGTTTTCAAGTTACGCGGAATAGATTTATAAATATACAAGAATTGCTCGTTTAAATATATAAGATGTACAGTTTCTAGAAACGTCTAACATGAAATCCAAGGATAAGCGGTTTTAAGAATACAACTGGAAGTTATTTCTGGGCTGTTGTGGCGTAATCTGTTGGAGGTGGATGATCCAGACGTTTCGTCCACATCTGTGGTGAACATCCTCAGCGGCGCGGGGGTCTATGCCAGGTGGATGTAAGCATGACCGAAAGTCGGTTGGATCACGCCCTGGCGAATTTGGTGACGAGGGATTGGGTGAATTATGAGGTTCCTTTCCAACTTGAAGCGCAGTCTCATCCTGGTGATTCCGTCCTAAAACAAAGAAAACGACAAGTGCTGAAAATGTAAGCCAATAATAAACAATATCTCGGAAATGGCTAATGACATGTCGAAATTGTTTGAAATGAAAAGGTCTATATTTCGGTGCACAAGTTCCGAATCATTTTTTGTTTGTCTCTTATGATGTACTTAATTTAATAAGCTATACAAAATTCGTTCCAAATAAATACTATTTTAGTTGCTATTCGCAATAAATTAAAGATGATTTGGTACGAGGCAGGAAAGAAACTGGCTTTCCAGCTAAACTAGGTAATCACTTTCCATACATTTTATTTACATATCGTTCTACATATTGAAACAGATTGTTATATCTATATTCATACTGGATAATTACACCTTCGGTACCAATGACGCTTTGCCACTCCAACGAAACCAGAGGAGATAAGCAAAATTATTTAAAAACTGCTTTCATTTGATTTGCTGTTTTAGTGGAACACCCTCCCCCCCCCCCCCGAAACCCTATTTGTCTAAGACCATTCATTTTACATTTTGTTCCGAAGTGTCTAAGTTTCTAGATAATTTAAATCACCAGGATCATTTGGTAATCATGAATAAGACTACATGTAACTAAAACTACTATTATAACTAAATGTTCCTTATAAAACTTGTGATTTCCTTTGAAAAATTGGAAATGGTTTAGTCATAATCCCAAAGTAGCACCTCAAGTAGGCAGAGACCTCTTGCAAATAGCAATAAATACGGAAAATGGAGTTGAATCCTGGGAAATGTGGCCAAATTTGCTGTCGTTGCTCCCCAAGAAAGAACGCAGCTACAGCCATTATTAGTATCACTACGCTACAAATCCTATACAAGCCCTCGTGGCCTAATGGATATGGCGTTGGATTCCGAATCCCGAGGTTGCGGGTTCGAGTCCCGTCGGGGGCGGAAACTTTTCTTTTTCACAATTTCACCTTTCTAATCTCGGAATTGATGATTCTCGACAAATGTAAGAACACACCTCACATGCAAAATGTGATTGTAAGTATAGAAATGTGGGTTTGTTAGCTGTAGCTTGGTTCCGTGCGGTTCACTTTCTTACCACTAGATGGGCTATGTGCTAATGAGAGAGTTAGTTACCTATCTAGGCTATGAAAGACCAAGAATTGCTGCTTTGATGTTAATGTCTTCGGGTTAAATACGTGTAATATTGGCTACTTGAGTGTGAGGAGTCGCAATTTGGACACGTTTGCTTCGCTTACTCTGTCATTTATCCAGGGCGTGTTCAAGAAACTTTCGCTTGTAAATCGTCTGCAGTTTGACTAGGGGCGCTAGTGTCGCCTTCATTCAAATATGTCGCAGATGACACCAAGAGCTTGTTCATACCTGAGCCGGGATTTCACAGCTCATAACTCTGTTTTTGTGTTTTGGGCGATTTCCTTCATTTGGTAGTTGGGGGTTTCATGTCCAGGGTTCGTATCCCCCAAAGTGTGGTGTAACGACTGATTTCTGGGTCAGTCATATTTTATATTGGGTTATGTTCTGTGATAGCGATGTTTGTTTTGCGATTGGTTTTTCCGATGTATTCTTAATTGCATTTTTGGCAGATAATGTTGTAAATGGCGATTTGGTAGATTTTAGTGCTCAAACTTTGGGAAGTGATCTCGGAAAGTCTTCAAATTTAATTTATTTAGAGGAGCTAGGATTACATTATGTTTAGAAATGTTAGCGTGTGCCCTCTCACCCCTTAGAGAAACGCAACCAAAAGTACGGCTCGGGGCCCGGGGTAAGACGATCTCGCTAAAACACACAATCCATGTCCGGATAGATGTTTTTGTAGACTGAACCATTTCAGAGATATTCCTTGTTATTTGTGTCAGATTTGGAAACCAAACTTCGTCAAATTGAAGATCATGATTTATTTTTTCATATCTTAGCCGTGCAAAGAGAACAACACAAAGCCTACTGTATTCTTATATTCCCCTTGTACCTACAAGGAAATAAGGAATATGAATTTGTACAAATGTTTATATCATCTAACACGAAGAAGATATAGGAATAAGAGTTTATGAGTGGTTAGTACAAGAGTAGAGAAAGCCATGAAGAGGTGGGTGTCACAAGAGGGAGTCCACCTTGGTGGAGCCTCTAGACTAAGGCCATACCAGGACTAGGTCCTTCACTGGCTCAAGGATAGGATTTAAAAGGGACTGTGGAAAGACGGTGAGATAGTGGAATGGGAGGGGGTAGTAGAAGACGTTAAGGTGGTTACTGTGGTGTCAGTTTTTTTTTTTTTTTTTTTTTTTTTTTTTTTTTTTTTTTTTTTTTTTTTTTTTTGGGTTGACTGTGACGTCTAATGTTGGCCAAGTATGAGTCTGGGGCGTTTGTAGGTTTCCCCGGGGTCGAGGTCGTATTCCCCGAGGCCACGGATAAGGGCATTAAAGCTCTGTGGAAGGGAATTATAAAAGTTATGACTGAGGGATAAAATGTGGTCGGTAAGTGTTGGAATAGAAAGGTCTTTGTGGATGGCCTTGTTTGGAATGTACCAGTCTGCGTCTACTGATATCCGCAGATATCTGTTCTGCAAGGTTTGCAGGCGTTCCAAGTGTGTGCTTGCAGCGATTCCCCAGACTTGGCATCCGTAGGTAAGAGCTGGGCGAAGGACTTGTTTATATAGGATCAGTTTGTTCCGAATAGACATTGCGGACTTCCTGTTGTATAATGGGTATAGCATAGCCATCCTACCGTTGATTTTGTTTGTCAGGTTCTGAATGTGGGGTTTCCAAGTGAGTCTATGGTCCAAAGTGACACCAAGATATTTGGCTTGGGTGGACCAGTTCACCCTACCTCCGGCTATCTGTAGTTCTGGCAGGTCTTGTGCCAGTCGTCGGGTAAAGGTGACGGCTTGAGATTTTGCAGGGTTGATCTTTAGTCGCCAGGTTGCGAACCATGCTGAGAGTGAGTCGGCGTACCTCTGTAGCCTGTTTGCTGCTATTCTGTGCTGAGTAGAGGCAGTAAGAATAGTGGTGTCGTCTGCGAACAGATAGAGTGAACACCCCTGGTAGGATGGCAATGGATTGATGTAAATTAGAAACAGAAGCGGCCCAAGTACACTGCCTTGAGGGACTCCTGCATGTATTGGTCTTGATGTTGAAGACACTTCTTCTTTACTGACAGAGAAAGTTCTATTGCGTAGATAAGAATGAAGTAGATGTGTCATGGGGGGAGGAAAGTTGTAATTAATCAGCCTGTAGAGGAGCCCCTCGTGCCAGACTGAGTCGAATGCACGTGTGATGTCCAAGAATAGTGAAACAACAAACTGCCTGTTGTTAAACCCCTTAATGATATCATCCACTAGGCGAAGTAGTTGATGTATGGTGGAGTGCCTCTGGCGGAAACCAAACTGTTCTGGTCGAAGTAGCTGGTTGGTGTCTAGGGTGGTTTGAATCCTAGCTTGTACAATCTTCTCGAAGATTTTGCTAATAGTTGGTAGCAAGCTTATTGGCCGATAGCCTTCAGGTGAAGCAGTATCCTTGCCTGGTTTCGGCAAGGTGATGATTTTAGCATGCTTCCAGGTCGTTGGGAAGTACGCCAGATGTAATAGGGTGTTGAAGAGGTGTACAAGCAGGTCCATCCAGTTTTGTGGTAGGGCCTGTAGGGCGGCATAGGGTATATTGTCATACCCTGATGCCTTATAGGGGGCCACAGATGAAACAAACCGTAGCACTTCCACTTTGTTAGTCGGGGTTACAGCTTCTGGTTGAAAAGGCCTGGACAAGAACTCCGCGACCTGGTCCTCGATGGCACCTTTGCTTACCTATTTCAACTTAATATAAACACTTTAAGGACCTGACACATGGATGCACTAAGTAATAATTTCGAAAAAAGCTGCTAATTTCGCATAGACAAC